>JAHYIQ010000017.1:4652500-5036752 GCA_030673865.1 Melipona bicolor
GAAAGTCGCTCGTTCGATTCTTTTTTTTTTCTTTTTTTGGATTTTTCTGCACGTGATTCTGAATGGAATCCGTGGAAAACGCAGGATGGGGCATGGGTTGAAGAGGATCGATTCGAAGGGGGGTCGGGAGAAACGAAACGGGTGTTTTGTTTAATAAGGATTTGAGAAGAAGAACGTTCACTATTCACCCAGTCGAAGCTTGGAAAACTTTAATCGAACCATTTCAGTCAGATTTTCTCTCCAAATATTCGCCCCTCGCGCTGTCCGTCGTTTTATTATCTCCGACTATTTATTTGTTCCGCGCTCGTATATATTTTTCTGTTTCTCCTTTGCGAGTTTCTAACTCGCCCGCGCATTTATTTACTCTGTTTCTCGCTCGATTTAGACGCTCTCTGAGCGAGATTTCAGCACCTTCGTTTAGGATCTCGAATCCGTACACACTCTAGGCCAATATTCTGTCTATGTATTTATTCGTTTGCTTGTCTTTCAGTCTTTTTCATTCGTCTGTCCGTCTTAATCTATGCACGTCCCTCTACTTCTCGTTCTTTCAGGATGTCTTTCTTCTTTGAGGAACCATGCGTTCTCCTCCGTTTATTATACTTATCTCCTCTTCAACAATCGTATATTCCTCCGATCGTAAGCAATTTTCCGTGACTTTGATACACTGAATGGAAATCCTCTTCCACTCACACTAGGTATTATATATATTATACCTGGTTTTATACCAAATATAATATACCAAATAATATACACCATAATTATAATATAATATGCCAATAATATATACTATATTATACCAAATATATATATATATATTTATATATCAATGAAATTATTTCTTTCAAGCGCGGCTATCGATCAAGCACGTTGCGAAAGATTCCATCGCATCGATCCCGGTTAAATAAACGTTGGCCACGGATCGGGAGGATGTTTTATTAATTCCTGTATAGAGAGAAAGCGGCCCGCGTATTTCTGGCAACGAGAGTCCCTTGAATTTGCTTCAACGAAATCCCAGGCTAATGCAAAAGCTGGTTTCTATTTGACCGCGACAATATCTCGAGGGACGCAGTAATACTCTACGTGACTGTCGATACTTCGATATATGTTTAATTATCGTGCCGTGGAATAAAAAAAATAATACCAAACGATAAAGTAATAGCCAATTTTATGTATTTTACATGTCGTTGAATAAAAGCTGCACCTTTGTTCGGTTTTAAATTTGACAAAAAAATTTTAGGAATTTTTGTTCCATCAGTTTCTTTCTCAAAAGTAAAATTTTCACAAAACAACTTGGAGTATACTCCTCCCTGTCTCTGATACTTGAACCTTCGACGTACAATCTCGTCCCGCGTCGGAGAATATCAGAATCTTGTGAGCGCTCGTTCACGGAGGCTTAGAACCCGACAGAGAAGGGAACGAGATAAAAGAGCGAAGCCGAAGAGGGAAGAAAAAAAAAAGAAATCGAATTAAGTGTAGCAGACCAGGGATTGCAGGGAGGAAAACAACGGTGCCGATTTTACGATTTCTCGGGTAGCACCGCTTGGGCGAAGAAAAACGAGAAAGAGAGAGAGAGAGAGAGGGGGGAAGAAAAGAGCAACCCCATTGTGGAGGTGGGGACGAAGGTCGAGAGATGGAACCGACGATCTGGATGCGAATTCCATTCCATTAGTCGCCCGTTAACGATCGAACGTGCCCGTTCGTCTGTATACGTAGGATATATCCTGGGAAGGTTTTCTCGTCCGAGGTTCTGCGGAATGCAGAAAGCAGAGAGAAATAGACAGAAAGAGAGAGAGAGAGAGAAAGACAGAAATCCTCCCTCGATATGCTGGAAATGCTGGTCGCACGACGAATCGTCGCAAAGGATTTTCGATTACGTTTTGTAGCCCTTGTTCGCCACCTCGGTTTCCAGTTCGATCCGCCCCCTTTTTACTTTCTCGCACCTCCTCCTTTTTACTTTCCGATGTTTATCGCCGACCGTGTACACGACTGCCAGCACCTTCTATTTATTTTCTCCCCTCTGGTGTGTCTTTCCACCGAAGGGGAGTAGCGACCCAGTCCTACCAACTTCTTCCTCAAACGTTTCTTTTAATTGCTCGTGCCATTCGAGGGAACCGAGGAGAGATTTGGTCGTGGCAAAGGTTCGCAAGTGGTCACGGACGCCAGTGGTCAGACACGGTGCAGTGCAGTTAGGACAATGTAGTGGACGCGGCTACACCGTAGGTACGTATATATCGCGAGATACGCTCGTAATCTTACACGAGTCGCCAGGATAAATCTGGCGCGAATATCAGGATACTTGCGCAGAATTAAGCACGTTTGAAAAATTATCAAGGTGTTTTTTGGAACGTTTAAAAATAATTTTTGTCAAATTGACGCAATTTGATGTTTGTATCTCGCGATTGACAGTATATAATTATTTTATTTACATGTATTATTTATTATTTATTATTTTATATACATATAATAATTATTTTAACACTGTCATTGAATAAATATCGTATATATTTTATCCCTACATGTATCTATCTATCTATCTCTCTCTCGCTAGCAAAAACCACCCCCCGATCGGTGGCCACGAATCGAAAGTATATTATCGAATATTATTTTATTATTTTATTTACATGTATTATTTATTATTTATTATTATACATATAATAATTATTTTAACACTGTCATTGAATAAATATCGTATATATTTTATCCCTACATGTATCTATCTATCTATCTCTCTCTCGCTAGCAAAAACCACCCCCCGATCGGTGGCCACGAATCGAAAGTGCGAAACCGCGCGGAGTTACGAGGCGCCGGGAAAATTTATAGACCGTCAGGGAGCCGCGACACCTGTTCCCGCGGCTCGCGTTACTATCTGAAATATTTCCCTTGTTTATGGACCGACTGCAAACAGTCACACCCCCTCCCCACCGCTCCCCCGCGTGGATCGCGGCCATCAACCGAAGTGAAAGAGAAATTTCTTGTTCAACGCGACGAGGATTGCACCGCGATTGAAACGATCCCGATGAATTTTACAACGTGCCAAGCGGGTTGTTTTACACACGGTGAAATTCTCAGCAGAGTAGTGGAACAAGTGGAAGAAACAGCCACTTGAAGATTTATTCAACGTTATGTTGTTAGATATGGAGATTAATTCGTTGATAACTTAATTTTATTATTATTATTATGTAGGTTATTATGGGCGGTGTTGGACGATGATTATTATTTGTTAGAATAATAAATCGCAACAAATGTTATTTAGGGAGAAATTTAGGGAATTATTTAGAGAGAAATTATTATTTTAAAAAAAGGCTAAAAATTGTGCGTTAAAATTAAAAAAGAATACCTGTTTAAATAAAATTAAAAAAGAATGTCTGCTACAAAATATATTTATGTCTACAAAAGAACACCTGTTTTTGTGGAATTTTTGTAGGAAGAAGTGTTACGTTATAGAAACACTTTTGAGCACTTCAGAACAGAATATTTTAGAATTTCTATGCTAAAACTTCCGTAAAAATAACTTGTTTTGAAACATTTAACTGAAAATCCGTTTTCAATATTCAGTATTTGCTGCAAGCATCGAGAAGCTATTTTTAATATCGACGAACAAATTATTTGTTCCTCCGACAGAAAGACGTAAATCTTCGCATTTTTAACAAGTTCTATTCCGCCTGAAACTTATTTGCCTGTTCTCGTCGTGTTTCAAATAGAACATATTTAAAAATTCCGGGTGATGGATAAATCATTATCGCGCGACGATCGTGGAAATTATTTCGGGAGAAATTATTATTTAACGTATCATTGAAGAATTTTCACGTAATTTGACATTTGACGTGATTATCGCGAGTGTTGGATAAATGGTGTTGCACAGTGATCATTTAGGGAGAAATTATAGTTTTAAAAGAAGAGGGATCGATCTCTTGTAAAAACGCAATTGTAGTTTGTACGGTTTTCCCTTTTTACGTAATTCAATTTGATCCGACGCTTTTGAAAAATTCCCATTTAATTTCATCCGTGTAGATTCGAAATTTCATTTACTGTCTTTCCCTTGGATCTGCGCTCTAATTACTCTCCATGTTTTCCTAGCATTGAGTTTATTTGAAATTTAATTACCGACCGTTGCTTGTTTTTCCCCATATTTCATTCTCTTCATTCGAAATAAAGCGGCCCGTTTTTACTCGCGAATTAGCGAAATATTTTCTTTGCCAGAGATAGCTTATTTCGCGTGTATATTTTTATATAATTTTTTCTTTTTTTTTTTTTCATAGAACCTGTACCGCACAAAAACAGAATCGCGCGTGAGCGTGCATCGTAATTGACTACCGACAGATTCGCTTCCTTTCAACGTCAAACGAACTGAACGAACGAGTCGAACTAAGAGTAATAACAATTATTTGCAAAAACAATAATTATCTGGCAATATTACGACAGTTTACTCTATTAAAATTCTTCATTTTTCATTTCTTGAAAAAAAGAAATCGTAGTGAAAACGTTGTAAATTTGTGGGGAATCTCTCTTTGTCAGTTTGATAAATTCCAATTTTGTAAAGGGAATCTCATTTGTAGAAGAAAACTCACGCAAAAGAGACAATCTCTTCCATTTGTCTCCAATAAAAATGATTGTAATAAAAATTCGAATTTAAAGAATTTAAAGAAGCCATTTCCATTTGTTGATCCATTCATTTAGAAGTAGTCTTTAGTAACAAATCCCAAGAAAGAACTTAGTGTTTGTGACAGAAGAAAATATCTAACTTCTTAATAAAGTACGAAAACATATTATTTTACGATATTTTATAATATCATCCAGTTACTTTTAAAATTCGCTGTTAGCAATATTCATCTCACTTTAATTGCTCTGAAATATTTACAGACACCAGTGACACCAAAATATACTATTAAATTATACTATATACTATATATATAATAAACTAAAAAATTATACTATATTATAAAATATACTATTTTACGATATTTTATAATATCATCCAGTTACTTTTAAAATTCGCTGTTAGCAATATTCATCTCACTTTAATTGCTCTGAAATATTTATAGACACCATAAATATAACTTTCATTTCTTTTCAAAAAAAAAAAAGACAGAAACAGAAAAATGTTAAATACACGATTCTACATTTCTCTTTCTTTCCCTCTTTCTTTTTTCTTTAGGCGGCGCTAATAAGCGATAGATTCGATATATCGCAAGACGCGGGAGAGACCAGCGACGTCACGTCGTTGGGAAACGACGAGTCGTACGCGTCGACGTCCGATAATTTCCAACTTCTCCAATTATCGTTTCTCACGCCGGCTGCGAAAGGAGGTCGAAGAGAATAAACCGAGGGAATGGCGTGTCCCGCTGGCTGACGTTGCTCAAAATGCGCCGCGGCTCGGGAAGTAAGTTTCGCGCCGATCGTCGAGAAACTGCGCGCAGCGAATTTTGTGCACGCGAGACCTCGACACCGGTCGGGATCGATCTCGCGAATTTTATCTCGAACCCCGAACGTCTTCGTTCGCTCGTTGATTAATTCTTCGGAGATTCGAGCGCGTGTTTTATTCGGCGATACGCATTCGCGCGGAGAAAAATTCGAAATGAATAACTTGGAATAATTTATTTCGGATCAGTTATTTTTTTGCAGTCGACGTTCCTGATACTGGATAGAAAATAATTTAATTCAAGTTAAACTAGATCAGGAAGTGACTCGATTCGAGATCGGGTTTAACTTTTTTCATTCGTTTCAAGATCCAATTTAGTCCGACACAGGATAGAAGAAGATTTCGACATTTCGTAGAAATTTATTTAATTTAACTCAAATGGGTTAAATTAAACAATTTGATTTAGATAAAATTTAGATTAAATTAAACAGGAAGTGATTCGACTCGATTCGGTGCTAGATGGAAAAAGATTCAATTCGAGGTTGGGTTTGACTTTTTCATTCGGTTTAAGACCCAATCTAGTTCGATTGGGATAGAAAAATATTTCAATAAATTTTAAGAATTTCGTTTCGTAATAATGCTCATAAATGAACTGTGCAAGATGATACTGCACGAAACGCGACATCATTTACAAAAAAAAAAGAAAAGGTCCAAAATAAAATATTATAAATTTGTTTAAATTCTGCTTCATTAGCCACGTCTAATATTAATTTGCACAAAAATCCGTGCCTTAACAAACATACCACATTACAATAATAAATGACGATGTTATTCAAAATTTTGAGATTTAACTTGGTTAACAAGTTGGAGCATAAAATTTGTATTGTCGTGTCGACAAATTTTCTCAGGATGTGAAAGGATTTACTCGTACAAGTAACGCAGTTCGAAGGAATATCGCACATTTAAATTGACTCACCGATCAGCTTGCCGAACTGAGCCGGTGGCTTCCATTCCGGATAGTGTCGTGGAAATCGCGCCCTCGACCAGTAAGTCCTTAAAGTGACTTTGTACAGCGCCAGTTTATCCTGCTTGTCCTCTTTCTCCTGTCTATCCTGGCCGAACGATCCACATTGCGCGACCACGAACAGCAGCCGCGTTCCTAGCAGTAGTAACAGCAGCGTCGAGCACTGCAGCCACGTCCCGCGAAGCATCTGAAGACCCAAAGAAAAACAATTTGGCTAACACCGCTCGATGGACAAATAGAACATGAGATGCCTGAATGGATCAGTATTTTTCGAAATCACGTTTTACAATTTTCACTAAAGATAGAAAATTAAACTAAATTATAATAGAATTGTTATTGTCATACTTTTTTCTTTAGTGTCATTGTTATTATATAATATAGTAGTACTATAAAGTACAGTGCTATTATAGAAAATGATAGTATTTCAAATTATTATCTGCATTAAATTATAATAAAATTATTATTGTCATTGTTGTTATATAATATAGTAGTACTATAAAGTACAGTGCTATTATAGAAAATGATAGTATTTCAAATTATTATCTGCATTAAATTATAATAAAATTATTATTGTCATACTTTTTTCTTAATTGTCATTGTTGTTATATAATATAGTAGTACTATAAAGTATATGTGGTATTATAAACTATTATATAATATGATAGTATTGCAAATTATTATCTGCATAAAATTATTATTGTCATACTTTTTTCTTAATTGTCATTGTTGTTATATAATATAGTAGTACTATAAAGTATAGTGATATTATAAACTATTATATAAAATGATAGTATTGCAAATTATTATCTGCATTCAATTATAATAAAATTATTACTTCATATCCACGATATTTCAATTGTAATCTTCACAGGATCGTGAAAAATTACGTGGCAAGTTCAGAGAGTCTGAAGACTGTCAATTCTTCGCGCAAGAGCCAGCAGAATGACTCCATTCGCCAAGGAAAGAGCATGGAATTATAGACAGGCGGAGAGACAACGAAGTGAAGTCGCACTTGGCCGTAAAGTTCTATGAACAACGTGAATTTCAGACGGGTGCGATCTTTCAATCGCAGGGCTCGATCAATCAGCGAGCTCCCAATACCAATTACATGTCCGAACGAATTGTCTACACGTCCCGGGAACTTGCATTATGCGCCCATTTCCCTACCCTACCCGGTCAAAATCCTACCAGCGAATTCGCGCGACACAGGGTGTCCCGTTCGAACACGAAGGTTCGCGTCCGCGAACAAGGTTCCATCCTTTATCATTACCGAAAGCAAACAACGCGCGAGTTCTACGCGAGGGGGAGGTAATATCGCGTCATTAACCAGACCGCAAATAATCATTACAGACGCTTGTTCCCCGTCCTAATTGCTGTAACTTGGGGGGGCTGTAACAGCCTCTCCCGGTGAGGAGAGCAACAAATGAAATTCGTTGGCGGCGGTAAAGCTTGGCAGGCGAATCAGAAAAGCCGAAAAATCTGGCGAACGCAGGCCAGAGAAAACGTTCACGGTAACACCGGGCCCGGTGTAGAAGCGCGGTGTAAAACCCGGGGCTTTTTCCGCCGGGCACGGTGGTTTAATAATGAACACTCGCGGAACACTCGCCTCGTCTCGTTGAATGAATAGAACACGTTGTATAGGTGGGATGATTGCAGGTAGGCGCGCGAGCGCAGGTACCGGTTAAAACGGCGTTTGGAAGCCAGGCTTGGATGCTATCGCAGAGCCATCGGTATGTAACGACGAGGCGCGTTACATATGCGGCCGACCCCGCGGTGTTTACATATGCAGATTCGCGAGTGTACTCAAAATTCAAATCGCATTCGAATCGCTGCCGATCGGGCGCTCCGCGGGCCCGGCGCTGCTCGTCCAAATTTCACAGCGCGCGCCGCGCCACGCCGCTCGCCTGTGTGCGTGTGATTTTACGCCAGACCGCGGCAATCCTGCCTACTCTCGACATATCCATGCAAATACCCCGTGAATTTTCCATTAATTGCACTTTTGTCGCAGCGATTGTACTCCAAGTACTCCAACAAGTCGGACATCACACGCTTTCGTTTGAAAAGGTTTGTTTCTGATCGAGAGGAGTCTCGTTGCGAGAGGCAAGTCAAGTTAATTGTTAAATTAATACAGGATGAGCGTTCAAATAACTTACAGAGTTGGTGTAAGATTTTGAAATTGGAGGTCTCTTTCGGAGAAATTGAGATTAATTTGCAGGAAAAGTGTTTCAAGTACCTTTCAGAGTTAGTGTAGATTTTATAACTTGGAATTGGAGATTTATTTATTATGGAGATCTGAGATTATGTTTTGACCCTTTGGTTTCTAAGTTTCTAAGTTTCTATGTAGTATCTACAGATTTTCTATTAATTACACTTTTGTTGGAGCAATTATTCGTCAAAGTGCTCGAGCGAGGCGCGCGAACATGCTTTTGTTTGTTTCGTCGAGAGGGGTCTTATTACGAAAGACGATTGTCTTTCGTGATTATCGTTGGCAAAATTTAAATTAAAAATAACCAGGTTAATTGTTAATTTGCAGAGGAAGCGTTTCAAGTTGGTGTAGATTTCGTAACTCGGAATTGTATTCCACACTTTTGACTTATTTTCCCAGGTACATTAATTTGAAATTTGAATATCCGAGTGTTTTTAAGAGTTGGAGCAAACCTATGGTCTCGTGGCTTTACAACATTCGACATTGGAGGTATTGGGTTTGTCTCGTTTTGGAGAATTGAGATTAGTAATTCGTTTAGTTAATTAGGTATATTCCGGTATATATTTTCCTAGCATTTGTACAAGTTATTTATTTGCACTGTTCCGCGATCGTTCCGCATTTATAGCTTGTTTGTTTGTAGAAGCCTTTGTTTGTTTACTTGGTTGTACAGTGACCGAAAATTAATTTCCAATCAAATGTTGCAAATTGTATCAATTTGCATTGATCAACAATGGCTCGTTTAGAATGCAACGTTCGTTTTATACATTGAAGATTTAATACCCGTCCTCGAATATTAGCATGGAGATTACTTTCAATAATTTTATACTGTTGACTTTCCTCGATACCACTAAAAGAAATTTGCATAATTAATCGCTAAATTAAATTTACAATCGTCTTTCGACTCAGAAAATTAAGAAACGTCTCAATCATCCTTTTTTCCACACAAAATTGTCACAGTTGATTTTTCAAACATTTTCAAACAGTCAACGACAATAAAAATGAAGAAATATGAGTGCGATATCTAACACTAAATTAAGAATAGATTCGTAACGACAGGTAATTTTTAGAAAATATATAAATATTCACGTATGAAATATGGGTTATTTCTTTCGATTAGAAACATCAAACTTTGCGCAAACAGGGGAAAACAAATTTTATTGCGCGGTAAAATTCACAAGAAGTTAATTCCAAAATCTATTATGGGGATATCAGTCAAAATTTCTACCAGCAATTCTACCGAACGATCTGATAAAACAAAACCCCGTGCAACAATTGTTACACGTCGTTTCAAAATTCAACCGCCCGTGAACACGCATCGGAGCGTTCGAAAACGGGAATGTTGTCCCACCGAAAACAAAAGAAATAAAAAGAATATAAAATAACGATTTTCTCTTTTCTTTTTTTACTTTTTTGTTTTTTTGTTTTTTTTTTTGCAAAAGAATTCCAGAGCTATTCTACGCTGTTGTTTTTTTCAATTACGTTCTCCAAAACGAACGGCCAAGCTAACAGTCGCGTGTCTGTGCGCGTTCGCGTTTGTTAGCGGCGCAAAAATGAAACCCCGCGAAACAAAATCGAATACTGCCCATAGTTTCATTATGCGGCGGGTCATCATTTGCCCTGTTCTCGCCTCGCGTCGAAAGTTAATGGGAAAAAAACGAATAATCCGGCCGATTAAAAAGCGCCCGTTCGCGGAGTAATTTCTTTCTTTTCTTTTTTTTCCGAAAAGTCGAGGCTGGATTCGAGCGGCACGAACGCCGCTGAAATATTCAAAATACACGAATATATACACACTGTCAGACGCAGAATCGCGAACGTTTTCCCCGGCAAAGTGAAAATATGCGGTGAAATTTACGAGGCGAATGAAGGTCCGCGGGAAATTTCAATCGGTAGTTCGAAAATTTCGCAGAAATATTTTTCAATTTTCCCGAAAACCGAGAACGCAATTACGATTCGTTCTTGTCGTCTCTTCTCTCTTTCTTTTCCATTAATTTCCACTCGATGAAGCCGAGGACGCAGGGACGAAGGACGTGGAAAATTGGCGAAACGACGCTCCTCCATTTGGTGGAAAATTCGGAAGGAGGAGCCAACAACGCGCAATTTATCCGCCGCGCGCCGTTTCGATGTTTAATTATTGAAAAAGAAAAAGCATATCGCCGGGTGTTTGCCATCCACTCGCCAAACTTTTTCAATCTCGCGCGTACAGTAGGATACGTTGTTTAAACATCGTAATCAGGCCGTGATTAAATAACTTCGGTAAGGCTACTAAAGCCGAATAAAATGCCAACTTTCGTACGAAAAATCCACGTCCGAGTTCTCTTTGGTGGCCGTGTACATTTGAATTCAAATATTTTCAAACATCGTACGTACATTATACGTACGTTATATGTATGCATGTATTCTTACGTATGCGTGATATTCTTGCAGGTTAGTGCGCCATATTTTATTTAATTATTTTTATTTATATTTATATTATATTTTATTTTATTATTATATTTATATAATTATTTTTATTTAATTATATTCGTTTTATTTAATTATAAAACGTTTGCCACTAAACGAAAAAAATGTTTGTATCCCACATGTTCCAGTAAAAACCTTCTGTAAATGTATTGTGTACATAGATGTATATTACATGCATGATACATTACGTATACGTAATATATGTACAGACATTTTAAATGGCATTAATCGATTAAAATAAAATTAAAATTGTGATGAAAATCAATTTAAGCACAATTAATTAAAATTATAATTAAAATCGTTTAAAAAGCTTTTATATCGTTACACGTAATAATGAATAAAGTCTGAAATCATATCGAGAATCCATCGATTTTTTTACAATCAAGGATCAAGTTCTACTTGCACGTATTGTTATCTGAATATTCCAGTGGAAACTTTCTGTGAGTAAATTGCGTGCAAAACATTTTGCATAGCATCTAAACGTGACGTCCAAATGACTGGTATAAATGACACGGATCGTTTTAAAAAACCGGCGGGATCTTTTTATCCGTCACGGTGGCGCGGGTAGCGAAAGTTTGAAACGAGTTGGCTGGCGTGTTAATTTGCTTCACAAACACAAATAACTCGAGTAACCGAACGGCTGGCGTATTAACACAACTCGTTAACGAACCGCGTACATCCGAAAGTTTCGCGTTTTCCCGACAACCGGCTGCCAAATCAGAGGAAACTCGGTAATTACTTTCCCACCAAGAAACTGAAATAAAACCGACCGCGGGGGTGTCTTCGATGCGCCGTCTAGTCAATCGCCGGGGGCAGTTCTTTTTTCCAGGGGGAACGTCCCGCTCTATGCACACGCGAGGAACACGTTCGGTCCAGACACCGCGAGTCCCACAAAACCACACTGAAATTTTTTATTCTTATACACTTATGTAAGTACCTTCTCTTTTATCAACTATTATAATTAAATTTTCGTTTATTACAAGCGAAATTTTCCCTTTTTCTTCCCCCCAAATAAATGTCATCAACTTTTTTTAAGGACGAAACTTAAATGAGATAAGTTTGACCACTTATTTTGAAAGTGGTATAATACAACATAATAATACAATACACAATATTATTATTATATTACTAGTAATTTATAAAAATTACAAATGTTTCAATGAATTTACAATCAAATATCAACAGTCAAAGTTTAGTCACGTTACGATGATTGAAGATTACGCGATGAAAAATGAAACGAGTGGATAATGCGACATTATATTACCGTCGGTGTATTGTTAGGGGAATGACAATGGTAACCATTTTAAGAGTTGAAGAACTACCTCGGTATTTTTTTAAAATACGAGAAAAGAGGAAAGGTAATAGGACGGTCGTACTTCTTAAAATAATATATATGATCCCATTAAATTTATACGTATACCGCGATACAGTGGGATTGCATAATAAATTTGAAGACGCGACGGAAAAATTACGACGCAATAATCTCATAATGTCCAATTCCAATCATGTTATTTTTCCTTAAAAAATTACTACCAAACGTGTCGATTCACCTCAGTCACGAAAAGATTCAAATTCGACATCGACGACGAGGAAAAAAAAACAAATTCTCCGTCGCGTGTTTGGATAAAATCACGTTTAAAAACAGGGGATCAGAAAGCTGACGATTATTGAATCCAAAAATGGATTCCAGCTTATTAAAAATATTCATTGAACGCTAGTTATCCCGCTAATGAGAGAACAAAAATGATAATGAAACTCTCCCAGCGGGAAGTTCAAATTAAACCCGCCTCTGATAAATCGAACGATAATCGCTGCGCGACCGCGCTGATTAAAAATAATTTTCCCTCCGCAGGGTACGAATTACAAATTTCTCGCTCCGGCAAAAAGGAAAACTAGATCTAAGTGGCAGTTTCGTGCGATAGGAAATGTCATTTGTTTTAAATAAACGACAATTGGAATTTCCACGGAACGTCGTATATTCAGAGTATAATTTCTGCGTGCATTTTGATTTACGATTAGCTCGATAGTGAATTTTCTTACAACGCAAAAGTCAAGATTCCATTTTGTCCGTAATTTGTAGTTTTCATAAACAAATATTTAACATTTACTTGAAGAAACTTGGAATGAAAAATACGATAATTTTTAAATGTATTGTTTAAACAAAAGTTTTCTTGCAAAAAACGGTATACACCATTAAATTCGTCATTTAAAAAAAACGAATTTCATCAATTTATGCGGAGACATATTAGTTATTTGACAAAATATGCTTCGCACCCCCAACTTGTACTTGAGAGTAGTTTTCACCCTTTAAATATCAACGATTGCCGATTAAAAAAAATATGACAAATTTCATCAAAATCGGTGATTCACATTTCGTGCTTTCTCCTAGCTAGTTTCATTATTTCAGTTTCTTTGAAAAAGTTGTCAATTCTGAAATTAAGAAATTAGTGGAACGAAGATGGTACCTATTTTTCAGATTAGAAATGGGTAAAAATGGGATATGTGTTTCGTTGTTTGAACAAACGTCTAAATAAAATGTAAAATTTTAATTCGCGCAGGGAAGTCATGCAAACATTCTAATTATTCGCGACAACGAAAATAACGGGGCTCTCGTGTTCTTGCAATTAGACCATTTATAGAGAACGTTAAAGCGAAAGAATGTAGCAAATATTCAAAGCGCGTATCCGTGGCATTCGCTACGTGAAACAATTCTCCACCAAGGTTCCATCTCTCGGATTGCAGTTCCAAAAATGAATGAATTTGCACGAGAATCCGAGATCTATTTGTAACGTTCTCTCAAATAATTTCCTAATATATGTTACACGATGGAAACTAGTACCCCAACAATGAAATCTCTCGGAGATTCAATTTTTCAACAATCTCTATAATAATCGTCCATCTGTCACAATTTTGTTCCCTGGAACCGACGTTTTCACGCGTGTCCAACTATTAATTTTTTCGATTCGAATATTTTACAGCAGAAGACCAGCGCGGAATTATAAAGCTAGCAGAAAAAGGTAGTGGATCAGTAGTACATTAATGGTTAGTATGGATAAAGTTATCGCTTAATACGAAAAAGTTTTGTGTCATTCATTCAGAAAAAACTGCACTTAGACTGCATTTAGATGAGACGTTATCTCGCAAATTGAGGGAAAAATTCTTCCAGCTCGGAAGAATTAGAGACCGCGACTTATTTTCGACAGCCAGAAGAGGCGCTCGTTTCCGCTTGCATTATTCATAGATCCGAGAACGTTTTCGCGCGAAAACGAAATAGACCGTACAAAGTACAAAGACGTTGTATCTCAGCAAAAATCGTACGTCGTTTACTGTCACCGGGCAGAGAAGATTCCCGCGATTCCTGCGGACCCACGGAGACCGAAAACACCCCCCTGATCCCCCTCGCCGCGCTTTTCTTTCGCTCGTATTTTTTCGTCACATTCCATTTTGCGTTTCATTACCCTCCGCCACGGTGGAAAGCTTCGCAGGCAGCGTGCACGCGAGAGCCGGATTTCGCTTACGTGTCTCCGCCCGTTTGTCTCTCGGCACCGTTGACCCAATTTCCGGCCCTCGACTCGCTACTTACATCGAGGAGGAACGTTCGACGGAACGCTGGAAAAATCCCAGGAACGAAAACAGCTCGAATTTATCATCTCAGAGACGTTCGTCTCTAATTCATCCGGAGCGAGTCGCGATTCGTTCGCTCGTTTCTGAATCTGAATCAGCAGCGTCCAAGGGGGGGAGAGAGCGCGCCATCGAACGTCGCGTAATCGCCATGCTGGGGAACTTGCTGTATTTTGGTACCCCGGTGATGATAAATGGCACGCGGGGAATATTGCTACGACGATTTCTTTTTATTCGGGAACTGTTACACGCGCGGTGGCTTACGAAGACGTTCGAACGCAGGCGATACGTCTTTCGTGACGTGTGAGATATGAGGGCCACCCCCCTGCGGGGGAGCGAGCAGTTTACATTTGATCTTCTGATTTTTATACGGGCTGCTGATCGATGATTAAAATAGGGTACTTCGACGACTCGTAAAGCGAATAAACTTACATATATACTAATTATTATATAATAATTACTTCGATTACTAATTATTTACTTAGACGACAATTTAATTTAATTTTTTAAAATTGTTCGAGACAATTCAAAATATGATTTAGATGATGCGAAACTACTGATTTATTATGGTCTTCATTTTAACATGAAAGAAAACGTGGTTTGAGACTAAACTCTATCGAGTGATATCAATTATGTTTGTACAAGCTGGGTAAAAATTATATACGTCACGACCACCTGTAAAATCCTATTTTTAAAGTATAGATTTTTATAAAAAAAAAAAAAGAGTACTATAAGAAGATTCAAAATGAATTTTGCAGACTCGAAAGTTCAGATATATAATACTCGGAACAGTACAGGATGATCAAAAAACTTACAGACAATTATACACTTTTGAAACCATGGAAATTTGGAAAAAGGAAAAAAGATCGATTTTGCAGCGACTCCTATAAACTTAATAACGTGGAATCATCGCAACGCGTGGTAGACGCCGATATTTTTTCATCACCCCCGCATACGTATGTAAATACTCAAATAATCGAACACTGGAAACAAACTGAGCAGAACGGAATATCGCGCTAATAAAAAGCATTCAGTTTCGATCGCGGGAACCGTTCTCTGCCGCGCAATCGAAAACTAATCCCACGGATAATCGCGCAAATCGAAGAGGAAATCTCGCGTGTGTGCGCGATACCACGCGATTACTTTGGCGAACAAACGAACCGATATGATCCCGCAGCCAGCAAGTTCGCAGTTTTCTAGTAAGCAACAAGTTGTCGTGAACGCGATTACTTGTTGGCTCGTAAATAATGAAAAGCAGCTGCCACCTCTCTCTCTCGCTCTCTCGCTCTCGCTCTCTCTTTCTGCCTCGTTGTTGGCCAGGAGGAAATTTTACATAAATTTAAACGATGGCTGCGCGAGGCTCTATCTGGTTGCGCGCGGACTTCCGGGAGACAACGATGCTTCCCCAACCCGGCGAATAAAACGAAAAATTCTGGCACCATTCTGTCGGTCATAAAACGATCGAGGGAACGTGCGTTCGTACCGCTCGTTGAAACACGCTGCTCCAAACGCCCGTCAACTTATGCGGTATCGTCGTTTCTCACTTTGAAAAACGCGACGGTAAAAACGAAATCGTAAATCGATCGAAAAGGACCGTGGAGAATTAACTGGATCGTTTGAATCGTTATCGAAAAATTGTTGGACTGTCGCTACCGATTTTAGATAAAACTATACATTTACTGGATTATTTTATCTCTTATTGGCGATGCTGGTGGTGTTTTTTTTTTTCTTTTTTTTAATGTGACTATTTAAATTGTGTTGAAACGGGTTTGTGTATTTTTTTAATACAAAATTGATCGTAAAAGGTAATGTAAATATATGCACGTGTTGTAACGAAGCCATCAACGTCGGCGATATAAATTATTTGCTGTTTCAACGCGTGTCAAACATTGATTTTTATTTAATAAGGGATATTTTGAATAAACGAAATTAAACGCAGTTGATCTTTACAATTAATTATCTCCCGTTTCAATGAAACCCTCATTTTACGAAAACCCCGGTCGAATTTTTATTCGCGTATTCGAATTTTATAGATTTAAACGCGAATTTGAAAATGAAAATTTCTCTCGTCTGCTGTACGTTGTAACAAATACTCTACCTTGTACATACTTCTATATATTACACTACAAATTCCAAATACCTCCGAACGTATGTTCGTCCCCCGACGAACAAAGAGGCAGCGAGATCCGAATGAAACACGAACGGAAAGAGGAAGGGGAGGAGAGGGTCAAGACCGAAGATGGGTTATGCTCTCGAAGAAAGTTAACGACTCGTCGAGAGAAAACGGAGGGCCAAGTTTTCGCCCTCCCTTTCCGTATACTTTTAAAACACGCCCCCGCACGTCGAAAGTGGAAGCGGTCGAGATCGGTCCGGCTCGTCGGTCCGCGTCGCGAATCGAACTTTTGTAACGGATTCGAGGGATGAAGCTCTCTCCTGGAATCCGATTGAAATTGAATATCCAGAGTACGCGCGAGAACGAGTGAGAGAGAGAGAGAAAGAGAGAGAGAGACAGGGGGTGGCGACCCACCCCCTGGCCCGCTCCTCTCGCGCCCTCGTCGACGTCTCACTTTATTATTGCCTCGACTGCACGGCAGACGGGTCAGAGGACGAGGTTGGTTATTCTCCACCCCTCCTCCTACCCCAGCCCCTCGTTGTAAATCCTGCTTCGAGCGGTAAGTCTAACCGAAAAACTTTCCCGGCCTTTTTATTCAAACATTATTTAAAGCGATGCTGCACAGCGGCAAGTATCGTTCTCTTTTTTCGACTCTCGCGAAGAATTCGGGGGAGGCCGATTGAAACGTTTCTTCCCCGTGGAAGTTATCCCTTTCGCGTGCACTTTCGAGGGAACTTTCGATCCGCGAATCGGAAGGAGAGACATTTTGTGGACTTGATGGTTGTAAGTGGTTACGCGAGATGTTGCCACGGAACATTGATTCGCACTTTGATTTTTGTCCTTCGCGATGGCTGGAGGGTAAATTTAATAGCGACGATGTTGCATGAACTTTCTTTCTCCGTTTACCAGGAAAAATTCAGTGCGAAATGTTTAACCATTAATTTTTGTGCGAACGTTCTTGCACTCGTTGTCAGTATCGTTGTAATATTATATACTATGTTACTGAGTCAATTGAATCAGTAAAATCAATTTTTTTTCTTGTCTACAGATATTGATTTTATTGATTAAATTGAATCATAAAATCAGTAACAAACACGAACGTTAAAGTTAATCAAAATGCACAATAATCGAAAGTGATATATATATATATACACACACACACATATATAACATACACGATACAGATATATATATATATATATAGAAGTGATATGAAACTGTATCGTGTATGTTAGTGATTTTGCAATTAATTTTCAAATTTTGCTCTTTCTCTTCAGTCGACTACATCAGAATCGAAAATTCTAATTCATTAATCTAACTTAATTGTCAAGTGAGTAAAATTAAGTGAGTGAATTAATCAAGTCAGTAAATTAATAATCAAATTAAAAGCGTATAACAGCAAATGCAATACCAGTAAATGGCTCGCTAATTATTACGATCTCAACAACTTTTTCTCTCCCCCGAATTGAATTTTTTGAATCTCCGCAAAGTTTGCAGTCAGTCACTCGGCGATGATTGTACGCAATTGTCCATAACAATATGGACGTAATATCGTACGTCGGTGAAATGAAAAGACACGTCGAAGCGTGAACGAACGCGAATAATCGTGGATGGACTGGTGGGTGGAAGAATTAACGATGATAACTATTAATTAATACATTCTCGATAATTAAATGGGGAAATGGTAATGAGAGCCGCAATGGAGCGTTACACTCCGGCGAATATATAATTTTCAGTAGGGAAATAATTGATTGAGAATCGATTAATAAGCATGTTAACATGAAATCGAACGCCTGTTATACACCTCGTGAAAAATATCGAGATAGATGGTTTGATTGGTGAATGCATATTAAAGTTATAAGCACATCGTGTCGCTAATATCGTTGTATCAACGAGCAAAATGATCAATCGCTGTTCGCGAGCATTAACCTGACACTCGCGGAAATTCATCGAAACTCGACTCCGAGCTCTCCTCTCGATTACTTCGCTTTTCTCCCGACAAATTGCTCCACCTCTCTGTCACGTTCGATTCCATCCGTAGTGTAATTATAAGATGTTTTAAAATTTAATAATCAATTGCGAGTATTAGTATTAGTATAAACGTGAAACTGATGCAAGAAGCACGACTCGGGATGAAAGAAAATCAAAACGAGCTTCACAGACTCATATAATAAGAACAATAAACTTCGTTGCTGTCAGTTTCACGATAACAATTTTGAAGCATTAATAACAAGTGACTGTGTTGACTGTAAATTTATCCTTCTCTTGCAACAAATAATTACAAGTTGTATTTCTGTTGTCAATTGTGTAATATTTTTTGGGGAAATTTTCATTATTCTCGCAGAAAATATACGAAATTTTTGTCGTTGATACAAAGCAACTCGAAAACCAAATTTTATTAGTGCCGTAATAACGAAACTTGACTGTCGTTATATTGGTAAAATTCACAGCGTGAATAGCCATCTTAAACATATAATAATACAACGAGTACTAAAAATGAATATTAATATTGCGATATTGTGCAAATTTCCAAGTACTTTCACGACACCAAATAGCTTGTACTTTCGAATTTTTGTTCAAACTTTACCGATATAATCACGAGAGACCGAGTCCTCACGCATTGCTAATGAAGTTTCAAAATGTTTCTTACAACACACGCGATATTATGTTCGCAGGATGTTTCTACAAGTGTTCATGAATACCTTGGTGAACAACTTTTAGCGACAAAGTTTGCCCGTTAAACCCTATATCCTACACAGACACGTTCTTCGAACCACTCGTGCCCCTTTTTTTCGCTGTGGAAAGCTCGATAATCATCGTACGAACCGTTCCTCAACGGACAATCGAGGAAAACGTTTCCGCGACATTCTCGTGTACTCGAATTCGTATTAAAAGGGCGAAAAACTGGGGCAATTACACCTCGAGCGGCTATGAAAATTATTGCGAAAACCAAATTTTACGCTCCGAACTCTCGGGAACGAGAAAGGCGGAAAAAAGGGGATGTTGATCCGCAAGTTGGGCCACCGTGCAATTACGCGAGAAAAAAAAATCTCGAAAATTGCAAGTGGCGGTATCGGGTCGTTAACGGTTTTTCTAGGGTTGCCCGCTTTTGTTGGCGTTCGTTTGAGTTGAGAGAACTGCCTCATACGCGACGATAATGCGGTAAATTGTCTAACTATAGAGTCTATTGACAGAGGCATGCACGTAGGACGGCCCGATTGGGGCGTAATTGTTTCAGGTTACAAACCTCCGGTAACAAATCCACAAATCTACCGCAGAACACCACGCACACCCGTGCATTTCCGGTATTCGCTCGTATTTCGTCTAATGGTATTCATTACTGGTGTTATTTCTCCTTTTAGAGTTGTGGTTTTTCTTTTTTTTTTACTTTTACGCAAAGTGACATTCTAGAATAGATAATAAATAATTGTGAAATAAATAGAACTAATAAAATTTGTCAGCTGTATCGACAGAGTGACGAACAGAAAAATTTTGCAGAGATCAGATTTTTTGTTCAAAGTGCTATATCTTGCAGAATGTAACCTTCGAGATTGAAACTTAAATGTATCATAATTTAAACTTTCGAATTAACACGTAATAATACTAAACTACTTTCAATCACTAAATTCTGAATAATCTTTCATCCATTTTCCTCTGTCCTTAGAAATTCTCAAAAAGAGAAAACAAAGAGAAAGTTTCTTAGTCTCAAAGATATAAAATTCCCGGCGAAAATTCGAGTGAAATTTCTAACGAAATGTCTAAAGCATCGAACGTAACGTATGTTTAATTAGAAAACCAAACAAGAAGAACAAGCTTGGATTGAGTAGTGAGTTTTTAAAACTTCTTCCCTGTACAAAAAACGAATACTCTTTCCTGTGGTTTTCGTATGCAACAACCTGATGTGTATTGCGTAAAGCTCCTGTTTGATACAGCAGGATTTGCTGTTTGTGGTTACGAGAGGATTGAAAGAATCACAAGCATATCAACTTCTACGTTTGCGATTACGTAGTCTCTACATATTACGCGTATTTAAATTCTCCCTGTGTTTATTGTATGTTAGATATTGCACAAAGAAGTACGCGTCAGCTAATCTACGAAAACAACCAAATTTCCAAGGATATTATCAAACGGGAAACACACGACGATATTGCGCATAAGTTCAAAAACAGCCACCTCACTCTTCGATAATACTTGAAAATAACCGAGTCAAACCGAGTTGACATTTGGATGTCAACAACCCGTGTAATGTATATACGTATTCGAGTCGAGACTTCAATAATATTCGTATAAAATCTGTATTCTTATGGAAAGAGTTAAGGAAATAGAATTTAAGCAAGGATTTGTGTCACGTAGTACCACACGTTGTTGTACGATGTTAAGCGTAATCAGAAAGAATTTATTTATGGCTCGAAATAAGATGAAAGTTAAAGACCAGAATATTGCATTGGATGCTTCAAAAAATCAAGTTTGATTAATTTTCGATTGGATTGGAAAAATGTTGTACTATATGTGAAGAAAGAATCTAATGGAGTGAAATTTTACTTTTTAACCTCTTGCGCTAATAACTAGTAATGACGGACCATAACGAGTGACCAAACCATATACGACTCGTCTCCTTTTTGAATTCGTTCGAATATATCACTGGATAGAAATTACTAGAAATTACTAGAAGTAATAAATTTATTATTTGTTTTGCCTGGGTTATATTTCAATATACTTAAAACTGAGAAAATATTGCAATTATGGGCCAAATATTCTCGACGCGCGTGGCACGTCATTCCAGCGCAAGAGGTTATAGAGAATCTCTAATTTAGAAGAAAATTTTGCTAAAAATACACTACACGCGTATTGGAAATTTCCGACACAATTCCTTACTTCCATCTTATTTACTCCCGTACCACTTTTCCGTAAAGTGCCAAACGCACTCGTACTACAGTAACTTTCAAATGGTAGAACCAAAACCATTCGTCATGTAAATTCTCACCTTATTCGCGATGCTTGACGTTTGCTCGGCTCGTCGCTGCTCCTTCCCTCCGAGAAGGACGAAGAGTGTCAGTGGAGTAGGACGTGGCGAGGAACACAACTCACATATCACACACAGGCATCACGGGAAGGGGAAAAAAACTCGTGGTCGAACGTCGTAACGATTGCTACCCCTGAGAGGGATTGTTTTCGTTGGTGAAAAAAAAACGGACGAACGTGGCACGGGGGAGAGGGGCACGTAATGGCGCGAGATCGCTTCTCAAACCGTCGTCGGAGCGTTTCCACCGCGAATTCACGCGAGTTTCCGGCCGTGCGGCGAAACGAAAGCGGGAGAGAGAAAGAGAGAGGTATATATATACGGAGAGGCGAACGCACAGACACGGCACGCGCACGAATTTGGTCGCGCGTACGGCCCACGAGAACGAAAAAGGGAAGGAGAGCTTCTCACGTTTCACGACACGGCTCACGCACGGGTCACTGACAACATTCAACACGAAGCTTTTAGCTCGAAGGTTGCCGCGGTACTGCGAGCATCGCGCTACTCGGCGCTCGACTCGTGCGCCGTGTAGTTGTTCGCTTACTGCCCGCTGCTCCCATTGGTTGACGCGTTCGCGCCGCGCGCTCTCATTGGTGCGTTCGAAGCCGCGCCTGCGCAGCGCGCACATCTGAAACTTGGTGAAATGCGACGGAGAATATATATCATTCGGATAAATAATATTTTCGTGTTTTTTGTTCCTTTTCTTTTTTTTTAGTAAAAAGTACAATGACCCGTATTAACGATTCACGTCGCTGTACAAAAGATGCCTCTTTTCTTTACTCAGTTCGCGCAACGTAACGCAAAAGGAAGCAGAGTTCTGTAAAATGAAATTGTAGCTCTGTCTGCGATAATTGTAAATGTTTCTATACCGGCGCGCCATTACATTCGAGAGTGTAATTTCCCGGACACTATTATAATACTAGTTACCACCCAACCTCCTGCGTTGCCGACACTGTTACGCTTCTATTTTCAATTCAAACAGTTATTGAACTTACTTTCGGAAAAATTAAGCGCAATAAAATTAATTTCATTATTGCTTCTTTCATTTCATTGAAGTCAAGTCAATATCATATTAACGATGATTGAGTTCGGTTGCTCCGAAACGATCGTAACGTTCATAAATACACTTGGCTGGCGTGCGATAGCGCGGGAAATTCAATATGCAAAACAATGCACAGAGCGAAAGAAAACGAAAATAAATCTCTTCCGAGAAACTAGCAACGTCGTGAAAGTGTCTCGAGCGAAGTTCGCGGACAAAGGGCATTTGTTTTACTTTCATCGATTTTATCCTTTCGCGCGGATGTTCGGGAAGAAAATTTAGATCACAAAGTTAGCGTCGAACAACGCTTGTCGTTCCTTTTTACTAGCAGAGGGCTGAAAAAGAAGAGAAAGAGAAAGGGAGAAAAGGCCGTCGAACGATTCACGTGACTTTGGACCGTGAGGATGTACTTGCCCAGTTGGAAGAGAAACTTTCGTTCGCGAAATGCTCCTCTTTTTGTTTGTCCCAGCCATTCCATCTATTTTTCTTTTTTTCTTTCTTCCCTTACCTTCCCTTCTTCTTTTTCTTCTCTTTTAAATGAGAATCAACCATTCGACCCAGCCTCATTAATTCTTTTCTTTCTTTCCAGAAAAAACTTGTATCCGCGACTCGCGTCTCTAGCTGTTTCTTCTCCGTTATCCCGTCCGCTGGTCCTCTCATTTTTCATTCGTCGCTTGGAGGAAAGTGCACTTTAGCCGTGTCACCTGTAGACAAAGATACAAAGGAATATTCCGTGCGTCTGCGAATATCACGTAGCCGGGCCACTGGAATATTTCATGCGATACCATGAGTGTATGTCATTGCTCTCAGATCCGTGTTTGCATCCTGGCCGAACACGTGGGAAGCTCTATCTTTCCACATAGAAGCGTAACACGACGAACTAACCAGCTAGGACGAACGACGCAGATGATGGATTCATGCATGCTTATTTATGTAAAAATTTCTCAATAATTTGTAGGCCAGCTAGAAAATTCAAACGGATTTCGTTCCCATCGTCCTCGGCGTCAAGTACGTCGCAAGTAGTTTCATACACTTTTAACCAACTGAATTCGAACCATCTGTTCTGAGAAACGAAAGAACCTACTACCAACAATAAGTGAAGATTGAGAAAAACACGAACAGATTTTTCTAAAAATTCCAATATAGTTTTCTGATTGCAATACCGTAAATACACGTATATCTTCTATGAAAAAATTTGGCATTAAAAATACAAATGTTATCGCGTGTATTTTTTGGATACTTTACAGATAAATTTTATAATATTTTTCAAAAGCCCGTAATGATAGCGGAAGACAAACAAATGTATTATTCAACTCGCTGGTCGTAATTTATTTAACTTGATGCAGAAACCGACAGAACTTTTGCATACACGTAATACATATTGATCCTGCCAGCAGCGCAGGACACACAAAAATACGTTGATATCGCCTCTTTCGTTCGTTCCTTGCTCTTCGTTGAAACCGTGGAATAACGATATCAATCGTTATTTATACTTCGAAAAGGAGAAATCCTCTTCCGTTCGAGTATGCTATTCGACGATAGAACCTCGAAGAATAATACGTACGTAGAAGGGACGGATCATTTGGTTTAAAGCTCACTAGCGTGAAAGTAAATAACACTTCCTTCGGTGTAATTCCACGAACGATAACGCGCCGGAATGGTCGCGCAACCTAAGTGCTAATGAGATCCAGTGAAATATAATTATTTGAATAAGCTGATTGTTCTCTCTGTTTCTCTCTTTGCATCGAATCGCTCGATATACACCTTCTGTGCTCCGATTATTCGCCAGCGAGTCTAGTCAACTGAAATCCTGCGCGCGAAACGAAACCCATCGCAGCTGAACATAAATCTCGGCCCGATTCAACTCTTTGCCTGTCTTGCACATCACGTACGCGACACGCACGACGAGTTTGATGTACGCTTGCACATGTACGACGTACAGCTTCAATGTAGAAAATATACTGGAGCGCGGTTAATTCTGGCAAAAAAAAACTAACAGACTTTAGCGCACGTGAGTAGCGTGGCGAGGTCTTAGTTGATGTGTGGACTGCATGTTGATGTGTGGACTGCATGTTGATGTGTGGACTGTATGTTGATGTGTGAGCTGTATGTTGATGTGTGAGCTGTATGTTGATGTGTGGACTGTATGTTGATGTGTGGACTGTATGTTGATGTGTGGACTGCATGTTGATGCGTGGACTGTATGTTGATGTGTGGATTGTCTGTTGATGTGTGGACTGTATGTGATGTGTGGACTGTCTGTTGATGTGTGGACTGTATGTTGATGTGTGGACTGTATGTGATGTGTGGATTGTATGTTGATGTATGGACTGTATGTTGATGTGTGGACTGTATGTTGATGTGTGGACTGTATGTTGATGTGTGGACTGTATGTTTTAATCGCACGCTGAGATATGGGAGGGGCTATGCCCTCGTCAGTAGCTTTAGTGTCGCAAAGATCAACCTAATTGCTCGGAACTTGAACCGATTCTAAAATCTTGGGTCGAGAAACGCACAGAGGTAACCTGGGTTCCCCTTCCCTTGGGGAGTCGCGAGCACAAAGTGGGGACAAAGGTGAAGGCGTCTCGCACGCGTTAGGGAGAGTTGTCCTCACGCCACGAATGTGCTAAGGCGAGTTGGTTTCACGCCACGAGTGTGCTCGGGAGAGTTGTCTTCACGGCGCAACCCGTGTTCGGGAGAGTTGGTTCTACGCCACAACCCGGTGTTCGGGGGGGTTGGCTTTAAGCCACAACCCCGGTCGAGGGGCCCGGTTCCGGCAAACCAAAGCTCTCGCGAACACAGACAAAGGAATTTAATTCGGGAACGACACGCGCGAATGAATACTTTTGAAACGCTTCGTTTCTCCCAATGAGACATTAACCGCAGTGACAATCATAATGGATTAAATTCATTAACTGCTTATTTCGTGACTACGTGCGAATTTATATCTCTATAGACACGGCTAAAGAAACTTTATCGAAACAGAGGTTTATTTCGCAAATTAAACATCGTATAATGATGTTTAGATATTTCGCATCTTTTGCATTCTTTTTTGTTCTGTATTTTCTTATCTAAAAATTTTTCGCAATCTACTCATAAACTTATCGTAATCTGTTACGAAATTGACAGATATGAAATATCGCGTCAAATGTTATATACGAATCTTGTTCAAGAGGATTTTGAATAACGCAATTTGGAAAAGATTCAATTGACTTTTCACGCGATTTGTTTCAACTTAGCACGATTTAAACGGTGCTTTAGCTTTATTCGAAAATTCGCGGGCTAAGCCACGTTTTTTCTTTTTAATATAAATTTATAGTATTAATTTATTCCAATAAGCTGTATTATCCGCACAAAAATGGTTTCGTTCTTTCGAAACTAAGCCGAGATAACATAACACGAAATCACTTGTTGCGCTGAATATTTCGTCCTCGTGCCTATTTCAAACAGTTACTCTTTCGAATATTTAAGTGATTTCAACTTTTTACCCAATACCTCATTTTTGATTATACAGTAACATTTTTTCCAACACATTGTTCATTGTTCCGTATCTCTCCAACGTAAATTAAAACATACCAAGTCCCCTCGAAATGAATTTCTCTTTCAACAACGAAATATAATACGCTCGAGTTTGAAAAAATCAGTCACAACTGTCCCAATGAAATATATAGTTGATATAGGATGAAACTTTATAATCCGACGGATCAAAGAAAAAAAAAATTGTATCCAAATTTTTAAAATTTTTTAAAAATCCATCAACACTCTTGTGAAAATCGCACAGACGAAACACGCGCGTCGCTACGTCTAAAAATTTGTTTCGAGAACGCAAGCAAAATTGATTCGTTAACATTTCACGAGCGTAGATTTCATTCTTCTCTAACTACATTTCCAATTTCGTCCATTTTTTTCTTCTTTCTCTTTTTTTTTTGCGAGCACGATCATTCGCAGACAGATTACTCGCGCTGTAGGGCAAACTTTATCACCTGGTTGGACGATAGGCGGCTTATCGAATTCCGTTCGAATGATGGATTATCGGCCGCGTAACACGAAATTCATCTTGAACGAGTATCTCACGGCGCGCGATGAATTATCGATACGTACTCGGGGCATACCTGCTTGCAGGTATCCGCGACACAGGTTGAGCCTATATCATTCTCCGGTGATAGACGAGCGGGTCTTAAAACCGAATGATACTCTCGAAAACTCGAGCAATCAAGACGCGACTCATTCGGCGCCCTGATTCGCCTCGATTTGTTACGCGAATGTTTGAGAACGAGAAACGTGTCACTGAGACTGGATACACTGTGTGGCGAGAGATTGATAACGCAGTAGGAACATTGTGTAACTTGGAAATTATATATTCGTACACAATGGCCCGGAAAAGTATTCGTATACACTCGCCATGGAGACACTTTTATACGTGCAGGGTGGGCTAACGAAAATCAGCATTTGAATATCGCCGCATTGTTTTGGGAGATATGAAGATAACGAAATTTATTAACAAAAGTTGCTCAGTATAGAAGGGGTATTGTAATACGATAGTAGTAATTCTTTTTATAGCTGGAGAGGTTTTGGAGATTTCACCTCTATTTTTTTAAATGGAATTATATATTCTTTCGATCGATGAAATTCGACATTCTATGTAAAAAAATATTAAAAAATATTGTAAAATCTGTCATTGCATGATAGACAAGAACAATACAAACACAATGATACCATTCTTTTCCTCGTCTTTCGCGCGATAAGTTTTGCAAAAATACTAACACATAGTTTTAATACTTTTTTTGTAGAGAATATCAAGCTGCATCGATTAATTAATTAAAAGATGTTATAATTACATTTAGAAAAATGGTGATGACTCTAAAATCTCCAAAACTTCACCAGCTACAAAACAAATTATTACTACCATATTATAGCTCTCTCTCTATACTGAATAATCTTTTGTTAATAACAAATTTTCCAAGTGCTGATTCTTATTGCACCACCTTGTATATTACACCTATTGTAATCTATAAAACATAAATAAATTACATCTAATCTATAAAATAAATAATAGTAATATGATTAAGATACGATTATACTAATATAAGGATTGAAAATATAAAGTTGTCAAATCGTAAACTTATCTATATGCGAAATTACGACGACATCTTTCATCTTTCATTTACGCAGAGTATCAATTCTCTTCTTCGTCACAACAAAAACAAAACTCATTACTGCGTCAATATCGTTGAAATTGCGATACGATTCTTGTTTCTATCCTACACCAGACACTTCTGAGGATATAAAAATTTTATCAAATCCACGCTGGAAGTTTCGAAAAATATTAAAAATTTTCGCCGCTTGTAAAATCGAGATGTCCAAAATTCCAGCGGAGTTGGACGCGCTTCCATGCGAAATCGGCAAACGTCAACATCGACTATCGTTACAGGTTCGAACAAACTGTTTTACAGTCCGAAGTTCCGAGTGTAAAATCCTCGCACAGGAAATTTCTTTCCTGCTCTGCATTTAGATCACGCCACCGATCGAGCTCGGAAACTGATTCTCAAAACTTCGATCCGTGGCTTATCGCGTCTCTCGTCTCTTCACGCTCGGTATAACGAACGGTAAACGATACGAACGTTCGAGACGCGCGCGGAGATCGACTTCGCAGCGGCATGGATCGCCGAGTATCCACGAAATTGCCAAAATTAAACCGTTTTGCTGTTTCTCGCGAATTTTCTCGTGGTCGTCGAACCGTACAGCGTTCGAAGCAATCGCGAAGCGTTCTCTGGGGAGCCATTCGTTATAATCGAATGGAAAGGAAATTTGGTGAGAATTTGTCGGCGGAGTAGACCCGAAGGAATATCGTGGAACCTTTTTCCTGTTTTGTTTCTCTTATACAGTAATTGACCGATTAATGGTACAAGTCCTATTTACCATTTCGCACTCTTTCTTCGGTCAATTAAAAATATTAAATTATAAAACAATTCCAGTTCAGAGAAACGAAATTTCGAATATTTCAATACGTGGTAGATAAAATATTGTAATTCGGGAGGGCGGTGTGACATTTTGATTATCCGAATTAATCGTGATATAATCGTGATATAATCAAATATATATAATCAAATAATAAAATATATAGATCGAATAATTTTATTATCACGCGAATAGATAAGAATTACTTTGCAAGTTTTCTTTAATAAAAATTTAACAATTTCCACGACAATTTCTATTCTCCGTTCTCAATCTTTTTTATGGGGGATTACCCCGAAATTTTCCGTTAATCGATGTTCCAATAATCGGGACTCCAGTATATCGGCGATCTGGCAAGTGGAAATTTATAGGTAATAAATCTCTTTTTTGCAACTTTACAATTTTATATCGAACAGGGTTACAAAATAATCGGCAATTTATAAAATTTATCTGTGAAAAGTTTTGCCTAGTATAAACCTAGTAATACGTCTAATGCATTCGTTCCGTTATATCTTCCTTTAAGGATACGTTATCAGCCTAATGTCAATAAATTTATCAATTTTTAGTTTCCATTTGTATTATATACATGAACTCGTCGGCAGACAAATTCACGTAATAAGAGATCCCACTGATTCTGCCCCAATAACTTTTCGTTCACTCAAGAGGAATTCAGACTAAAAAAAAATTTGATCGACAAATAGAATTCATACAAACGATGTTCAACCTCCTGCCTTAAACTCGGGTGTAAAATGCCACGAAAGGAACGAAGATTACTAACAAGGAATATTAATAACAATGAAGCAGAGCGGCATCGAGCTAAACCACACGACACTCGGGTAACTAATCTCCATTCATCATTTTCACTTTTCCTACGCGTCGCGCGCACCTGAAAACCTTCAACCCGTTTAACAAAGGTTCGCCAACCTGTTCCCCCAAGAAATCTGTTACCACGGCCACAGCAAGAACACAATGAACACGCCGTAATCCCGGTTCGTTGTCCCCTTATTATCAAAGCGGTGTCGCGGCAGTTCTCCCGATGAAATTACCTAGCCCACGACCAAAGTATACGATGGACGCTCATAATTTTCTTCCAGGCAATTGGGCCGCTTCGCATTACGACCTCCCACCCTCCCCATTTCCGTCTAGCGTCCCTTCCTCGCCACCTGCCAGCGTATTTCCCCTTTTTCCACCTTTCTCCGCGACCTCGTGGCTTGCTGGTTCTCACCTCCTACACCTTCACCCTGCCCCTCCAAGGGAAAGTCAATGTCAATGCCTGGCTTCGTTCGCCCCTCGATCCCTTCTCCCCTTCTCACAGACGCTTCGTTTGACGTCGTATCTTTACGAAAAAAAAAAAAAAAAGAAAAAAACTGCACGACTTGTACCCCAGTACGATTTGTCTCACTGAAAGGCCCAGAAGCAACTGTTCTGACTACCTTTTTGCCATAAAATTTTATTGATAGGCAAACATTTGAATCGATACGAAACAAATTACAGGAACGCCACTCCTACTCGAGATCTACCCCACGCCCCCTCGTGAATCACGTGACCCAAATCAACCAATCGCTAATTTTCGTTGCATCAGCGTTGCACCCGAAGAGGCCCGATTTTCTGGGTTTTCGCTAAAATCACTTTCAGTGATAAAAAAGTATCTCGAGAGAGATTCGGACGATTTTCATCGTTGACGCGTATTTCTGCGCGGAATCCTGACGCCGGGCGAGAGGATTCCCGCGCGCACGAACGACTACGGAAATCGTTTCTTTCGCGAGCAGACGCCAAAACGCGCGCGAACGGAATACGCAAACGGCCGATTTTAATTGCTCGGCTCGTGGAGCGAAGTCGAGCGAGCGAAAAACTCGTTCTTTTATTCGTGTTCGATTACCGGTGGAGGGTAAGAAGATTAAAGGGATAGGGTGAGAGCGGAGATTTGTACCGTCGCGTGCAAAAAAGACCTCGATGTGATCAAATTCTTTTTGAACTACATGTATGTATAGAGAACATTGTTATTCATTGGTTCATTTGTTATCATGTTAAATTATATGTCAGTTGCTGTTCGTATTAGTATTAGTACCAATATGTAACTTAGATTATGTCAAGAAGAAATATTAAGTCTTTTCATATTATAGACATTCTTGCAATAATTTTTAAAGTACGTGTATACGTACAAAATATTTATTACTTCATTTATTATTATTCATGTTGTTGTTCGCATTTTAACAATATATAACTTAGATTGTGTTGAGGAGAAATATTAAGCTTTTTAATATTATAGACACTGTTGCAATAATTTTAGTTATAGTTGTGATGACCAACGATTGAATTGCGAGTGTCAGAGATGTTTCTTAGACTTTCTTCAAAATTATTAGAAATTTCACAATGTTTGTACGTGAATTAAAAATTACTCGCGATGCACACAAAAAGTTCATCTTACAATATCAGCCAAAAATTTAAGTACACGTTCTATGTATTAAATATCAATATCTAAATCAATATCTAAATATTAATGCAAGAAATGAACATATCTATCCTTGTTTAGTCAAAAAATATTCTGGAATTACGATACAATTATGTTCTGCAATAACTACTCGAAACAACTTGTCGATCTTGCCTGAAAATTTCATAATTTTCTTCGTAATGTTACACTTAACCCAGAAAAAAAAAGAAAAAAATCATTTAAAGTCAGTTTTAATACGCGTTTTGAAAGATTTTCGTCAGGGGCAAAAAAAAATTAGTTTCATAGTCGCAAAGTTCTGCGTCTTTCACTGGACACTGTCTGACGCGACTATGGCTCGATCGATCAGGTAATTAAACGTTGAACATTTTCTTAACAAAAGGATATGCCCGCGGTTCGATCGTTGGACGGCCGGCGAACGAGACATCGATCAATCGTTACCGATTAATCATCGACGTTAATGGATGACTGGTAAACGCGTATCGTCACGCGGGAAACGTGGCCACAGCCGATGGAATATGTTAACGTGCTCGCGCGACAAAGGAGCATGTCGATAAACTCGAAGGCACTGGCGCGTTAACAAGGGTTAAGTGCTATTAAAAGCCGGTCGCGTTAAAAACCGTGCAAGACGGAACAAGAAGAAGCGCGACGTCCCCCGTGCCGTTGCGTCCTGGCTATCCAACCGGAAACTCGAAAACAATTGATGAAGGACGATCGTATCTTCGTGATCGTTAATCGCTCTAACGATTAATTATCTTACAAAAAACACGACGAACTACAATAAACACTATTGCAGGAACTTTTAGTTCAGTCGTTCAATTCGACACTCGCAATGATTAAGTTTCACGTTGATCAACACTCAATGCATTTTATAGAGAAGATCAAAAGGTGCCTATTTTGATTTCTGGCGATTAATAGTTATTTTTGACTTAACTTTTATATTTAATAATTTAATCGTAATTTAATAGTAAGCTACGAGTCTATTTCATAAGAATTTCTTTTTTAATTCGCTTGCCATTGTACAAAACGATTTGATAGGTTTCGAAAAATACTCTAATTTTAAGCCCTCTCTCTCTCTCTCCTGCTCTTGTTGACAGGAAGTAAATCACGCATCCCCAAAGTGGAATCACTTTTGAATGGAATAATCGTCGTAAAAGCGAAGGATGCTCGAAAATAAAGGCAACGACGAGCGAAGAAGCACCGTTCTCGTGGCAGAGTCGATCGAGAGTTCTTCCAAGACTCCACTTGCCCGTGGCAAAATGGCCTTTTCCGACCCAATGGCAATGGAAGAAGTTTATTCAGCGAATTAACGCACGAGCGTGTTCACCAAGCTAAACGAGGCGAGATTTTTAAGTTTCTCGAATAAAATATGTATAATATTCGAAAAATGATTATTCTCGATATCGTCTCGAAATAATCCTACATCGACAAATGATTTCTCTCGAAATTTTTGATCATTTGGCTGTCGAATAAAATAGTATTTCATTTCATTTTATATTTCTACGATAAATAATTTCTGACTCCGTCCTGCAAACCTCACCTTTTGTTATTTAACTTCAATGAATCAACTCAAAAAAACGGAGGATCAGTCGCGAATGATTCATTTGGTTCAGACCGAATAAGATAAAGCTACTTTTCCAAATAAAAATGATAAATTGATGGAATTTCAGATCGTTATTTTTCCTCTTCATTTCAAACAAAATTTGTCCAACGCCGTCTGTTAATTCTCCGTGCAAATGTACAAATATTTTCACCGTTTAAAAGTTTCGAACAATCGAATCAAATTTTGAGAGACGACGAACGGAAAAGCTGACTCAAAGACACGTGCAACGTCCGTTTTCACAGATCGTTGCAAACTGACTAAAAACTATCGATAACCATCGACTATACCACGCCAGCCCGTGCAATTCGCTAATCGCGCAGAGAAAAGGAACGCGCCAAAAGAAAAATAGGTGGATAAAAACATAAAGTCGACGATATCCAGCTGGAGTTCGACCAATTTCCTCCTCCGTTTCGCTATGACCACGGAGCACCGTGTCGATCGCGTGGCATCGCATACGTGCGTAGACGATCGAGCCGGACGATCGCGGTTCTTTCTGCCTGTGAAATTGAATTCACCGGGATAAACTCTATTCAGATCCCCTCTACAGTCACCTACACGATCTAACCCCGATCGGGAGGGTCGTGGCCCTCTATCCTAGCTAGCCTGCCCCCTTCTACGCGCCAACTTTCTATCCAGACACGATCTCCTTTCAAGTTTCATCATTCACCGTTTAATATCTCTTTCTGCTTTCGTCGAATGTGCGTCGAAGATTACGGATGTATTCGAGGTGATGTCAATGGACGTCAAGGTAATCTGAAGGCTGCGGAGATCGTCGGAGTGGCGTTTGTTAAAGATTGAGATTATTGGGAGTTGCGAGGACCCATCGAGGTTATTCAAACGCACGATCATAAATAAATATTAATGTTATTTATAAATATAAATATTAAATTACTTACAATTATTAAGATTGATATATAAATTATCAAGAAGATATATAAATTACTTACAATTACTTACAATTATTAAGATTGTTGAAGGATGTTTAGTAAACGTCACTTGGTGTTTTATAAGACACGTACCATGCGAATGAAATAACACGAATAATAAAATAATAAAATTACAGTGATACATGAAGCAATGGTAAAGAAAAATATAATTAGAAAATAAAAGCAACATTCACTTTGCATCAAACGATGCTGGGCAAAATAGTGTTTCAATTATATTCACAGAGGTCATTTTCTATATAATGTTTCGTTTGTTTGTTTGAAACAGTAATTGATTGAAATATTATTTGAAATTTATTTGATTCCGCAAGCGTATGGGAAATACGCGTATTTCAACGATGAACTAGAAATAGTTATTCGAAGCGAATATTTCTCTCGTGCTTTCGTGCAACGAAATATTTGAACATTATTTTTTATGAAATCCTAATTGTTCCTAATTGTTCGTTCTTGTACACGAGTGAAAATTCTGTCTAATTATGTTTGTGTCCCAATATCGCAGGTCGAGTAAATAACAGTAGGCCAGCCTTTACTTCGAAAATAACACTTAATTTCACTAATTGATATTTGTTCTTTCTTTTCCATACTCTTTTCAGTTGATTTCCCTTTGAAATAATATTCGAGATAATCAATGCAACGTTTCGAAACGTGATATATTATTTTAAATAATAATTTCTGATGTGCCTTGAACAATTATTTCAATTAATAATTTCCACTCGTATCTGCTTGAATAAATAATCTCAATATACTTGTTACCTGTATTATTGTCAAATAAAATGAGTTTTCAAACAATATTTCATTTTAATAAGAGCATTGCAAATCTGCTCGGCATTATATTCCGTCTAAAACATAACTAAGAATACATATACTACCGTGTTACAAATTTCTAAGGAACAATTTAAAAAAATTAAGAAAACGAAAAACTAACAAACGAACTCGACAGAGTTCAAAGAAAATGGAAAATCTACGAATATTATCAGACGAAAAAACAGTCGAAGAATGGAACAGTCTATAAACAACGAGGCTCGCTTGAAATTCGCTTGCTAGTTGAATGGCAAGCAAAGAACCCTCCCTGGAAAAGATTTTCCAACGTTCTTTTCTCCCCGCCATTGTATCGCAATTATGAGCGGCTGGTTTTTTCGGAGGCAAACGGAGAGGCAGTTTCTACGTGAAAAGACGTTGCACGCGGAAAATCCGCGCCCTCGACGCTTCGTGTTGAACTTTCACCGTGATTCACCCCGTAAGAACGAAGGTCGTGAATTGTTCCCGCGGTTAATATCTTACCGGCAGACCCGCGCGAGTCTCGGTGCGTGGCGCAACAATGAGCAGCGTCGCTGAAAGAGTCCTCTTACGACCGGAATTCCACCCTCTGTGTATGACTTTCTCTCTTTCAGCGAAGAAAGCCGCCTAAGTGCCTTTCCCCAGCGACTTTCTTTCGCTTGTGTTTCAAAATATACGCCCCTCCATCTTTCCTCCTTTCTGCGCTCTCTCTCCCCTTTCTCTTCGTTCCCTTTTCTTTTTCTTTCTTTCTTTCCTCTTTGCTTTCTTACATCAGCTCTTTTTTGTGTGTAAAATATTACGCGTAATTAACAGACTGCTTTGATGGCTAATCAGGCGACATTAAAACTATAATGACACCAGTTTTGTGTTTACCCTGTTCGGGGTTTTGAATATAAACAAAATAGCATCAACACAGAGTGACGTGCACGTAACACAGATATACTTAAAACCGACAGGTGTCCTGAAAATACAAGACACAATACGGGACCTGTTAATTAGGATTTCACTTGCTCTCTTAATCGAAGGTGGCTAACTGGCGGCCGTTACCCCCACTCTACTGATCGCTACCCCCTCCACTAGATTGATCTCCCCACTCCGTTGACAGTGTCGCGGCCACTGTACATGCAACCCATAATTGTTTTCCTCGCTGTAGCTGCTCAAATTAAAGGAAGAGTCGTTTGTACGGTCCGCTGCATTAGTGGGAACTAATATTCATGGCGCAGGAATCGGCGGACCGAGTGAACAGTTTGTGTGGCTCGCGGGGAAGAAGTTTGCTACCTCTAAACCACCCAAATCACGACATAGTCAACACAACTTCAGATATTCCCAACAGAAGACCTATTGTATAGACGAAATTATCCATTGGATATCACAAACCGATAAACCTACACAATTTCCTACTTCCACTCCCCTTACTGCTATAAAACACAATAAAAATTATGACGCTTGTCACTGTTATAACAACACAAGTCACGCTTAAATACCATAAAGAGAAGACACGTACAATTTTAATTGTAAAAGCGTCGAATAAAGTAGCTACAACGATAACAACAATTTCGATGAAACGTAGGTGCAACAACGAGCGTCGATAACTTCTCGACGATAAAGCCGCGGCGCGGGTTACAAGGTCACGAGGAACACTATAAATACATGCGAGTCGCTCTTCGTTCAAGCGGCGCTCTGGCAAAAAGCGGTCGAAAGTCTCGATTGTCGGGCGGGAACGAGGTCGAGGTGCCCGTGGAAGTGATCATTAACGCGAGCGCTACGCTACAGGCTACGAGAATCGATGCAAAACGCGTCGACTCGTTACTCGGCTTCCCGTCGCGGTCCGCGATGCTCCGCAAATGAAATTTAATAGCTCGATCGGTTGAGAGGAGTTCGGCATTTGAAAGCATAAACGATTAACAAATTTACGACTGCAACAAATGGAATTTAAAATGGCTGTTTGACTATGATCGAATTTACGAGATCGCCGGGTAAAAGTTAAAATTTTAAATTTGTCAACTCGCGCTTGTATCGTCAAAATATATTATTAAATATTACACTTTAAATTGAAATTTGTACTAAATCTTTAAATTGAACGATCGAAAAATCGCCATTAATTACTAATCCCAAGACCGACCTCTTGACGACGCGAGGCAAACACGGAAGCTCGTTTGCTCGAATCGTTTGCTCATTTGTCTCTTCCTTTCTCTCTTTTTTTTTCAAATTTCGTCGCGTTAAACATTTCACACAATGAGAATTTATTGCGGGCGTGCACGAGAGAGAGAGAGAGGGGAAAAATTCACGAGCAACGACGAGAAAATTAAAGCGCAAAAGTATGCGGAGATAATGGGGCGCGCGTTACCGAGGGAGACCGTGGCACGCCTTTTTCCCTTTTTCCTTTTTTTCCGTTAGTTTTTAATGCTTAGCGAATCGCCGTCGGAGAACAATGAAACATTTCTCGGGCGTCGCATAGATACTCCTTTGCCGGGCATGGGTCTGCTTTTAAAGCTTTTATGGGGGGACAGGTACTTCGGCCTGGCGAGCATCATCCCGGCTGTACATCTACGGAGACACAGAGGCCGCAAAACGCAGCCCCGATTCTTCGCGAACAGCGTCCGCTGCCTTCCGGTGTACATTCAGCCGCAACGATGCTTTCAACCTTCCACCGGGAAAATATTCCGCGCGTCCGTGAAATATTTCATCACGGGGGTATCCGCCAACGAAACTCCATACGATCGATAGTGGAAGTCACTGTTTCACGTGTGCACGCGTATGCCAATCTAATCCGTTTCTCAATGCAACTTTCAACACGTGAGCTTGTACCGTTCGTGCTTTTCTGTTTCCTGGATAACTTGTGTATTTTTACTGTAGCCGTTCACGTGTATTTAATAAAATGCCTATTAACACGTATCTAGCAAAGAAGACACAATTCAGTCTGTATGTATTTTGTTTAACAAAAAGAGACAATACTGAACATACATATACATATGTATTTTGTAGGGAATCAGTGAATATGTTGCTGATGAACGAATTTTGATGCGCGTTGGAGAATTTTATCTTGAAGTAATTTTCAACACGTGGGTTTGTATCGTTCGAATCTTTAAATAACTTATGTGTTTTTACTGTACCCACTCGCGTGTATTTAATAGAGAAAATGACACTGAAAGACAGTTCACTGTACATTCTGTTTACGTTTGTTTCACATCTTTTAGTACAAGGAATATGTACAGGTGTGTTGTTAATTCAGTGCAAGTGAATATGATTTTTGACGTGCGTTGCAGAATTTTATCTTGACGAAGCACATTCCTATTGTCTCTATATATATCAGAAAATCGATATAAACGCCTGTGACGTGTATACACGTCCGACACATAATTTCAATCGACGGAATTAAATTTTGGATTTTAAAACGATTAGAGTAATATTTAAGGAAATATTTATACACGTCATATTTATTTAATTCTTGGCAAGGTCTGTTGGTTGTTCCTCGCCAGTGTTGTCAAGGATTTTATTTTATATCGAAGAATTATTTTCCATTCCGGAGGAAATGCTGTGAAATAATTTCTGCGTCCACATAAACCATCTTTGTGGTCGAAAGTGATTATTAAACAAAAAACGAAAAATTTGGTTATCCACTTGCCATGATTAAAATATTGAAACGTTTCGTCAATCACACGAATCTTTAGTTTTGTTTTGGTGGAATTCGTATGGGAAAATTCTGATTTTCCACGGTCCTTTGCGCATCGTCGTCGTATCTCCGCAACTCTACCGTGTCTGACCGCGATCGTCTATTTCTACTGCGTCCAGTCTGTCGAATACCACGCCTCGCTACTCTTCATAAATATTGAAATATTTTGGCGAATTTGTGATACGAATTGAATTATGAATCGATGAATATTGCTAAATTGTTGAGCATACCAAGCATGTCAAAAGTCTTCTAGGTTTCTTTCTCTTTCCTCTGCAAATGTCAGTGACGTGAAAATTCTCGCAAAATAAGTAAAAATAAGTAAAAATAAAATTTAAAAAAATTATCGTGAACTTTCAATTCCACAGATATCAAACAGAAATTTTTGAATGCAGTTTATGTTACGAAAGGCTTATATTATATTATATTATCATGTATAATATAAGAAAAATTTATATTATATTATATTGTAAAGAATTATTTCTTTATATTTCAAAGAAATCCATTGGCGTAACTTTAACATAAAAATGCCTTGTTCTATTATTAAAAAAAAAAAGAAAATCACTGCTCGTTTTTGCCACGTTAATACCTGCCCCGCTCAAGATTAATTCCGCAGTATTTCGCCAGAATATACCAACGGCGTGCAACAACGGTAACAAAAAAAGGAGAATAAAGAACGAAAGCCGATACAGATCACCCGGCCATAATCTCGCGATTAAATTATATCTCGTCAGTGACAAACAAGTGTCCAAATACTTCCGAACTGTCGTATAATTCCCGTCGGGATGTATCGAACGAATAAATAGAAATAACGTGTTTAACGTCTGGAACAATTGATTCGGCTCGGAAATCAGAGAGCGGTCCGTTTGCCTTTCGAGGATACGGCTCGCCCGCCTCCATTGCGATATCCCGATGGCGCGTTGCGCAAATGGATTAAACAAACGGCCGGCGTTTTAATATTTACGATGGGAAACGGGGGAGGGCTCCCCCTCGTCGCCAGAAACGATTGTTATGAAAATACAGGGAGATCGGGCCGGCGTTCATTACCACGTTCGTGCACGTAGGAGACACGCTTGGAACACCGCGACCTGTACACATGCACACAGGATGGATGGAAAAGTTTGTCCGTGGCTATCATTGATGAATTCTACACCTTTGATTTATAGGAAGATAGAAATAAAGAACCTGTCGAAAAATTGACTTTGGCCTTGAATTTCAAGATCAAACTCTTTTTTTGCATCGTGTTGAGTAACCTAATAATTCTCTCGAAAAAATGGCAAAAAGGTTTTCTTAGTCATTTAACACTGTGAACTGTGGCGTACGTGCTAACAGCGACTTTATGGTTCTGGACGTATGGATGTCTATATTACGCATTAGGTTTCACTAACGTTTGATTTATCATAGCTGCAGTCTAATCAGTGTGAGTCTAAACGATCAAATGATAAAACTAACTGTTAACATTATTATAAATAACTAACCAATTGCTACCATTTATGCATCCAGAACTATAAAGTCGCTGTCAGAACTCACGCGTCCGCAATGTTAAATGGTTAAGAAACTTTGTTGCCATTTTTAAAAAAAACTATTACGACCTAAACTGCACGACCTGTACCCCAGTACGATTCGTCTCACTGAAAGGCCCAGAAGCAACTGTTCTGACTTTTTTTACCATAAAATTTTATTGATATGCAAACATTTGAATCGATACGAAACAAATTACAGGCGCGATCGCTCAGTACCAGACAACGCCACTCCTACTCGAGGTCTACGCCACGCCCCCTCGCGAATCATGTGACCCAAATCAACCAATCGCTAATTTTCGTTGCATCAGCGTTGCATCTGAAGAGGCCCGACTTTCTGGGTTACCCCCGTTAAAATCACTTTCAGTGATAATAAAAAAGAGAAGATTTTTACCTTGAAATTCAAGATCTTTACACTCCTTACGTGTACCTCCATCAAACCCAAGGCGTAGAATTCATCTATGATGAGAACAGACTTTTCTCTCCACCCTGTACATATGTACACCTCGGTGATGAAACGTGGAAAAACTCTTCCTCGTGAACTGGGGAGGGGGGCAAGGTGGCGTCTAACGCAGACCTCCTAGGCGAGCGCCGACACGAGCTGCGAAAATATTAAAGCGACTAGCGCATCCCCGGCTAGTGTCAGGAGCCGAGATATAATTCAGCGGTGTATTACACTGCGTAATGGAGGCGCTACCAACGAGACCAAACTGATCGCAGCGCGCACCCCTTTTACCTAGCTACGCAGATTTCGCAAGAAACGGGCTTCTATTAACGGGCGAACAGTGTGAAACAAGTTACTGTGTTCGTTTAGTTCTTCGCCGTCTTATCGTAAAGAAGTCGCCGGCGAAAATGGAAACGGAAGACGAAGCTCCCCGCTTCGAGTTAAAGGGGATGGAGCGGGCGGGTGAAATTGAAAAGGGAGATCGTTAGATCTGGACGCGATTCGCAAAGTTTACGTGGGAATGAAGGTTTGCTTATCTATTTGCAGAGGGCAAGGATAAGGTACAAGCCTGAACGAACGTTGTCGCGTATTTAGCATTAGGGCGTGATGTGAAATTGAAATGGAGAGCGGAATTACGATAGACATCTCTTAGATTAATCTCGTCAATTTCAAGTCTCTTTTTTGATTTAAATGTCTGAAAGAAACGCAAGAAAAACAGAGGGGTATCTTCTCTCGCGATAGTATTCAATCCTAGATATTCATAGATATTTAGTCCTGAATATAGTCGAAGAAATAAGATTGCTAGAATTCAAGATAGAGAAAGTATATTTCAACATACACTACGATGTAATATTGAATTTTAAAATTACACTCTCGCTCTCGTGTTTTCCCCTCGTGATCGTCATGAAACAAAAAACTTTCGGAAAATACAATTGATTAATTTAGTTAAATTTTTTTCAATTAGTGTAATCAAAATTATCAAAATTAGTCGTAAAATTATTAAAATTATTTTTTTTAATTAGTTGAATCAAAGTTATTAAAATTCGTCGTCGTCTCCGCTTTCATCTGAATCAAGAAAAAAAAAAAAAGAAACGAGAGGATGAATCGCGACCGATCTTAATAAGGCAAACCAAGTGAATTGGAGACGGATCGGTTCCGAAAAGGGCGAAAAGGGGAAGAGCTCCCCCTTGGCAGCTTAGTCACGAAACTTTCGTCGAATCAGGAAAATTATAATTCTCGTAAGTGCTTGCTCAGGAGAAGCAGAAGAAGCAAAAGAAGGAGAAGAAGAAGAAGAAGAAGAGGTCGAGGAAGAAATCGCTGGATCTCAACCCTGGCAAACAGACTGGCCTGCTGTTTGTGAATGTGCACGCGTGTATGTGCGTGTATGTGTATGTGTGTGTCGTGATATTTCGTGCGATGTTTCGCGGTTGCCTCGATCTTCTCGGCTGTTCTTCTCGTGACGGGGCGAAATTGGAAGGCATCATCGGAGGACGTTCGTTTTTTTCCAGTTTTCCTTTGCTTCCCCCGCTTTAATAAATCTCCAAGCGCGACAGAAACAGAGGCCCTCGATTTTGATTTTTGCTCGATCGATTTTCGCAAATCGAGGACTAAACGGAGAATAATTTGTTAGAAACGTATAATTTAAAACGTGTGATTGATATTTAGAGAGTGGAGACTAGATCCATCGCAAACTAGAGGTATCGAGGAACGTTCGTCTTTCGAGTTTCCTTTTGTTTCTTCGCTCGAATAAATTTCACGGAGAAGATCGTCAAAGGTAGAGAGGTCTGATTTTTCTAGATCAATCAGGGAGGATAATTTGTTAGAAAAATATAACTCGAAACGTGTGATTGATATTTATATATAATGGAGACTAAGAGCGATCACAAACGAATCATCAAAGAATTGTTTTCATCTTTTTCCTGCTTTTTTTGTTCAAATAAATTTCAGATCAGAGGTCTTTGACTTTCGCCAAATTGATTTTTTTCAATCTCAAGCAAGAATTAAATAAAGAACAATTTTCTAGAAGGATATAATTTGGAATGTGAGTAATTCATAATTAATATGCAAAGAGAGGGCAGATTCTGAGCCAATTATGACACATACAGGTATTTCGTACTTTGGTACTTTTTAAGCTATATTTATAGTATGTTTGAAAAAATATATTAATATATAATATATATAACGTAAATATACGTATATCTCTTTGTGAATATTTCACCTGTCTTTTTCACGTTGCATTAAATTCTTGCATTTTTTAAATTGCCATAAATGAGTAACGTCTACAGCGTAGTTACCATTGCATCAAATTATACAGAGCAAGCAGAAAATCGTAGTAGAATCAAAATGTAAGTAATTCTACATTATGAAAAATAAATAAACACATTTGCAGCGTATCCTTTTGAACAAACTAAAAAATTTGCAACAGCTAGATCTAACTGGTCTTTTTTATATTATTTTTTTATATTGTTTAAACAAAAGGTTTTTCTGCAAAATGGTATACCAAATTCGTCGTAAAGAAAAATCACTAATTTCATTAATTTACACATAATTATCTTCAATTATTTTTTAGATATTTCACAAAATATGTTTCGCACCCCCCATTGCCAATAAAAAAAATACGGGTCAAATATTGTTTTAAAAACCACATTCGTGCCAAATTTCATTAAAATCGGCGATTCCGACTTCGGTGTGTTGCCTTGTTTGTAGAACACGACCGCTCGTAAAAAAACGGCAGCATTGTTCCGGACGAAACCGGAAGAATTCCGAAGATCGTCATGTTGAAACAGCGTCATAATTGCCAACAGTTTATTAAACGGAGGTTATGAGGTCGCTGTTCCAAGTCGAATGGAGTTTGCCAGCGACAATCGCCATTGTCGTGAAAACACTACGTGCCACGCGCGAGAAACAGGTGAAAAAGTTTCGTACGACGAACGAGAGAAACAGAAAGAGAGAGAGAGAGAAAGGAGAGAGAGGGAAAGAACGTGTAAAAAATGAAGAATAGAGCGTTGCCCGGTTGCGGATAGCCACGAAGAATCCACGGATCGCGCGTCCCTGGGTCGTTTAATCTCTCAACAGAGAAAGAGAGAGAAAAAGAGAGAGAGGATCTCCTCCCGAAATCGTGGAATTTCAGCTGAATTAAGTACAGATTCAACGAGAACGATCTTTCATCGCGGTGACACCTATTACGAAGGCATCGCCGGCAATGGGGCGATGATAAATCGCCCCTTCTTCCCGCTGTCTTTGTCTCCTCCGCATCGAGTGTCCATTAAAACTGCGACCAATTAAAAGAGATTCAATTTCTTCTTTTCCTTTTTTTGCGTAATGTCGGAGGTGAGAGAACGAGATCGAGGCGCTGATCGCTCTCTTCGTTTCTCTTCACCTCGAGAGCGCGTGAGAGTAAGGGGATGCGTGCGCTCGCGTGCTACTCGCCATTTGCAATCGTTCCCCGTTTAACGAGGCGTTTCGCGTGGCCGGCGTTCGTAATCGAGCTGGATACGAAACGAACGAATTTTAACGACGTCGGTGATATTGAAATACTTCGACGGGCAAGCGAAATGCTCATTTGGTTAAGTGCAGAGGACGTTTCGGTACTTGTAAATTGGAGAACGGGACGACTACGCGCAAGTCAGAATCTTGGTTTTGTTGGTTCGCGCGATGGTGATGGACTACAGTGAGGGATAGAAAGATAGAACACGCTCATAGAGTTCTCTCGTGTTTCGACATGATTTCAGAAGAAAATGTACGCTTTGGCGGGTCAGTCACATTTTTTGTAGCTGTGAGTATCCGATAATTATGCGTAACATGTAAAGTTAGGTATATTATTAGGTTTTACCGAAATGATAGAACGTATGCGTATTTTTTCAGAAACTGCATAGTATTTAGAATTATTTAAATAATTCAGTTTGAAGAATAGGCTGTAGAAAAGAATTACGTGCAACTGAAATACAAGATCGCTCTAAAATTGTTACGAAGAAGAATTTCTTACTGCAGACAATAGCAGATAAAATAGTAGATCGAATTGACAAATTTATTAAAAATTTGGATATTTATGGTGCTTCTGCTTTAGTCGTACAGAAGCGTACAGAAGACTAGCATCGAATTCAAAATACCGGCGAGATGCTAAATTACACATATAAAGAGAAAAAGGAGTTAAGTAATATCACAAACGAGGTAAATGAACAGACTAAACATCTTACAGGATTTCGTTGCCCGTGAGACGAAAATGGTTCGACCCCGAAATCGGCCGAAAAAATACACCGTATGTTTAGTCTACATTCGCATCACCTCGTCTGTGGTATAATACCTTCGGTTCACTCCGAAAATTGAAACGTTTCCATTTCCGTGGATTCTCTGAAACATCGATACTCCGCTTCCAGATCAACTTATAAGCGTAATGAAATAGGATGAAAGGAGAAGTTCATTAAGACTCAGCCCCACTGTTTACCAGCCTCTGCGATCCAGAAACAAAAGGGGAGCAAACAGGCGTCTCGTGTACACCGGCGGAAGGTTAATTTTCGATGTTTACATTTTCTTGGTTCAGCTGCGAACATACTCGATTAAATAACGTTGCTTGGTCGATTTGCGCGTACGCGGCTCGCCATTGTGTCCGCTCGAAGGAAAAATTCTTCTTTCATTCTCGACCGTGCTGCACGCAGTCCAGACCGTGGGTTACGGTCGTGAAAACTAAACAAATAAAGCCATAATGCGGCGAGTGACGCTTATTATATACGGCACTCGAGGCGATTATGGAAGATTGCTTCCGCGGACGGTTCCGGGAAATTAATCGAGTATCAGGATCGTACGACGGATCTGTCGTAATTCTTCGACGAGAGAGATACGGAAATTAAAGTGAGAGATTCACTTTCATTCCCCCTCTGCTCGTTTCCTTTCCTCTCTTCATATTTACTACGACGAGGGGATTACCATGAACAATTCTATTTCGCCATAGCTTCCCGCTTTACGATCGTACGGTCGTAAAGTAGCAGCTGGAGATATTCGTGGTTCATTGTGCTAGGCGTTGTAAAAAGAACCGCTGGATTTCAATTTTTGAATTGATCTCGAATTTCTGACGTTTTATCCCTTAATTGATTTTATCCAGTTTTGACCAATTAAAGTTATATGTATAATTTGTATGACGATGATGATGATAATGGTGGTGGTGAAGATTTATTATGATGATTTATATATGTGTAATTATATATAAAATATGTATAATAATATATATTATAATTAATGATATAATATAGATATATATTATTATTAATAACGTGTATTAATATTATTAATATAGTATATAAAATATATCAAATTAACAAAATATATAATATATAAAATTAATGATATATGCAGATTTAAATATTGGTGGATTCACATCAGTCCAAAATGGAAATGAACTTTATGAATTTGGACTAACAAAATGCAAATGTTAAAACTAACAAAATATTAAACCTTTAATAAATATTATTTTTATAATCTAATCTAACTTGATTATAAATAATATGAACATATATTTGATGATTTTATGAACTATGACGAATTATAAATATTTGATCATTTAGTATTGATTAAATCTTCATTAACTGACTTCATATCACGTATTAAAATTCTGACTATGTAGAAAAAATGCAAAAATCTTTTAAAGATTCATAAAGTTCATAAGATTAACAAATTTATTCACCATTGCCAAATTAGATCAATAATACCTATGTTGAAGACAGATCAAGGAGATTATATCCTTTGAAGATTACGCGATTATTGAACATGTATTATTGAACGTGTCAATGCGCATTTACGCACGAATGATCGAGACATACGTATGTGACTAGATTCCGAATATTTGCTCAAATTCGTATTTTTACGAAATCTAGATATGATGAGAGACTGTTTTAGCTAGTAATGGAAAATTGATGATATAGTAGATGAAAAAATAGAGATATCTCTAAAATTGTAAAAATACAAACGTTCCTAAACCATTGAAAAATTTTTTCAGTGGTTTAGTGGGTTACTCCCGGAAAATCACTTTCAGTAAAAGAAAATGAGCTCAGTGCTGTCAAAATATAGATTTCACGCTTTAAAATGAGCCTGACCAAATTACCGTAAGTTCCTTTTTACAACAGTTTGGAATATCATCTGCCAGAAAATCAATTTTGTCACCTTAAACTTTCGACCGCTACAAATTCGACTCTTTGACAAATTGTATTATATCGCATAATTTATAACAATCATACAAATTATTATACGTAATTACCAACGTTATCAATTATCTGCCGAGTTGCAGATTTTTATACAACCCCGCAGTTTCGAGAATATAACGTAAGAAACAGAACCTCGGTAGAAAGTCACAAACGTCACAGAAACTTTTTACGCTTCAAAAAATTGCAACTCACAAACTCGGAATCTTTCCTCGAAGTTCTGCTTCTTCGCATGATCTATCCACGAGAGTATAAATTTGTACAAAAACCAACTGCTCTGTGCTCTGCTCGCCAATAAATGCTCAAGAAAGCCAGCCACCTAAATTCTCAAATACTTGGAACGAGGAAAAAGACGCGTGGAAGGGTTGAGGCGGAGAGAAGAGGGGGGGCCGCCAGCAATGAAGTCTCGGCAAGAGAAGCAAGAAACAGAAGTGAAGCCGGGGAGTGCTCCGCGAGACCGAGGGGTAACTAACCGCGTCGTTGCTGAGAGCTTGCATATTTTACGATGTCATCAGAGGCTGGCCTCGTCGGTGGCTGCTTCGGGGCGGATTTGCTCCGGAGGAGGGCTTACAGTTAGGGTTGATTATAATGTCTTTGACACAACGCGATGACGGTGGAAGATAGCACGGATGAGGGAACGACAGCTGGGCGACGGAGGAGGAGAGGGGGCGAGGATCTCTCGCGGCGGGAGAAGAGAACGAGAGAAGAGCCAAGGAAGCGAGTGGTATTACCCGGACGTGGCCAGCCAAGTCATCGGCTGACAGATTGGTCCTCGAAATTAATTGGAAAGCCACCGGTGACGGTGATTAATTATTATAGCCGACTTAAACGTGTCCGTTCGCGGCGGTCTAGATACCAAGTTTCCTGATGAATATCAGCGGCGAGTGAGTCTCGCGATTCTTCGCCGCGGGCGGAAGTTTCCCTCGAAGAGAGGAAAATTCGTCGACGAACGAAGATTCGCTGTTGACACTTTGACGGCCGTACGTTTCTCTCCTCGTCTTTAAGCGACATTTAATCGCTATATAGCAATCGTTCGTAGGATAATTAACAATTACACGGAAAATTAGTGTTTACATTCTCTCGCGTGTAGATAATTTGGAGAATTTGCAACAGCGTGCATTTTCCCAATTTCTCGTAAATGCAGTCAACTTAAAATGGCTATCACGTACTAATTTCTAAAAATGGTACGTTATTCGAGAGATATACTTTCGAATCAATAGGTAATACCAATGTAACAGCGACGAACGACGTGGTTCGTTAAAATGACAATGAAATGTCAGAGTATTTGACACAATGAAGCGTTTGAGTGCTACCGTGACGAGAACGAATTGCGTCCTACAGCTCCGTGACGAGTGTCTCTTGCAGCGAAGGGAAGGTTATATCGCGTTTAAATTGAAATCGAAAGAAGAAGCACTAAGGACTGAGTGCTTCGAGACGAGAGCAAGAAAACGGGATGATCCAGCAAGAGAAAGAGAGAGGTGAACCGAGTTACAAAGAGGAACCAGGAGGAACGAAAAAGGGAATTGTAGCTAATTCAAACTTACCTTCTCCTCGTCTTCTTTCGTCGTAGCGATTCCATATTTTTTCTTCTTCTTCTTCTTCTTCTTCTTCCTTATATCGCTCACGTTTTCGACCTGTTCTTCCTAGCCTGCAATTTCTTTGATGCACGCCCTCTTCCGGCCTGTTTGTCGTCCGGCTGTATTTCTCCGGGAGCACTATCTTGGCTCGCGGTGGAGCCCGATTAAACATTAAACAGAAAGACGCGGACCGTTTCGAGGGAAAAGTTTCGCGATCCAGGTCCTCCGGGCAACAGAGAGAGAAAGTTAGGTGTAAACAGATGATAGATAGAGAAGGAGGCAAGTTGGTGAAAGCTCGAAAGGCACGCTTAGAGACACCATCGATCAGAGTTTCGTGTTAGCCTCTGTTTACTCCCCTTCTTTGAAGCAATATAACGTTATAAAAGTTCGCGGCAGGCTTGATAATTTTTATCGCGATATTCGGTCGCGAGAAGGTGGACAAAGAGGAACTTTGGCCGCGACAACCGGAAGACGACAAATGGATTTGTGCAATGGCTGCAAGACAGCTGGAAAAATTGAAGAACAATTGCAGGCTACGATATGTGACAAATATGGTTTCTAAATGTTTACTGTCGCTTGTAAACGTTGGAACGTTTCAGTCAGTTCTTAATAACATGTAATAAAAATTGAAGAACAATTGTAGGTTTCGACAGGTGCGATATGTATAATTTTTAAACGTCAATAATTTCAAGTATAAGTAATTTATGTATATGTATATCATTAATTAATTATATGATTATTACGTTTATTATTATTTATTAATGATATATTAGTAATTAATTGATTATACACAATTTGGCATATTTAATGAAACTGTACAAATCTTCGTAAAACAGAAACGATCATTCATGAATGCTCGCAATAGTAATTCAATAGAACATAGTATGAATAGAACCATACGAAATAATAGATGCCTGTAAAACAGACATTTCAACAGATAATAAATGAAATTATCCAATAATAATTAGTACAGAGAATTTCGATATAATCGCACAAAATGAGAAATAGAACGTACAAAAGGGTAATATGTAAAATAATTCCGATAATATTCTCGCTTCCACGTCCATTCAAAGTTAATCGTCGATCATAAAGAAAACTCATTAACGCCTGCTGCACTCAAGGTATTTTAGCTCCTGGTATGTTGCTATATATATCGATGAAATTTTTAGATTTATTGCACTTTGAATTGTTTCTCTTTTTGTACTTTGTCGGCACGAATAAAAATTCTTGTCTCTGACATGTTCTGTCTAATTATTTCCTTACAAAGAATTCACGCGTGCTATCTAAATCAAGGATGTTGAAAAAAACTTTGGCACGCCATCTATTTTCCAAGACTTTTATTTGATGCTGTGCTTTCTCGCCATTGATCAGTCACGATGACGTCGAATTTGATATTATTGTAATTACTGATTTTTGTAGTATGTATTATTACATATTATGTATATTTATGTATTATTGTAGTTTCTGATTTTTACATATTGTAGCGGCCTAGGATTCCTAGCACAAGCCGCAAGTGGCTGCGTGCCTAGGTCCTAACGTCTCCTCCGACGTTAAGCAAGCAGAGTGTGCGGAACTCCGCTAGGATGGGTGATCGGGCCAACCTAGCGGGAGTTAGTTACAATAGCAAGCGTTCTGGGGTAAGGAGTCGCTGCCATCAGCCCCACCGGATGAGTCTAGGCAAGTGACTCTGAGACGAAACGCACCAACCAACTTTCTTCTCCCTCTCACGACCCCCAGTCCATCCGTCCTTCCAGCATTCTTCCATCTCTCTCCCTTAATATTTATGCTTCGAATCTATCATGTATCATAACTTTTCTCCTTGATTTGGTCTTTATAATTGTCAGAGTACAATCATCTGATTCGAGAAACATGCCATCATGTCATTCTTTCTCGTTTCTTGCAATTTTTGGTAATTCTCTTTCATTACTCCAAACAATTAATGTCATTCTTTTTTTCAGAAATTTTGTCATCAGATCAGAGAGCTAAGCAAAAAACCGGTAAATAAATTTTTCTCGTCGACGGAAAAGAAAGAAGCAAAATGAAAAAGAAAAATTGAAAACTGATTGACGACGTAAGATACTATAGGAATTTTCATACAATTTTAAATCAAATTTTGAAAATTTGACACCGATCGTTTGACACCGGGCGTGGTTAGTGTTAACTAACGAGATAAACGTTCGCCGTCATATTCCCAGCGACCAGGTTCCTTAGAGAGTCGACGAGGGATAGAGGGTTAAGCGACAACGGCAGCAGCCGTTGTAATTAAAAACTGGAGGGACTGGAGGCCGATCCTTTTGTGGCCGCGCTTGCATTCGCGAAAGATAACGATTTAGAGAGTGTTCCGCGTGGAAGCGGCGATAACTGGGGCGTGAATAGCGGCAGAAATTATCAGAGCACGAATACCAGGAGCGAACCTGTCTGGGATTAGTGAAAATGAAAAAGCCCTCTCTCTCGGTATCTCGGAGAGAGGGCCCGAACATCATTTTCATAATAAAATCCCTGCTCGGAACATCAAAGAGCTCAGACACGCCTGAAATAATTCGCAATTGCCTTCGATGGTAACTCTTGCCATCGATCGGTACTGTTCTATACCTTCCGCAGTATATAGTCAGTGTCCGTTGATAAGAACGAGAAGGGGGTAGGGGACAGGGGACCTCTTTTCTCTCAAATTAACTCTTTAACTAGACGAAAATTAGAATTAAATTAGCGACTCGCTGCATAAACGGATTAAACGAAACTTTCGGTACGAAGCGTTCGTGTTTCAGGGAACTATCATTACTGTTATCGGGAAACCCGGCGCTCTCTCGAGGAACCCAGTTACTTTTCCTGGTGACGGACCGTCATCGCGAAACGTACTCGTTTTCGTTAACAGCGACCGATCTCTCAGGCCACTAGAAGAACAGAGAGAGATGGAAGGTAATTATACAGAAATATATTTTTCTTATTTATCCGCAAATTCAAGCTGATTTAGGTAGTGAGAATCGTATTGATAACGGCATAAAAAATTATTTTTTATTGCCTCGTTCATTTCGCTAACTTTGCAAGGAACATCACGTTGGGTACACGACAAAATTATCGTTTCACTGCCTAATTAAATTTTTTAACATGAAAATTTTCCCATTAATGTTGGACCCTTTATTCTTATCCAGTTATCTTTCTACGGGGGAAAAAATAGAAAAAAATACGTCGTTGTTTGACGAAAAAAGAGAAACATTGAAGAATCCTCAAAAACGATCCTTGAAGGAATCGACTTAACACCATTCAAACTACATACGATAAATAAAAAATAGACATTTTTAAATAAATGACAGAGATATCTGAGACACCCAGTATATAACTACCAAAGGTAAATTTTGTCGGGTAAAGAGCGTCATGGCGTAGGTGTTGACAAGTGAATTTGCATAAACGCAAGTTTTCGACAAGAATAAACGAGATTTCGTACAGCTGATTACAGCGGTTGGTTGGTGGGAAGGGGGCGGGGAGGGAACGCGTCCGAGTGAAAGCCGGACTAAATTTATCACGCGGCTACTCATGGCTGACCACGCGCGTATGTTTACTACTGAGTGATAGAGTGGCAGGAAGATAACCAGGAGAAGCGGCAAGAGGGACGCCGGTATAACGACGATGCATTATCGTCAAAGCGTGTTTGTTTCAGGTTGCTTGGCACCGCTCGAATTTTCTTTCAAACAAACATTCCTCGTACGAATAAACTTTGCTTCAACTTTCGCCGAAATTGTTCCCCCTACTTGGCTGAATCATCAAAGTGTAACAACAAATGAAAAATTAAAGTGTTTGTAATAACATTCGGCGGATGAAATCGATTCTTCCTCCAAATTCTTCTACGCTTCTAAAGTTGCATAAATATCCACAGTTTAATGACCAAAAAGAAAAAGGAAAACTGCTAGGATTTATACGAGTGTAGTGTATATCGATAATAATAATTCCTAAACCCGCCTAAGTGTTCACAATTTAATAATAAAGCAGACAGCGACTACCACTGCAGAATCTGTACAGAGGATAGTGTAGCGCATATTGATGATAATAATGACACATCTCGCAGTAACCCCTTTATATTATAACGTCGAACGCCATTACCAAAGTGGTGGCAAAAGGAACAGGTCGAAAGATTATTTCGTTCGACGCAGTAATCCTCGATCGCGGCCGCTTGTCGGCTCTTATTTAGCACCCCATAAGTTTAATAATTATGAAGCAGTTAGAGCGAGCTCAGAGCGGGGGAAGGAAGGGTGGTGTTCACGGTCGGCCGAATGTAAATGCGTTTGAATGTCAGCCTGGCGGAATAATTTAGTTAGGCGGCCTCTCTCATTCGGGACATTGTACGAATGGGCTGGTAACCGCAACCCACCGGCCCCGCCCCGTGTTTTCTCTTCGCGATCGCGAATTACCCCGGAAACCGGAAACTCCTTCCACCTTGTCCCGTTTATTCACTCAGTCGGATCGCGCTTGATTTTTGCCAATGTCTCGCAGAAACGCCGCGTGTTCGCCGTTAGAGGCAAACCTTAACTTTCATATTTTCATCTTTTAACAAATTTAAAATGTCAACATCGGGATATCGTTTCTTTCTCACCTTTTTCACCCGATAAGGATCGTGTCTTCGGAAAAGAACAAACTCGCGGTTATTAATGTAGAAGCTTTAAAATAAGACCGAATGAATCTTTATTTGTAACAAATAATTCAACAATTTTTCATTCCCACTGATAATTTGTTCTTCACCGAAGAGAGTGGAATGAAAAACGGTTTGTCCGTTAGGAATCATAGATGAATTCTACACCTTCGATTTGATGTAAAAAAACTTGAATTTTAAGATCAAATTTTTTTTGCATTGTATTCTATTCATAACGAAAGTAAAATTTTTTCGAGGAATCACAGATCGCAACTTGTACATGTAAATAAACTATTTTATCACTGAAAGTGATTTTAGCGGGGATAACCCGGAAAATCGGACCTCTTCAGGTGCAACGCTAATGCAACGAAAATTAGCGATTGATTGATTTGGGTCACGTGATTCGCAAGGGGGCGTGGGGTAGACCTCGAGTATGAGTGGCGTTGTCTGCTATTGAGCGATCGCGCCTGTAATTTGTTTTCTATCGATCCAAATGTTTGCATATCAATAAAATTTTCTTCATTTCCTAGTCAAAACAGTTGCTTCTGGGCCTTTCAGTGAGACGAATCGTACTGGGGTACATGTCGTGCAGTTTTTTGTACAATCTTTATAATAAATAATTTAAAAATCACCGATAACTTTTTATTATTACTGACACAGTTATGCTCTTCACTATAAATCAGCTTCATTTTTATTTGCTTATTTATTTATTTCTACATGCACACAAATAATGACTTGAATTTAAGCGAAAATGACAGACACGCCCTTTTGTTCGAACACGGCAGAATAATGATGTATAATCAGGAAGGATCGTGATTTCAACGCAACGAAGAACTACCGCGAGAAAAGAAGTATGTACAAATTCGCGAATCGAACTACTGACCCGAACCAATAAAAGCGCGGGTACCAACTCCGATGGGCTAGTCCGGCAATTAAGAGACTTAGCACGGATTCAACGACGTAGAAACCTCGAATTTATGTGAATAGCCGCTTCGATAGCTACTGCCGGGAACTTCGAGACGGGAAAGCTGGAATTTTTTCAGCCGAACTTTGGCACGACAGTAATTACCGACACTCGATTACTCGACGCCTTAATGCCTACGTACGCTTTCAGGAGAAGAAACATCTAACGCGGTTAGAAAACTAATGAGGCTTGAAAGTTTACGGGATTCGATCATTAAAACATTCAGAGGAAAAGATACAAAGTGTTCGCTGCGAGACAAGATCTGTTGAAAGAAAATGTATTAAAAAAAATTTTAAGGGAAAAGTTCTTCACACGCTTTCAGATTTGAAATCACGTGACCCAAATCAACCAATCGCTAATTTTCGTTGCATCAGCGTTGCACCTGAGGAAGCCCGATTTTCTGGGTTACCCCCGCTAAAATCACTTTCAGTGATAAAAAAAAAACGAACGTAACGATAATTTGTAATTCGAATTCAACAACTGGACAACAAGAGCATAACACACAGGATAAGCCAAGATTCAAAGGATACAGGCGACGCGTGGAATAAAATATTTTTGTACACGCGTCTCGCGGAGAGAAAAGCATTACAGGTCGCAAAGAGAAAAGGAGCAAAGAAACGGCAGAAATCGAAATACAGCGAGGGATAACCGAGAAGGGAGGGGAAGAACAGTTGATGGCTGTGGACAGAATGTATATTCCGGCGGATGTTATTGCAAGGTGGTTCCACGTGGCGTTTCGAGGGGCTGACCTCGGCGATTGATTGATGAGGAGGAGAATGTGCGGTATCGCGAGCAATTAGCGAGGGCCTGGGCCGGCGCATTTATCCTCGTTACCGAGGATATTAAGTAATAAGAAAGAATAAAGATCCTGGCCGACGATATTGCCAGGCGCACGCTTGTACGTGACCGTCGGTATCCACAGTTGCCCGCTTTCGTCGATCTGATATACGGCAACGCGCTAAATGAGAAATAATTGCCACCACCACCGAGGGGATAGAGAAAGTGAGAGAGAAAAGAGAGCTGGGGCCGAAAGGGAGCATTCGTGTTCACCATCGCGCGACAGATCATCCGAAATTCCGACCGTATCGAGCTTATACTTTCTAGTTGAAGTCGCAAGTCGAAACGAACCGAGTCTTCCACGATTTCTCGATTTTGTTTCGGGATTATTTCGTACTGTGAATTTTTTATCCCTTTTGATTAAATCTTTAGTCAAGGATTTATTTAAATTCTTAATTTTTAATATTTTTGATTCTTTTCTTTTTTTTTTCATTAAGACTGAGAGACGTCTGAAAGCGAATTCTAGCGGGGAAAGTTTTATTCCTTGCTCAGGAGAATGTACGTATACAATAGTTTACGGAAGTATTCAAACACCTGTAGGAATCTTTTATGATTGCGTGGTACGTATATATTTGTAAAACAAATATTTGTAACGTGAATGTTATAAAATATTTGACAGAAGAGATACTTAAACTGCCCGTTTTATTAGTACGATCATTTCCAACACTTACTACTTGTTTAAAGTGCTGCTAAACATGTTTTCAATAAATAAACCTTGTATAATTTTAGAATGTTTCATTTGTTTGTATTTTTTGTATTGTTCGTTTTGTAACAAACGTTCTCCACAATGAATGCGAATATTTGATTACGTATTTAGTAACGAGCCAAAACAATTTGCTATTTATGAGAAATACACGTGTAAATATATGACGTATTATTGCAGTCAGAGAAATGAAACTGCCACTTGTAAAATTGTACTGCACTGTTGTAGAAATATACTGTACAGAACATTATGAAAGGTTTCGTCGATACGTGAAGTGATGAGCAGAAGGGGAGAAAGAAAAAAAAAAGAAGAGAAACGAGGAAACGTAGATTTTTCTGAAATATCGCGCGACCCAGAAAGGAGGAAAGAAGGCCGAGCTATATAAACGTGAATATCGAAGCGAAAATATGTAGTAGGCACGACAAACACGACGGCGAATGCAAGATGGATAAGGCGTTCGATCGATGCGAGTACCGTTTAAGTATACTCGATTACGAAACGATTTCGCGAGCAGATAGCTGTGAAATTGCTTGTCACAATATCGTGCAGATCCGGGACTTAAATAATAAAAGATTGAAATGCAACGTTTCAAGAATCGCGGGAACAAATTATTACTCGTCGGTCAGTCGTTCGATGAGTTACTGTAAAATTTGACTTTGAGTTTACGTTCTCGAACGGAATATTCATGCATCATTCCGTTCAATCGCCTCTTTCCATGATTCTGATCATTTATGGATCCCGTCGTGCTAAATTGTTTCCGATTTTTCATGAATATTTATCACGATGTCTCTTAAGGTATCGAAAAATCAAATCCATTTTCCATTTAAGCAATCCTTCTCTCCACATACAGGCCGATTCGCGTGACTCGCACGCTTGAAATAACTTTTAAATTATGCGTCTGATGAAAAATTGTGATCTGAAAACCCATTTAAATAAACTTCACAGACAATTCGAGTGTTGAATAAAGTTCAGAGAAAATGTGCAAGTATTTATAATGGGGCTGTATTAAAATATTTAAAACGTGTCTTTCAACAGAATATTACTATACTAGAATATTATAAAATAGAAGAATATGAGAATATTAATAACAAACATATAAATAATAATGACACATTAAAATATAATATAGAATATTATAGTAAGGTTCGTAGACTAAATTCCAAGATTAAAAAATAGGGGAAATAGGAAAATGTTTGAAAACATACAATATATATATATATATATATACTACGCAAAAATATATAAAGAAACTGCAGGATTTGTACCCCAGTACGATTCGTTTCACTGAAAGGCCCAGAAGCAACTGTTCTGACTAGGAAATGAAGACAATAGAAAACAAATTACAGGCGTGTCAGTACCAGACAACGCCACTCCTACTCGAGGTCTACCCCACGCCCCCTCGCGAATCACGTGACCCAAATCAACCAATCGCTAATTTTCGTTGCATTAGCGTTGCACCTGCTAAAATCACTTTCAGTGATAATATTCAAAATATAATAACTTTCTGTTATTTAATAATACTGTCAAGAAAGATAAAGACAAAGAACCACCCAGAGTTGCATCAATACCCGAGTATGCACAAACAGAACGCAAATATACAAAACACTTGTGAATTCTATCGGAACGTAATATTCCACGCAATTGCTGCTTCCGTGCGTCACATCGCCGCGCCCTAGGTATCTATCTCCCTGGGCAGAAAAATTCGAAATTCACCGTGGCGAAACAGGGGTAACATCGCGTTGCATTATCGCGTGGCACACACAGGGTGGAAAACGCAGGGTCGGTACCATCCCCGAGCCGTTTGTCAGGGCAGAAACATTCCCAGGAGAGATGTTTGCGCAAGATAGGCGCGCAAATAGACGGATGGGCAACTGCATAACTACGTAGAACGAAAAAGCAACTATACGACCTCGTTCGGGTTATTAATTAATTCGAGTTACCCCGGGCCTGGAAATTAGAATTTGTTGGCGGCGTCCGCACGAGCTCGGTAATGGGTTCAACCCGAGGGAACCTCCGCCGGCACGGGGACTTTCTCGTATTTTCTCATCGACCGGCCGGCCTCGCGTCTATCGGTAATAGATTTATATTAATTAATTTCTTGGATTTTCGACCCGGTTTCGCCTGCCCCTTTCTTCGTGTATCACTAATTCAATTTTCAATCGGTAGAGGTAACAGTCTTCATTTCAGATTTGTGGATTGGACGTTAAGCATAATACGTATACAGATAGAATAGAAATTGATATTTAAAATAGCCAAATTTGCAAATTAATTGATTTATCTATCGTCCATTGTAGGTAAGCCACTAATTGATAAATTAATAATTATTAACTTACTGATTTGCTGGCTCGCAAATAGAAGTTTAAATTAATAATTGTTCGTTAATCTTCTATATCTATATCTTACAAGCGATAAGTTCATTGTCCACAAGTCTATTAGGATTAACTCTGAAAATTGACTGGATCCAAACAGTTACGAACTGTTGTGTCACCAAGGGCACAACAAGTTCGTGTCTTGTGTAATTCTATAAGTAATCTTCGTTGTGATAAAGTAATAACGCTGTTTCTCCCGTGAGCAAATTCCCACCCTTCGTACTCTAATCCTCCTCGTCTTTCTTGAATCACGTTCCATCACGATAAAATACGTTGACGTTCCCTTGTGTACACGGACTTGTACGAATCGAAATCCAGTCGACCTCGTCGTGCTAAAATAAAGACCGAGAACAGAGTTTCGTAAATTCTAAATCGATAATTTGGCCACGTTCCAATAAAAAACTCTACAAGTGATTTCATTGATTTTTCAACAAACGTTTTGACAAATGATCCAATTTTTGATAATAAAACAAGTGACAAAACACAGACGATATTGAATTTAAGCTCCAAGCTTGAAGTCGACGTCTGACAAATATTCTTCAAGAGCATGTTTAACCCTCCGTGGGCAAACATATTTTTCACCCCTTGCACAGGTAACCTGGGTCCATCATTTTTGTGCCCACGACTAATTTTCTCATTGTTCTTGGCTTTCAAAAAATCTGAAACAATTCTGAGATACTCACTAAAGTTTCTATCTTAATATACAACTGTCAATTTCTTGAGTTAATTATCTGAATTTGTTAATTATTAATTTTTATTAATCAGCGATAACTCGATCCAATCGCTATTAACGCCGTAAAAAGTGGTAAATCTCGAGTCGGGAGAGACAGTGGAGCTTTCTGTTGATGCGCGCACACCGGAATTACCAGTGGAATTAGCTTAGAACGAGAGACGTTTGAGACGAGTGACAAACTCACGGGGATAAGTTGGCCCGAACGGTTCTCCCTCAGACGACGGCGGTGCTTTTAAGTTTATTAAAAAGCCGCGTTCCCGATTCAACGGCGAAATTCTCGGCGTATAAATATCCCAAGCATCGGGCCGAGCAAATAGAATCCCCGATTTTACGTTGCCACTGCGTTTACATTGCGAGCTTTAGCGGTCTCGCCGCGGTAATCTCCCAAGTTTTACCTCGAAATGGTACACAGTGGCTGCGGCAATCCCGAGGCCACGAGCATAAATCATTCCGTTCCGATGTACTCGTTAAAAACGCGTTAAATTCCGGTATCGAGAACTTGCTAGTGTAGCTTCCTCGTCTCTTGGAAGATTGCTTCCAGCCAACTCGTGTACTATCTTTCATCATTTTGTTGAAATCGATTCTTTGGGCCACGTAATTATAAAAATAAATTGTGTATGAAATATATATATATATAATATATATGTTAATATATGTTATATATATGTATACATAAAATACTGATATATATATATCAACAACAGTAGAAACTGTCCTTAACATATATTATATCAGTTGCCACCTCATTTATAAGTTATATCACTATTATATATATATAGTGTGCCATCTCATTTATATTATATCAGTATTATATTATATACATATTATCGACAAGTTTCCATTGGCATGGTTCAATTATTACTCTTCGCTGTGTAATTCACAGGGTTGATCAGAAAAAATTGTGGCAGTGAAAATTCGCGTAGACCGGTGGAAAGCAATGGAGGATAAAGAAATCGATCCGGATCGGTTCGATGTAAAACAGCCTGTAACGGCCGAAATTGTAACTCAAACAACCAGCTCCTTATTGACACCGTTCCGTTCACCGCAAACACTCGACCAGCCACGCGGAGCTTCGGGATGACCCACGAAATTGAATTGCAAATCCATCTCGGATGATCGATACACCCTGGGTTCCGTCCGTTCGGCCGTAACTTTTCCGGCACCGTCGAATTTCGACGGATTAAGCGACGTGTCCTTCTCGTTCTCCTCCGAAGAACAGCGTGATCTCTTTAAAACCACCGACCACGGTGGCGTTTGTTTGTTCGAACTTCCGTCGCATGCGAGTCGAGTATGGATCGATTATCGGCACGCCACTGCTCGGCAATCGGTATTCGATTCGACATAGCGTGCCATCTCATTTGTATAAGTTTTGCGGTTGATAAATTTTTCATGTAAATTCACATATCTGGGAACATCATTAAAGGAATATATAATAGAATCTCCGGTTGAAAATTGCCGAGAGCATTATCTGCACTTTGAATAATTCGCGTAATTTCTTTCGTGACAATCTGACACTTTGAAATTTAAAATGAAGTTCTATTCGTAACTATAACGACGCCATTTCGCGCAATAATTTAAAATAAAATTCCATTCGTAACTGCAACGATGCCATTTCGCATAATTTATCAGTTCTTTTTCTTCCCTCGCGAAGAGAGAAATGTTCGACAACGATGATAAAAGGCATTCGTCGACAATGGAATTGGAAGCGAGTTTATTATTAATGGAAAAAATCATTAGAAAGTAACGAGGCAAATTTTAAAATACCACTCTGATTCGATTTAAATTAACAATCTCCGCGATTCCATTTCCGTCGTGAAAGCACGTCGTCCATCAAACCGATCGATCGGGGACGACAGAGGCAAGGAATCAGGCAAGGTTTACAGGAAAAAAAAGAGAGATTATAGAGAGAGGGAAAAAGGAAGGGTGGTTGCTCGCGGGACAGGATGAATTCTGGCAGCCGTTCGGTCACCAAGAGCTGATTATCGACAGTCACGGAATAACTCTGGCAAGCAAATATAATTCACGCCGGTGTTTGCATAGCCGGTAATTTATTATCGACCCGGTGAACACGCTGGGCATTCGGGAACGGGAATATGCACGTGATTATTTATGACACTCACGATGCGCCCCGAAACACGGCACGCGTTCGCTTTGCTGCTTTCCAACGACGACTCCTCCGCCGCCCCCCCTCCACCGAACTCCAATCTACTTGGGATATATATATATATATAATTAAAACTTGGCGAATAAATATTTCCTCAGGCCATTTCTGGCATATGCTCCTTAGAATCCTAGGAATATTCTAGGGATTTGCACTTGGCAATATCGTAATATAATATCTGTGTGCGTGGTATTTCACGTGTATATATACTATGTACTGTTTCTGAATTTTCAAAGTCTGTACTAATACATTTCAATTAATTTTATATTATATTTACATTATATTCTATTATTATATAATTCTGTATTCTGTAATTATTGTACCATAATATAATATAAATTTATTATATTATGTTATATATTATATTATATTATATAAATTTATTATATTATGGTACAATAATTACAGAATATAGAATTATATAATAATAGAATATAATGTAAATATAATATAAAATTAATTGAAATGTATTAGTATAAACTTTTTTATAAATTTATCATATTATATTATAATAATAAAAGTATAGTATGTAATTAAAATGACCTATTAATTAATATTTATTACGTAATTATTATAACATAATATATTTTAATTAATTTTATATTATATTATATTATAAAATAGTAGATATTAAGTAAACACCTATTAATTAACGTTCATCATGTAATTATTATATAATTATCATACTAAACTACTTAATTTTATAATTACTAAGAGTCTGAAAATTTAATACTGATGATGAAGAGTACGTAATAAATTGAGATTGCATCTATCTGTAAACGTACAACTTTCCATGCACCTATTTATTCAACATACTGTAGTATGAATTTTTGAAACAAGCTAATCATTTTAAGGACCTCAGATTATTTGTACGACACTCTGGTATAGATTAATTATTAATCATATAATTAATCATTCAATTAATTTTTCCTTCCACTGAAGTCTTATTCACCGCTCTTTTACTCTTGGAATTTCTTTTTCAATGTCCTCCGAATCGTTTTCAATGTTCTTAGACTTCCTTCGTTAACGTTTTCAAGCGTCGTTCTTTGTCCCGTCGCTGGAATCCCATTTCAACATCGTCGTACTACCTTTTCTCGTCGATTATTTTTTACCGTGCTTACGTACTGCATTCTTGGAATTTGTTACATAAAATTCCTCCCCTCTCGCAAAAAGTGAATTTTTCCGAGTATCTCTTCAGAGTCGACTAATTACCAAGTTGGGAAAAAAGAAACGAGAGTTAATATCGAAGGACTGCCCTCTCGAGCCACCGAGTTAAAGTCGAGTTAAAGTGTCAATGACGAGTCCGGATCGTCGTTCCGCCCGAGTGGTGAAACGCGTTCGAACGACGGAACGAGAAGAATGCAAACTGCGGTAGGGGCAGAAAGGCACCGACTCTAATTGATATAACCAGATAAGAGGCTCGAAGAGAGATAGGAACGCGGCTTGAATTCGAAGGGCCCGAAGACATGCGAAAGTAAGAGGGAGCCAGGCGAATGAACGGAAGGAGAGAGGAGAGAGGAGCGCACTCGCGGAATTCTCTCTTTGTCCGTGCCGAAATTCCATCGGTCGCCGCAAAGAAAAGACAGCCGACTTCGGACGAGCCTAGACTGTCAACCGGCATTTTTTCCCTTTCTTCCACGTCTGACGGATTCATTATGTAATTCGCGTAATGGCGGACCCCTCGAGCCACCCCTTCTCAAGACGTCTCGGAATTCAATTGTTTCAAAGTCGCGGAAACTCCGACGACGGGCACCCGAGGAGGGTGAGAGAAACGAGGACGTTCTCTCCGTTCCTCCCACGCCTAGTTTCTTCTTCCTTTCGTTTCCTTCTTCCCTCTCCTATACAGGGTGATCAAAAAAAGTAGGCGACATTTGTAAGAAGCTTGCGAACTTTCAGGAACAATCTGACACACCGGTAAGTTATCGTTAAGTCGATGAATCGAACGAGACGGGACTTTCTCTCTCTTTCTCTCTCTGTTCCTTTCTATACCTTTACTTTGTGTTCCTTACTCTGAGGGAAACGAATGACTATACCATTCCGACTGTTATATTTATAACGTCGTTCATTCGTGAAACGCGAAGAGGGAAGCAGAGAGAAAAGTTTGCCGATTGGTTCATTAATCTACGCAGTAGTAGTCGACGTATTCCAAAGGACACTTTCGTAAAAGAACTTTTTCATTACCCTAATGCTGAACTATTTTATTACTTGGCAAACTCTCTTTGGATTAAGAAATTTAAGAAGCTCTCCTGAAAATGATGAAAAGCCTTGTAACTGTCAACAGTCACTACAAATTGATCAAAGTGTCCGGAGAATACTTACGTAGAAACAGTAAATGTCGCCTCTTTTCCTTAACACCCTGTACGCGTTTACGTCCCTTAATTTTACGTGTGCACGTGCGTCTTCTGTGAACGGGTGTTCAAAAGACGACGTCTACGGTAGAACCAGGCTATACGAGATCCAGCAACCAGAGAAAATAATACCCAGACCTCTCTCCCAAGGCGACCTTTCAAAGCGGCTACTCAACTTCGCAATTTCGTTTATTGCGTAGTTTGCAAGAGGCTACGTATCGCGTATCGTGGTTAAATCCAGAGAGAGAACTCTTCTCTTTTCCTCTCTCTCTCCCTTTTCCAAGTTTGGCTTTTCCTTGGCTCTGCAGTGTGTTTATATATACGCTCACAGTTTATTAAATCCTACTCGCCATTGTCACTCGTTCGTGCATTCAACCCCTTTTTATTTATTCAGCGATGCATTTCCCATTGAGAGAGAAAGATTACAGTTTCTTGTTGCTGCATGCCGCGGTAGTTTCTTCTGATTACGCTGCTTCGTCGTTGTTGAATTAAGTACAAACTCACGTGAGATTTCTAATTACTATCTCCGACTTAAGTACTTATTCAACCCATCCATTCCACGTTGAGAAAATAATTCTATACTGTTCCATCGGTTCTTCTGTCCTGCTGTTTCCCCCGATCAGGCCGCTTCATCTTTACTTGACCTGACAAAGTTGAAAATACAGGAACAACCATATAGTACTCTTAACTACTTCAGATAGAAACTTTCTACTCGTCGATGAAGAACTCCTGCTAACGGCACTTGAAAAGACTATCGACTTTCAGGCGGTCAGAAGGTCCTCGACTGAAGCGAAGATGAGAAAAACGACGAGGAATCGTTCGATTATCCGTTGGCGAATTTCTCTGTGAATTAGTAGCATTTGCGCCATAAAAGGAATCCATGGCGATACAGTGGACAGAATGTAGCAAACAGCAAACCAAATCGGAAACAAATAGTACAGCTTTGATCCGGAGAAAACGACTCGGTAACAGTTGTCGCTGTTTCCAAAAATGAAAATGCTCCTGCAACCGAGCTGTATACGGTTGTCTTGCGACTCGGCTGGAAATACGAGCGTCGTGGCGTGGATATTGGATACGTTCCGGGAAAAATGCAGGAACGACCGTGGGGTGGCGAGCCGGCCCTTGATTTTGAAATTTTTCAAAGCCGCCTCGGGCTACTTTTCGGATTGTTTATTAAAGGCGTGTCCAAACTTCCTCTACCGTAGACCCTGGTTATTCAGTGACGTTGTTTGCCTCCGGTGTATAGGGTGATTATTTTAAAATATACTCTTGCGAGTGTTTGATAGTCATAGAGTGGAATATTAAAGTCACCATGTATGAAAATTAATCTCTTACGTCGCAAAGTTGCGTCACGCTTATTTTTGTATCATGCGTTTGTAGCAGAAGTTAATTTTAATTTTAACTTTGATTCCTGAGTAATGTTTCAATATTTTGTATCGATAGTTAATTGTAGCAATTGTATTTTCCTAACACTGAAAATATCTCAAGTTTCGGCAAAGAAGGAAATACGAAAAAATTCTCATTGTGCACGTACAGTTTTCAGTTTATGACAAAATGAAACCAAGATTGGAATGTAAAAATTTGAAGGTCGCAGTAAAATTAAGTACACATTAGAAAAATCACAAGATGGCCGACCTTTATCGACGTTTGAATATTTTTCTTAATAATAACCCTAAATGTTTACGGGTTTAAACGTTGCGTCTCAGACTTCAGATAAGCTTCTACACTGATCAAATATATCGTATACATTAATATTTATTATGTTTAAAACTTACCGAGACTTCTGGATCAAAATGAGGCGAGATAAATGTGCAGCGTCAAATGACAACCTTGGGACGTTGGTACAAGGGAAAGCTGTGGTCGAAAAACCGTTGACGTCAGAACGGAAGATCCGAAGGATAAAATGGAAAGGTCAAGCCACGGATATCCGGAGGGGACGATGCAACACTGGGGAATTGGATGAGAAAAAAGATAAAGACCAACCTTTCTTTACGCTTCTTTGTTTTGTCTTTGACACATCTTACCTTCCCCCTCTCATCTCCTTAAGAGGGTAGAAATCCGATTGAACGTGAGGGTGCAAGTGACAGCTGGAATTGTTACACCCCAACAGTTGAACACCGTTCGATTTTCGAAGAAACAAGCAGGACAAATTGCTTCTGCGGCTTCGTTCAAATTAATCGACAAACACGGGACTGTTTCGAATGCTGCGTCGCTCGATCCATCGACGCGCTAAAGCGAATTCGCGCGCCCTCTGTGAGTAGCTTGCTGGACTAGAACTGTTTGAAATTCGAATTGTTAGATTGGCCAAAAAATAACCATCTTTTTTGTGTGCAAATGAAAGAATTTTTGAGAAACAGACACTTTATTAAGCAATAGATTGTCCATTTTATTCGATTACCTTTTCCCGTCTTTTAGACAACTTCGTGATTTCGCGTTTTGAAAAAATTTTTATCCTTTTCGATAAAAAAAAGTTGCAAGAATGATTCGATATCCTCATCAGTACTGAAATTTAATAAACCAATTTTGACACTGTTGTAGTTTAAAGATACACAGATAAGAATTTTTTACAAACTCAGCAAAAATGATGAAAATATTCTTTTTACCAAACAAACAATTGTTAACGAGATTGTGCATTTGCTTTTTCTAAAACAAGTTTGGACAATCAGGTATCAAATTACACAATAAATTGCAGTTTAAAATGAAGTTGGTCACATTTTAAAATATACATGTATGTCCATCTGTTAGGAAAAAACGCAATTACTTTTTAGCCAGCCCAACAGGAATACAGACATATAAAAACTGATTATAAAAAATATTGGCATTTATATTGTCACTATGTAACAATAGAATGCAGAACAAAAGACTCTTTATTGGAAAGAGTTTACATGGTTTATATGCCATTATTTTTTATAACTACTGTATGTTCATCAAACAAATCGGGAATATGATTCGTATAAGCTATTTATTTCTCGCTTATAAATCATATATAAATAAAAGCTTCCATCTCACTATATATACACCAGAATAAAAAAAAGTCTTCGACACCTTGTACATGAGTTACCCCCACCAAGGTTTCATCTGACAAGTGAAATAACGACCAGCGTCAATGACCAGAATTATGAAGGACCTTTCAGAGGATTAAAGGAATCAATAATTTAACAGCGACCAAACTCCGTCAACCTCGAGGAAGGAATCGTGTTCGTTGGTCGAAACTTTATATGTTAAATATCTCAAACTGGCACACAGACGATATATACAGTTATCCGTTCAAGATTCTGTACATGGTAACATCTTCTCCAACTCTCGTAAAAGTTGTGCAATATGTCGTATTAACATGGAACCAGTCATCGTAACTGGTCGTAATGTTTTACTGTAACACTGTTTATACAAATTGGTAAGTGTTTCTGACCTGAAATGTACATAGATAATTAAACGTACTTCGAGGCAATATCAAAAATAAGTCGAAATAATATATGCGGGAAAAAACATACTCTTTCTTGCTGCTATTGCTATTCTTAGTAACAAACAGTTTTGTTAAAGATCGTAAAATAAATTGCAACCGCTGTTCCAACAATATCACTAAACTTTCTTCATCTTCTATTAATTTTTGTTCGTCGACCGCTTTCCCTTCTTCGACGACATCTTTCCCTATTTTATTACTGACGATATTTACGTTTTCAACCTTTTGCTTTGGAGAACCGCTCCTCTCGCATAATATATCAATAATAGGTCTACATTGTAGAATTAACTGAAGACCATTTTGGTATGCTCTTAATTTACCATTAAATGTGGTAGCGCCTGAAATACAAGTTTTAAGTAATAAAAAAAGATATGAAAGAGTTATTAATCAAAATGAAAACAAAAATGCATACAACGCGCTTGATGTTCAGCTAAAGCAACTCTTTCCATTTGCACCGTCAGAAATTCCGTAGTTTGTTCCAAAGCCAGCAAAAGCTTCGCAGCTTTATCATAATATAATTTGCACAGTTGCAAACTTGTTTTTCTTTTAATATTATCGGCATCTGGTTCGTATTCTCTATATACACGGTGATATAAAGATGCGAGTCGATGTTGAATTGTTGCAGCGCGAAATTGATAGACTGGTTGTCTTGGCCCGGCAGTTTCAATATCACAATGTTTCAGAGCTTTCTGTAGAATATCAACAACTTCTCGTTCTAATTCTTCTTCAGTCTGAAATTATAAGGGAAAACATTATTGTTCGTTGTAACAAAGTAATTTCCATTAAATACAAATGTATTTAAGCAGTTAAGTACTTTGCATCCAGTTATAGGATAATCTTGTAACAATGTGGCCATGGTAAATAAAGTAGTAGACAAATCCCACGTAATAGTATCCCAAATCATGGGATTCGATTTCCTCGAACCTAAAACTTGCAAGGCTTTCTGATAACTCGCGAGCGCTTTATTGTAAAAATGACGTTCTTGAGTATTCTGTTTAATGTGCATATGCGCGCAAAGTCGCATAAGTCTTCCTGTATTTGAATGTAAAAGTGCTAAATTTGCTTCGTCGTGAACAGTTTCAAATGCTTTTACACCCGCTTCCAAATGAGTTAACGAGCGTGTAAGTAACGCTGTTACAGCATCTGAAGAGCTTATAGAGTCTTCTCCTAAATTTTCTTGTTGATATCGCGCTGAAAACATGAGTATAACTTTACATTCAAGCATGTACCTTTTTTAAATGTAATAAAGTTAAAAAGCGTACTTACTTCCAGCTTGATTCATATAAAGTACACCTAACTCGTTATGAATATTTCCTAATCGCCTTAAAAGATTGTTTCTATCCATATCTATCGGTTCTAACGACAATGCTTTTTCGTAGCATTTATAAGACGCTACTAAAGTAGATTCTAAACTTTCTAAATGTTGTGGCAATAATTCAGCACCATCTACAAATAGAAAGTATAGATTTAAATAATAATCTACAATATTTGATATACTTTGACATACTTATGTCTAAATCTCCCATTTGATATATTTCTTGGACAATCCTCTCTTCAATTTCATTCTTCATCTCGTAATCTCTTCTATGTTTCTCGACGTTACACCAATCTTGTACAGCCATAAAACAACAATCTCCAGCACGACCTAATAGATAGCTAATCGACTTATCGTTCCGAATACCACAAAATATTTCCAATATATTCTGGCACCGTAGAACTGCTAACATATATCTCAATGAGGCTCCGTAATTTCTATTAGCATACTCATTTTCAGCAAGTACAGCAAAAATCAACGATGCCTTTTCGTATAATAAGGTTTTTAAGTGAACGTTCCAACTAATAATATTGTTTTTCTGAGGTGCCTGCCACGTGGGCAAGGTTTCAGCTTTAAGCTTACACAGTAGCGCTTTTGGTTCAATCTCATGAGTTTCCACTTTTGAAATAATTTTTTCAGATTTCTTTACTTTCTTCTGCTTCAATTTTCGTTTATGACTAGGGCTACTACTCACAGAACTAACTTCAGAGTCGATTTCTTTTTTATCTTCTTTTAGCGAGATATAAGGCATAGGAATTGCCTGGAAAGGCCTAGCCATATTTAAATGATTTTCCTCGTATTCTCTTTTCTTTTTTTCTTCTTCTTCTTCCAGTTTCTTCTGTTCTTCTTCAGAATTATCGTCAATCGGAAAATACTGTAGGCATTCGAGTCCGTGATAAACGTGATCTAAAGCTGCTAAACATCTTTCTTCGATGGTGCCCGAAATTGGCGGCGGTTTATATTTAGGTTCTTCACATTCCCTGTGTTCTTTAACTGAAAAAAAAATATCATTTAGTTCGCTTATATATTAGAAATACCAAAGTATTAAAATCTATCTTTGGCTTACTATTAGCTAATGTTAAAGACTTAATTGCAGTTTCTTCAAGTTCCTCTTCCAAATCCTTTTCATTTTCATGGTTTATACTAGATTCACTTTGCGTATCCTCTTCATCACTCTGATCAAGCAATCCTGGACTAGCAGGATTTGTATCCGATGGTATATAGAGATCAGATAGCATGAAATGTGCAGATGTCACAATCTGTGGGTACTTTTCCTTAGTTAATAGTTGTATGCAATTTTTCAATAACATTCTAATAGTGCCCTGCTGCCTGTGATAATCAGAGGAGTACTTCATGTTACGGGCCACTCTGTACAGTAACATAGCAACAGGTACAGTGAATGGATTCTGACCCTTTTCATCTGACACATCGTTACACAAAGAAGTTAAATCGTACAACTTTACAACATCGTCATCTTTGCCTTTGAACAACCAATAAGTGTGTCCAGCTTTGGTTGCATTGTTTTTTAAGAAACTTAAAATATTCTGCGCAACATCTCTGATGACTTTGGGACTAAACTTTGAATGATCCAAATTAGGAAGGTCTTCTGTTTTAATTAATTCATACTTTTGCACAATACCATCTAAGTGATAGCACATTACCACTTCAGGTACATTACACATCAAATTATCCAACCAATAATCTATACCAGTTAACACGTTAATGGGTTTAGTCATATCCCTTAATCTGAGACTTATACATGGATGAGTCTGTCCTCCAAATATTGGCATATCAGTACCAATAAGCATTTGTATATTCTCAAAAGTCCAGACAATATTCCTTGCAAAATTGTGATTATAGTTTGGATCTGGTACTTTCTCTTCTTGAGAAGGTTCTGGCAAACACGGTTCCGATGTTTTAGCGGGTAATTGTGGTTTAATGTGTTGCTCTTTGCTATCAGCCACTACAATTGAGTGATATAAAAACTTGGATACCAAGTTTCTCTGCTGCAAAGTATTTCTGTTGCTTGTTTTGTGAAACAGACACTTCTCTTTATCTCCCAGATTCTGAAAGATATGCTCATAAAAAAATTTCTTTAACCATTCCCAATCGTTTTCCGCCTGTCTGAGTAAGTACTTGTGAATATCAAAGTCATCTAATAACAATGTATTTTCTATTCTATGCACTACCATAGATATAACTCCATGATTGTAAGGCAACTTTAATAGCTTTTTTATATTTTCTGCATCAGACACAACGTCAACTTCCCCCACACAATCGGGGAACATGTGTGCCATACGAAAACTAGAGAAACCAGATGTTTGAGACCATACACTCTGCAGACCATAACTTTCTGCAGAACTGCTGAGCCAGTTGCTTGGTGGCAAGTTTAAATCTGTGTTACATTGTAATTGAGCATAAGTTGCTGGTGTTTGAACAGCCGAATATTTTACAACGGCAGTCGACTTGACTGGTTTCTTGGATGAATCAGATGGTATAGCCACAGACATAGGCTTGACCTAAAATTAAAAGTTACACAAATACATGACATTGAAATTCCAATATCTGACAGATTTACTGGAGGTTTGATGATTGACAGTATCAATATAATATTGGTTCTATAGGTTGTTTGCATATGGTATCACAGTAAAGTATCTTTGGTATAAGGTAAAAAGGGTTTTTGATAAAATAACATTCTTAAAATAAAGTATTCAACGTTACTGGTCGAACCAGACGTAACTTACTGTGTCAAGTTTGATATCCGTACTTTCTGACATTTTTAATTTCGAACAGTGTCACTCGCGTCTCTCAAAACATGTCGCTCTGTTTCAAAATTTCTAGAAAAAACCAGAGCGTACCGAACCGAAACCTAATTCTCTCGCATAATGTATAACCACTGGTTGTATGGCTGAGGTACCATTGACTAAGAATGGAATAGACATGACATTGTATGGGAATTTGTGTCGTCACGTTCTGAAATACCGACCTCAAAAAAGAGTTAAACTGCTTTTTACGCCCTCTGCAATTTACTGTGCGAACGCAAGTTTCTACAAATATTACTTGGTATAACGTTGTATTGTAAGTACGTAGTGTAAATTATTTTTTGCAGATCGTTCATTTTCGAAATTTCAGAATCATTTGTTAAGACGAATTCAGTGATTTGCATACAAGATTATATGTTGTTATGACTTGTTAAAAATTAATGAATTATTGTTTAAAGTTCAGCAAAATGGCGAAAACAAATCGTAAGTCCTGGTCTTAAGGCCTCACTAAAAAGATGTCAATTTTCAAGGTTATAATTGATCTGATTATGAAAAAAAATTGTTCAGTGATGGAAAATCTTTTCTTCGGCGAGTTATTTTTTATAATTTTCGAGAAGAAAAGTATTTTTACTTTTATACTTGCTGCATGATGTAAAAATAAATATTTTTGAACGAAACAAACTCAGGATTGTTAAAGTGGAGACTTTACTCTTTAAAATAAAATCAAGTTAATTGTTCTACAATTTTTTTTTCACGAAATTATAACAGTTTCAAATATTGAGAATTTTTTTATCTAACGTATGAATATTTTGTTCTTTTTCGTTCAATTTCTCATGAATTTTGGTATTTAATTTAGATCAGAGTTTTTTATTTTTTATTCCAAGTTATAATTTCGCGCGAAATGCGCGATTACAGCGCTCCGGTGAAATAGGGAAAATATTTCCTACGATTCTCGAACGTAATCGATATTTCTCACGATCGATTTTTAAACGAGAAGCATGGCGAAAAGAAGCACACTTCATCTGTAAAGAACAAAGTCATCCAGAAGTTCTCAAATAAAAATATAAATCAACAGTTGTTAGATTTGTGTGTGTATTGTGGATTTTTAAGATAAAACGTGCATTTTTAGCTGCAACTCAAAGTAAGATTTAACCAAATGATTATTACATATAGTTTTTAACAATTAAAGAAATGACAGCCTATATACATTTAAATAGAACATACCATGCTGAAAGTTATTTATAATTTTATATCAAACTTTAATTTCAATTCTAACCAGTACAAATATTGTGATCTTGTAATATAACTAACATTTTATTACATAATATATATGTAATATGCTTTTAATCATTCTTTAATCTCATGCTGCGTAATTCTTAATAATTCTAATACTAAATTCAACAATAATTTATTAATTTATTAAATTACGTATATAATGGCCTAAATAATTCAACTGCTAATATAATCAAATTTGTCATGTCTCAGTTTAAGTATTGACAATTTTTCATCAAGTTTGTGAATATTTTTATTCTTTCTCATGAATTTTGTATATTTGATTTAGACCAGAGTTTTTTATTTTTTATTTCAAGTTATCATTTCGTGCGATTACAGCGCCCCAACGGTGGAACACGGAATATACTTCCTACGATTCTCGAGCCTAAAAATCGATATTTCTCACGATCGATTTTTAAGCGGGAAGCATGGCGGAAAGGAGCACGCTTCATCTGTAATGAAGAAAGTATGTAAGGAAGAAAGTATTATCCAAAAGAATCATCCGGAAAGAAGTACCATCCAAAAGTTCTCAGGTAAAAATATAAATCAATAGTTGTTAGTTTGTGTTTGCGTTGTGAATTTTTAAGATGAAACGTGCGTTTTTGGCTTCAACTTAACTTAAGGTAAAATTTAACCAAATAATTATGACATATAATTTTCAACAATTGAAGAAATAGTAGAATGTAAACATTTAAATAGAACATACTGTGATAAAAGTTATTTATAATTATACTTGCATACTTGCTTTGTTTTAAATACAAATTCTAATGTTTTATATTTTGTTACAGATCTCCTGTTTCCCTTAGCCTCTAAGAATCTTACAATGCTTCAAAAACTTAGAATGTAAGTGCTTTAGCACATTACACTTGAATTATTAATTCAACTATTAATTAATTCTATTCTCTATAGTTCTCTTTCCATTGAAGTCTAATGTAAAATTATAACTAGAAAATAAAAACATTTCAAATTATTAGAATCTGAATTTTTATCATTGTTAAAATTTAAATTTTCGCAAATAACATTGTGTTCTTTATGCTTTTTAAGAAATTCTTCACGGCTATCATGGTGTTCTCAGTGAAATTTACTTAATGAGAATCTTCACAATGACTTTTTCTGCTCCACTGCAGCATCGATGATAACATTCTTCACATCTGTCCCGTGAGTCGTATGCATTTATATTCCTCCTTCACTAAATCATGTCACAGGACGAAATGTCTGAATTGGCACGGGTGACTGGTTGTATACGTAGAATTTTTGATGAGCATAGTGACCGCGGGTATTTTTTATACCCGTGAGTAGTAATATTTTTTTCAGGTTTATTTATGTATTAGATCAGGACAGGGCTTCTTGCACATCGCGATTTCTACAATTACAATATATATATTTATAGTAATTACTTATAAAATCCAAATATCTTCAGCATAAATGTCTACAAAAGTAAAATATCCATATGAATAAACAAACAGATTGATATTGATATTGATAGTCATATGTTTTGTTATAATAATTAATAATTAATAATCGCTATAATAATTTTCAATTTCATCTTCCTTTCTATAATAGTATTAAGTGATTTAACAAATTAAATTTCATAATTATGAACTTTAGTAGAATTTGAAATATAATAGATTAGAATTCTTTCCATAGAAAAATGTATGAAATTTTATGTGCAAGAAGATACTTCGCGACAGATAGATTTTTGAATCAAAACAACAAGCTTGAGCACTGTTTTCGCATTTTCGAAAATGTGCCTTGATGAAGAAGTCGCCTGAGATTGTTTATTAATATTTAATTTAGAGTCAATTGATTTTGATTGTTTTAGTCAATTGTTAAATTTCATATTTTTTTTAACAAATTCAAGTCTTGTTAACTGTCTTCATTCACTTGCAATTTCAATAATTTCTCAAAGAGTAGAGTCATTACAGTTTGAAATAAAATAGTGCAATAGTCCGTTAGAAACAAATTACATTTCAGGATTTTCAGGTTTAACCTTTTCCATATTCATTGTCAGGATCTCACTTATATGCTACTTAGGTGAGTGAAAGACATTAAACACGATGACCATAGTTTGTAATTTTATGTGTGCGTGTGTGGAATTGCGTCGTTTTTATCATTCATTATAAGTTGTAATATTACGCACTAATTTGAAGTATGAATTTATTATAATAATACCCATTAAATACACTAGAACTATATTATTAATTATACGTCTATAGTAATGATTCCAAATTAACTTGCACATTGTAATTTCTATGAAAATTATATGTATTTTTTTGTCAGTTGTTGATATCTTACATGTAGTTGTAAACATGTTTTAGTCGCATTTTACGCAATGATCGCTAATCATTGTCATTCAGGAAAATGGTGAGATTAAAGTGTGAAACTGGTGTGTTAAACTCGGATGTCGGAGGCGTCTCGGCCTCCAAACACAATTGCATGTATTTAATTCCTTCGCACAAGTCAAGGAATAAAATACCTAGTCAGTGAAATAAATTCTTCTAGAAAGAGGAAAGAGGAATCAAAGTTAAAAGTGAAAGAAAAATGAAGCAAAAAGAAGAACATATAAGAAACATGATACGAGAAATAAATCCAATAATTCATAAAAGACGCAAATGAAACCCATCGTCTTTTCTCATAGGTGGCTTACATCACAACATTTATTTATCACCTTTGTACGTAAGGCAAGGGTCGAAGCAGGCAAGATTACAACAATAGAACGAAGCCCGCGAAAATCATTGTGCCCGAAGCGTGGCCTGTTCTTACGTCGAAGAATTCTACGAGCTCCCATCCCCGCTGGCATAAACCTCCGCAGAAAACAAATACACAGCGGAAAAGGTTAAAAACAACGCGAGCGCAAAGGCACGGTTTATCTGCGACGCTGAATGGATTCGGAAGCCCTGAAAAATCTTGACGTCACTGGTTCCTATATAAGATCACGATCGCTACCCTCTCGACTCAGTCGACGACGGTTGTGCTGGAATCGAGAGACACTGTCGCGCTCACGGGAACATGGTGGTGAACTTCAAGGTGTTCAAGAAATGCTCGCCAAACGGCAAAATCTCCATATACCTGGGCAAACGAGACTACATCGACTACCTGTCGGGTATCGAGCCGGTAGACGGTGTGATCCTTTTGGACCAGGACTACGTGAACACCGGTAGAAAGATATGGGGACAGCTGGTGTGCAGCTTTCGCTATGGCCGAGAGGAGGACGAGGTGATGGGTTTGAACTTCCAGAAGGATCTCTATCTGGTGTCGGAGCAGCTGTTCCCAACCACCAAGAAGACGGAGGATAACCCGACCAGGCTGCAGGAACGGCTGCTCCGAAAACTAGGGCCGAACGCAATTCCGTTCACCTTCAAGTTCCCCCAGACGGCGCCGTCCAGCGTGACTCTGCAGCCGAGCGAAGACGAGACAGGGGAGCCGTGCGGAGTGAATTACTACATCAAGATCTACTCCGGGGACACGGAGACCGACGTTACTCACAAGAGGAGCACGGTGACCATCGGCATCAGGAAGATTCAGTACGCGCCCACGAAGCAAGGTCGACAGCCTTGCACCGTGGTACGAAAGGATTTCTTGCTGAGCCCCGGCGAGCTGGAACTGGAGGTGACCCTGGACAAACAGCTGTACCATCACGGGGAGAGAATAGCCGTGAACGTGTGCGTGAGGAACAACAGCAACAAGGTCGTGAAAAAGATGAAGGCGCTGGTGCAGCAGGGTATCGACGTGGTGATTTTCCAGAACGGCCAATTTAGAACGGTGATCGACGCGGTGGAGACGCAAGACGGCTGCCCTATTAATCCTGGCTCCAATCTGACGAAAGTTCTATATCTGAAGCCGGACTTGGAGAACAACAAGCATCGCAGGGGCATCGCTTTGGACGGTAAGCTGAAGAGGGAAGAGAGCGAGCTCGCATCGAGCACCTTGCTTCTTTCGCCCGACGTACGCGATTCCTTCGGCATCGTGGTTTCTTACGCTGTCAAGGTGAAGCTCTATTTAGGTGCGCTGAGCGGAGAGCTCTCCGCGGAGCTGCCGTTCATTCTGATGCGGCCGAAGCCGGTGGAACGGATCAAGGTGGTAAATGCGGACGACTTGGAGGTGGAGGACACGACGGAGGAGAAGGTGAAGCCGATCGGCAGCTAGACAGAAAGATACAAGTGATTAAAGAGCTGCGGGTGCACCACAGGCATCCGCTGGCTAGCGTTCAACCAGAGAATTCCAACTTCGACTTGATGATATTGATTCGAGATCAAAACTCGTTTGATTCTTTGTATCGTGTCGTTTTATCGAGGATCAAACTGAAATGCTTAAATACTCTAATGCCGTATTTAGACGTTTTGAGAGATTTCGGAGGGTCCTAATTAAATCGCCATTGATATCGGAATTGATAAATTACCTTGTACAACTGAAATAGAAATTAGAAGGACGAGGTACACGTATTGGAGACTGGACGAGGTACTTTTCGAAAAATGACTCAAGGATAATAATCGGAGTAATGTTGAAATCCTGGCAAACGTTGAAGCGAATGGCCCAGCATACGAGAAGTGGGTTAATGATTCTAGGAATCCGATTCTATCGACCATCGCTGGAAGCTGCATGAAAGTGAATCGTAACCGTCGCAATCGAAACACATCTCTCGCGAAATTGCATGCAGATCACCCGTAGCCCGTCGTTTATACAGTAGCATCCTGTAATTGTGAAATTCCATAGAATAAAGAACATGTAATAAAACCAGCGTTTTTCCTCCCCTTTCCCAACTGCACATTTCACCAAAACGCAATAAAAGTATCCACTAGTTCGAAGTATGCCACTCTCACACTGGAGCGACAGAGATAAGATAAAGAAAGCACGGTCAATTTTGAACTAGTTTCTAGCGTCGCGAGATGCGGCCGATTTTTCATCCTCGTAATCTTTCCAACCAAGTCGCAATATCGCGACGACGATTAATCAACAACTGATTTTTTTTCATTCGTGGTAATCGCGAATTCGTATACATCAGTAGCATTATAACGAGACGCAACTTTATTAGTGATATTTATCAGTATAATTTAAGACAGTCAAGTTAAACAGGATTTCAAGTATCGATATAGATTACAATTTTGGAATTTTATTGTTTACTTGTTAACGAGACACGAGTCCAACCAATCTGAAATACTGCAAATATAATTTAGCACAAAATTAATATACAGCGTGTCTTAAGCATAAATACCGATGAAGTGAAGTGAACGTTCGTATTAAATATCCCGAGGAACGTCTACGTACATTTTCAGATTCGTTTCAAACTTCGCTAACACAATAACGACGGTCGAGTCACGTAACACGGTGCTAATGGACTTCCAAAATGCTTCGCGCAACACACGCAACGTATATTCGTAGAGCGTGTCTATGAGTCTCGCGAGCCTGTGTATCACGAAATTCCTCGAGCTTTCGTCAGCGGAAAAACGCGTACTCCAACTATTCAACAAGTAATCCATTGTTTCGTCCGGTTTCGAAAAAAATTAAAAAAAGTAGCAAGTAACGCGAAGACCACGCGACAGGATCGATAGAGCCGATAGGTTAATGGTTGCGCAATCGTGGATTCTGAAAATGTGGCAGATGACAAGGTCGAGGATATTCGATGACGCAACGCTACGCTCTGGCCTGGAAAAATAACACGGTTGGCGTCTTCGACGTCTGGAAACGCGACCACGCGATCGATCGGACCAACCGAACCGAACGGTTATCCGCAATTTTGGCAGGCGGCGTGGCGGAGAAGAGAAAAAGACTCTCCTCTCTCTTTCCTCTCTAGAGAAAGACGAATAGCGCGACGTTGGAGAACAAAGGTGACGAGCAAAAAGAGAAAAAGGAAAAGAGAGGTTGGAAGGAGGACGATGGCAGCCTATTTTCGGTGGAAGGCCGCAGGTATATCTGGCTGCGACAAATCGAAAGGTACGACGACGCTCGCGATCCTACGATTCTCGCGGTGGAAGGTCCTGGCGAAGGGCAGAGCGCGCCGTCTCGCCGATGCCACCCTGTGTATAGGTGCGTGGTGGGCGTTGGAGGAGCACCGAGCCAGCCATCGAGCTGAGAAACGCGAACCTAACCCGAAGCTCTGGCGAAAAGGAGATGAGGCTACGTGGTAGGGTGAGGGAGGGGGAGCATAGAGGATGGAGGGAGACGTCCAGAGGAGATAAAATTAGAAAGAGAGGTCAGAAAAATGGAGAGACGGCGAACAGGGGAGAGAGTGAAAATCGAAGGAGAACGAAAACGGACAGCAAAGGATAGCTGTTCGAAAGAGACAGAGAGAGAGAGAGAGAGAGAAGAAGAAACGTGGAAACAGAGCAAAGAGAGAGAAAGAGAGAGAGAGAGATACATACAGTGAGGCCAGGCAAGAACGACAAGAAGCAAACGAGAGATCGAAGGAAGAACGAAGCGAGGCTTCGTTCGGTGGGATCGGTGCGAGAGGCGAGACGCGAGAAGAGAAGAGATAAAGAGGGAAGGAACGATCGCGGTTGCGACGCGCGAGAGAGAAGGAGAGAACGGCAAGGGGGTTCGGTCGGTCGACAGGCTCGGCTGGTGCGTCAGTCAGGCTCGAGACACCCGCGAGAACGGAGCGGTGGTTGCCTCCCTTATTTGGTACGTACGTTCGATGCGTCCCCTCCATCACCCCCTGCCCACCTAACAGGAGTCTCGTCTATCGAGGCAGTGTCGCGCAGAGTGTCGTACGAGGCGTATTGTTTCGCCTGTCCGTAGTCCCCCCCTTGTTTTCGTACGTTTTCCACTCGCAACCCTCTCGTGTTTCGATTTGTGTCCGCGTACGAACGAAATATCCTCGGTGGAGCTACACGTACCGGGAAGAGACCGGGCGAACGATCGAAGCAACGTGAAAGGAGAGGCGGAGCTCCTGCAGGAAGGAACCGAAGGAGTTTCTGCCGATAAGATCGGGCGAATCCCCCCCTAAAAAGAAGCAGGAGACAGTGGCGGATACGCTACGTTAGCGATCGAGTGAGTATTGTATCTCGCGGAGCCTTGACTCTGCCCTCTTCTCTCTCTCTCTCTCTCTCTCTCTCTCTTTTTCTCTTTCTGTCTCTCCTTTTCGCTCTTTGCCTCTGTCCTCTCCTTCTGCAGGCTCATTCAGCTCCGTTTCTCTTTGTCGGTCTCTCTCTCTCTCTCCCTCGACAAGTCGACAGCCTTTTATTACGATCGACGATACGCGTGAAACGCGTGTCGCGTGTATTTTTCTGGTCGACCCGTGTTCGCTGTCGCGCGCAACAGACACCATTGGCGAAAACTCACCGATACGCGACGAGTTCCTCTTCTCCCGCGGCAGACGGTGGCATTGATTTCCTCCTCCCGTCCTCTCGCGCCGGCCGTTTGCCCTTCCCCTCCCCTACGTGCACGCACGATCGTAATCTCTCGGCCCTTAAAATCGCACGAAACTCCGCCAAATATTCTCTTTAAGTAACAAATCAAAGCCCAAAGTACACGGTGCACGCGATGTGTCTCGAACGGAACGAAAGAATCGAGCCTGAAAGTGGCAGAGAAGGATACAGGCGTGACGCGTGAAAACACGATGGCTGAAGGATCGTTACTCTCCGATCCTCGAATATATTTGCTTTGAAAAGGGACGGAAGTGCGCGTGTCGGTAGGCGAACCGCTCCCGAAACAGATCGAACGGAACGTTTGTTTGCACAATCGAAGCGAAGGATGATCGTTGGTGCTCCGTTCGCGGCACTGGTACCGGCTCCGGGACGAAAAGCGCGCAAGCGGGGAGGAACGAGTTTCTCTGGCGTAATTTCACGCGAAACTCTCGCAACCTTGAGGCGAGCCGCCTGGGACTCTCGGCTTCGAGGCTGGTCCGGGGCGTTGAAACGCGGCCAGAGATTTTAAGAGTGGAATCACGGAGTCACGATGTGCCTCGAAACACCGCGTCGAATTCCGGCATTCAACGTGTTGGCGAGGGAACGCGAACGTGTCACCTTATTCGAGCCTCGATACTCTATATCTCTCTCTCGTTGGAGAAATGGCGTGATTAAGATATCTCTATTTATAAACAGGCTGCCGTGTGTTTAGTACGCAGTTAGAACGGAATGGTTGTTCCGACTTCTCGCACGCGTCTTTGTTTACCAATGTTGCAAAACCAAGAACGCGCTTTGAACGAACGTTCAAACAGAAGGAAAGGGCAGGTTGAAGCGAACGAAACCTAACCTAAACCAAGCGTTTTTGGGAAATTTTCGTTGCGATAACGTAGAGATTTTTCATATCGGTGGAGCAAGTTCGTTTCGAACAACGACACGATGTGCTTCGAACGAAATACGAAAAAAAATTAAGAAGGAATGTCAAATATTTGCTTTTCTTTCATCGAATACTTTGTATTATATATCGGAGACGGTTGAGGAAAAAAAAAAAAGAGCGACTTGTTCGGTTCAAAGATACAACGTGAACTTTCGCGAACGTGTAATCAACGATATATTTAACTCTCGACTGGCGTCATTAGGCCATTGGGAACCACAACAGTTGAAAAGTAAATTACTTACTTTCAGAATTTAATAGCCTTAACATAAATTATATAGTTATCTATGATTCAACGATACCGTTTCAGGGTCGATGTTTGAAATGTTCAATTATTATCTACCTATTTCTTTTTTTTTTTTTTTATACTACATACGTAATATTAATCACTGAATTTTAAATTCCTTCCTCCTTATCACGTTCTTTATTTGTAATCTTTACACTTGGGAAAGTATGCGAGAGTATTAAAAGAGTATAGATACACAATTTCTGCATATAGTCGTAATTCAATACAACCAGGAAGTATCAACATTTAAGTACCAACACAAATGACATTTCATTGCTTGAAAGTTGCTTCAGGAAACATCAAATTTTCCGGTATTTTCGTGGGAAGAAGAGCGATTCGATCACGTTTGTTTGTCCACGTACGACGATAACAAATATCGCTCGGGCGCATTTGCTCGATCCGATACGTTTTTCGTTCGACTCGAGCGCTCGTTCAGGTACGGTACGGCATGTACGTATCGGCGCTTATCGTTTGGCTCGAACGCGAGCCTGGAAATCGAGAAGCACGGAATCGTCGACCTCGAACGGCCATGCTTTCATACAGTATTAGTCACACGTAGCCGGCCGATGAATATTTCAACGTTACAGCCTGCAACACCGTTTGCCCGTGCAAATACACATTCCGCGGGTCGTTTTTCCATTGCGAAACTAACGTCCGCGTCTAATCCGCCACTGCGATATACCCTCGCAGCAACAACAATAATACGGCGGCGATCCATGGCGGTTCTTACCGGCTGGACCCGCATCGATTTCACTGTACGCGAGCAGCACTTTTCCTGCCTCGCACGCGGGAGTCAACCTCAAACTATTGTCCCAGTTACCGTCAAATCGCTTCTGCGACAGCGACAAACGAGCCCGTCGTCAGAGAAAGCAAAGAAATTCTGATTTCTGCCTGCTTGACTAACAGATCTACGCGATGTTCAATTTGCACGTGCTTAATTGGGAAATGTTGCAGAGAAACAAAATTTTACACGCTAAAATTGCCCCGCGTTTGAAAGGTCTAAAAACATTGGTGGTTGTATAATAACTTTTTAGATACGATAGAAGAACTAGACTCGAACGGAAAGACGACAGCTATCACTGGAATGTGGATATTTTCACACGTTCTTTGGAAATTTAAGCATTCGAATTCAAGTAAAAATGAACATAATGTGCAAAAATATATAATATGATGATAATAATAATATAATATAAAATATAAAAGATAAAATACCGGAAATAACGTGCTTGTTACAGTATCAATGTAGAAGCGAAAACAAATTTCTGGACTACATTTCCTTAATTCTGTTCATGAAAATTTGAAATTCACAAAAATCCTTGGTGCACCGATTATTCTTTTGAAGGGCAACGTTATGCATATATGCATGAAGATTCGATACCAGTGTACATGCATAAAGATGACGCATATGCATACAAAAATTGTATTCCACTGATTATTATTAATGTCTCGAAGGATATATGGAACACGCATGGAATATATATGGAAAATTACAAAAATATTTTGGAACAAGAAGGATTCCTCAAAGACAAATGGTAGTCTTTGCACGTATCGAGAATTGTATTAAGGAGTGTTAGCGACGAATTTTCGCGAAACGCGTTTGTTGTTCTTAGCGAGTGGCGATTACCACTCGTGTTAGCATTGCAAATGCGTTTGGCGAACGGTCGGACATTGTTTCGTTATCTAGAGCTACTGTATGGTAAACTAGAAGACAAACTCCTCCGGTGAAGAAAGAAGAACGATCAAATTCTTCGATCTTTGACGAAGCGTTTACCGACTGAATAATTCATTGCCGTCAGACCAATCGCCAAACCTTTATTTGCGCTCGCCAAAATTAAATAATACTCCGTGATACTTTTGCTTTTCAATTCGTATCATACGTAATAATTCTAAATTTTTATCTGGCTTTTATCATAAAAAATTTACAATCTGTATTTGCAACGATGCAGCTTTTGAGATTCCAACGAGTTTTCCTGCTCCTTGCACTTTCATTTCTCTGATACAAATCTTATGTCTTAGTTGTAATTATTTAATACAGTTATTATTATTGTTATTATTAGACTACGGATTTTATCGCAAATTTTTGTGAATCCAATTAAAGAAACAAATTAAAGTAACCATGTATTGGGTTTGCCAAAAAATAATTGCGTCTTTTTCTAATAGATGGAGATATATATATGTCTTAAAATGTAATTAACTTCATTTTAAATCGTAATTTCATTGCGTAATTTGATACCTAATTATTCAAGCTTGTTTTGGAAAAAGAAAATGCACGGTCTCGTCAATTCTTTGTTTAAAACAGAAAATCAAAAAGCTTACTTAACATTTTTGTATTATTGTGTTTATAGCAGTGTCAGGTTGGATTTCTCAACTGATAAGGATATCGAATCGTTCTTTTTTTTATCAAAAAAAATGAAAGTTTTCTTGAACGTTGAATCACAAAGTTGTCTGAAAGATAAATCGAACAAAATTATATATATTAAATATATAATAATATATGTTAAAAATAAATCGGTCAATATATTAATAAAGTTTTTGTTTCTCGTGGAAAATTCGCTTTTCATTTACTTTTTGGCCAAACTAAAATACTTTAGATACTTTCTATATTCATTTTTGTATCCGTTTCCATTTGCCCACTTGTATCGGCCATCGTACACATCTGTGTCCTCTATTTTAATAAATCCCGGTCAAGCAAACCTGTTTCCCAACGTGACAAAAATCGCAACACAATCTTTCTCTTCAAATTCTCATCCTCTGTGAAAGCACGTACTTTCTGTTTCCAAACTTTTGGTCGATAGTGTAGCTCCTACACGTATACAGGGTGTCCCTATAATAATTTAAATGCCAAAGCGCGGGAATGAACTAAAAAGAAAATTTTACTTTTAGAAGATTGCTCGTTCTTACTCTGTTTCCGAGAAAACCGCGAAAGAAAAGGAACGAAAAGGTTTTCGTTTAATTTACACTCAATTTACGCTTATTTGCAGTTATTGATGTTATTAGCTATTTTATCATTCACATTATCATCTCGTAACATTTAATTTAAGATACTAGATATGCAACGCAAGCATTGTACTCTGATCGTAGCTAGATATTATTCTATATAATATTTGGTTGCACTTCAACTACGATTTTGTCTCTCAGTTGATTCGAATCAAAACAAATTTGCTGAACGAGCGAGCAAAAATTAAAACTTCTTTGCCTCGTCTTTTCCTTTCTGCAATTTTCTCCAAAGGACCTTTTTCTTTCTTATTATGACGTTCAAACTCGGGACACCCCGTACATTGGGCAGAGGACGGTTCATCGGGTTCACGTCTCTCACATTCGATACTGCGCGTGCTGAAAACGTGGCTGCTCTCTGGTAGGTGGCAGGCAAAGGGTGTAACCGGCCGAGTCCTGGAGTCTCGATACATTCGCGATCCTTCGCGTTTCTCTCTCCCGTGCTCTCTCTCTTTCTCTCTCTCTCTCTCTCGTGTCCTTCGCCACGTTCTCGACTCGTGACTCCGTGACTCGTCCAACACCCGGCAGACCCTCGGCGTTCGCTCTCCCTGCACGCTCGTTTATCGTCGCGGCCGCGGTCGCAAATTTTCCCGCAGGACGCTTCGCGACAGATGAAAGTACGCCAGGGACCAGATACGCGGCTGAATTATTGGGGCTCACCGCGGGGGCAGCTGCTATCTATCGATAGATTGAATATGAATTATACCGACGTTCTCGCTGCTGTTCTCCAAAGCGATCGAAACGATCGAGGCGAGCCCTGTTGAGAGAGAGAAACGTCCCCGCGGACGATCCAGCCACTTTCGCGTCGCGGACGATCACCCGGAGCGCACTCGAACCTATCTCGAACACGGCCGAGACCCTCTCGGTCGAGTCAGCTATCGCCAGCGGAGAACTGATTTTTCTTCTCCTTCTTCTTCTTCTTCTCGAACGTGCTCTCGGAGGCCGTGTGGGAATTTTAGGGGGTGACGGGGGTTTTAGGTGTGTATTCTCTCCCAAGTTTGGCTTAGGTTAGGTTAGATTTTATCGAAATCTCGAAGAACGAACTCGCGAGCTCCTCTCGCGACTGATGGGAGTTGCAATTGTTCGAACGTGATGTTCGAGGCCACGCAGGAGATTTGCGGATAATGGACGTGTTCTTTCGGGGCGGGTGTAGATAAAATTAGATCTTATCGAAATTCTGAAGGGCAGACTTGTAAAATTCCGAGATGAGGGATGCGATCGTTTGTACGTGCTTTTGGAGACTAATAGGATGCGGGAGTTTTGGTGATAACAGTGTATTCTTTCGCATTCTGGGATTAAGTTAGTTTCATTTTGACTTTTGGATTAAACTTAAATTTGACGAGATTTTGTGGAAATTTTTAGATTCTGCATTTAGAACGAAAATGAAAGTTGCAATTGTAAGAGGTTTGTGAGAGAGAGATTGTGATTATGAGTTTGAGATGATGATAATAAGTGCAACAAACTTGTAAAATTTAGCAACTTATTACAATTCCCTTACAATTAGAGATTATGACAATAGCGCATTGGCGATTAGATTTGGTTAGATTTTGAGATGCAAGAAATTCTACTTAGGACAAATGTGAGAATTGAAATTAGCTGTTCTAATTCGGAATTGGCTTTTCTCGTGTGAAAACCGCAGGGATGGAACTGTCTTTGTTTGAAAAAATTAGTCGTTCTAACGTTAAAGAGATAACAATTGCATAGATAACAAGTATGTATTATGCAAGAGATTCTCCTCTCCTCTCACTCGCTGATAATTGCTCCTCAGCAACTCACCTCGACCGTGTAAAAACGTGTTAGTTAGGATTTAAATCGCAACGATTTGAATGCCGTTCGAAGCTGCGGTCGTCGGCCGACGTAGCAAGGCAGACGACGTTATCGATCGGCGAAAGATGTAATTTTCAAACGCGTGCAAGTAGAAACGAGCGATCGTCGAATGATGACACGCTCGAGGCACTCAACTGCGGGCTTTCAGGCAAACGCAAGAGCGTGGAGAGTCGTTCAGATAAACATCCTAATCGCGGAAGTCGTCTCGCGTCGTCCCGTAAGGGGCGAATTTTCACGAAGGAGGGGCCTGGGCGTGGGCGATTATCCCTCTCGCTCGCGGAAAGCGAGAGGGAACTCCGATTCCCCAGCTCGTTCGTTTTCGGCTTTCATTTTCCACGAGGCTCGTTCCTCTGAAAGAATTCGAATGTCAAAGAGGCCTAGGTAGAGAGACAGTCGTGCTTTTGTTCGCAGTCGGCGTCCACCGGTACGAAAGAAAGAGGGTGAAAGTAAGAGAGAAAAGAATCGTTGTATTTCGAATTTCGAAAGCTCCCTTAAGCGATAGTTTAGCGACGAATGATATTTATTTATTCAAGCATAATACAGTGACGTGCAATTGTACGCATGATCGTGTATATGAAAGTATTGCGTTTGTTTGAAAATCGGAATTTGTAACGAGTGTAATATACATGGTGAATAGAAGAAAGGGTTCGTAACTTCTTCGAAAGGGCAGATAATACTCGCGGAAACATGAAAACAATTTCCAACAAACACGAATCAAAAAATTAACAGTTTCAAAATTTTTAACGATTTTTTGTTTCAAACAAAAGTTTCTTTTTTATTAACCGCAAAGCGACAGAAAATAATAATACGTGGAGAATTAGCGCGTTTAATGAAACGAAAGCAAATCAACTAGGAATTCGAAATGTGATAAATTCAATTTTTGATAGACGTCAAACCTGCACTCATAGAAATGGAACTAACGCGGATAAATATCGTCAACTCTTGTTTCGAAAGAAGCAGGGTCACCCTGTGTACTCATCAGCATCGGGCATAGTTTGCCAGTAACGTTGGCTGAATTTTGCAAGAATGGGGCGACCAAAGATTCGTCTCGCGTGCGTGTTGAAATCGCGATAAGGAAACAGCGGCGTCAATTCACGCTGGCCAATTACGGCTGTATATGTGGTTATATACACGCTTTATGCATATCGCCGAGGAAGCTAGGTAACGCGCGATCGTGCAACCCGAACTCGTCGGTTCCCAGCGGAGTCATGAAAGTATAATAAGAGACACGGTATCCACCAGCTTCTGCGAACTAGACTTTCATCCTGCCAGATCGGACCTATTATCACGGGATCGATGTTAATTGTAAAGAGACGGACGCTGGATGGAAGGATGTGGATGGAAGGCAACATGGCAGATCGCGAGGAGATGAACCGGCCGATCTTTCCCAGGTATCTAACCCAGAAGATTGCTCCTCTGTTCCTGTCCCGTGGGTGGATTTATGCTCTTTATACTCTTCTTCGGGGAAGAGGATTCCAAAGGAATTTCATTACGGTAGCAGTTCGATAAAAAAAGGAAATGGGCGAAAAAGCGTGGAATTTTATCTGATTAATCGTATCGTCGAGAAGATACCGAGTGTTTCTTTTTCTTCTTCAGCGACGTTTGTTTGGTTTATGTACCAAGACCGCGCAGGAGGATTGCGACAAGCCCATTTTTGCTAATTTTTGGAAATTTTATGTCACTTGTTGAAGTTAGAAAGAGAGTGTTTTAACGTGAAATATCTGGAGTAGCTTGATTTTTCAGCTTGAAGATGGATAATAGTTTGATAACGGATAAATAGAAGCTAATTAAAATTAGTCTACAAAATTATTGCAATATTTTATCGATAGTATTGAGCAATAATTTTAGTAATGCACAACAATAAACCATAAGTGTCTCCATAGACGAGTAACTCAAGTTAAAAAAATAAATTACAAAAACAAAGAGTGTAAGAATTAATATTCTTCTAAATGAAGTGACAAAAATGAATATTTTAATTCCAAAGACTGCAGAAGCTAATTAGAATTTGCCTGACAAAATTATTGCAACATTTTATCGACACTGTTGACTAGTAGTTTCTAATAACAATAAATTACAAATATCTTCACAGATGAATGAATCAGGTGAAAAAAATAAATTGCAAGAACAAAGAGTGTGAGAAATCAATATTCTCAATATTAAAAGTACATATTTTAATTAAATTAATGATAGTTTCGACGCGACAACATGTTGGATTTTAAAATTAATTTTAGACAGTCATTTGGCAGATCTACCAAGAAGAAAAACAACGATTTACTCTACAGTCTGTTCGAGTTTCTCCGAAATGATTTCTGCGGGCGAATGTGACTCGGTGCGGCGACGTTTCGCGAATATTGAATCACTTTTGTGCGAATCATCGGAAGCGCGGCCCCGAGCCAGGTCGTCTTACGTCGCGGCGCGAAACGGAAAATAAAAATGCAGCGTGTCGTGCGTGACGAACGCGGCACGTGAATCATCGACGCGAAAATAGAGCGGACCAGAAGCCAGCGCTGAAACCAACCTGATAAAAAGCTCCGACAACAATGGCTGGGCTATCGATGCGCATTCGGCTGACTGCTTACGTGAAAGTAACGCCGTCGATAGCGAGTCGAACGAACAGGAAGAAGGGACACTGCTGCTGCTGAGTAACAGTAAAAGGCTACCACGATACACTTTCCTCCGTGGGATCAATCGTTCCGCGATCGGGCAAGCTCCTTTGGCCATCCTTCGTTCTCAGTTTCACGACCATTGCAAGTTCTACGCTGTACTTGAGAAATAATTCTGAAGAAAGGACAGTTTTGAGTACAGTATTAACTAAATAATTATATATATATATATATATATATAAAGCATGAGTCTTCAAAAACCTATGTCAATCAACTTTATATAAATCCGTCAATTAGGAAAAAATAAGTTTATTATCGAAATAGTAGGATTATAATTATGCCCATTTCAGTTATCAATTTAATTTTCGTACTATATATTTTACTTGATATTAATGAAAAGTAAAAGTCATCCTCAGTTTCACGATCTTTGCATGTTGCACCTGAGAAGTTTTTAATTTATCATACGCTCCTCACATTAAACTTGTAGACTTCTGGTAATTTTTAAATGAATACACACACTTTTTTAACCAACGTAACCAAGTTCTTTCACTTTCTAAAGAATCTGAGATACTTAAAATAATTAATTTACTTATTAAGATTCAAAATTTCTATCATAGTGTTAATTAAATAGATATATCAACAATATACATATATGTTGTTATATATCAAACCTGCAAATTATTAGTAATTTCAACGAACACTCTCAGGATTAATTTCCACTTTCCAGACCAGAGTTCAAGAATCACGTAATTAATGCAAATTGTGAAATAACTTCAACGAGCGATGACGAGTGTTATCTATATATGCGGTTCGACGATACGTTATCGTCGTATCCTCACCGTGGCGGAAACCTCGTACGGAAGGAAAAAAGAACGGAGAACTGTCACGTATAATATGCGTCGCGTTATGCTAACAACCGTGGGCCCATAGATTTCGATGGTCGATAACGATGAAATGTTTCGGGAAAAATATGACGAGGAAATCGACAAACCGCACGTGACAAGTTATAGTTTCCTCCGATTTCTGTTAAAACTACAGTAAATCAGAAAAGTATTGGCACAGCCAGTTTTTCTGGCGATATCTTTATGAAAATAAATGGTACCATACATCAGCAAAATCTGTTTGCATAAATATAATAGTAATGTTGTACAAGAGCAATTTCCAATAATGAATTGTATAATAATAATACAAGAAGTATAAAAATTCGAAAGTGACAAAAGTGTCGACACACTTATACAATAATTTTAGTGCTCAATCTGCATTTCATGACGGAATCGGAATATCCTTTTGTAATTGTACAGTTAGTTCATTTAGATTATAAATTTTGTATGAAAGTGAAAAAAATAGTTTAAATTTGCTATCTGTTTAATGTTATAAAATGATATTGTGTTAACATTGGAAAAGGACGCTTGCCTTTAAACCATTAAAAATATTTTATATTCTGTGCAGGTACATGATAGAACTGCAGAAAAAAATCTCTAATAATTTTTGATTCTAGAATTTTTATATCGCTTGTATCATTATTGTATAACTCATTATTGGAAAGTTGCTATTGTGCACATTGTTTCTGCGAGTAGTGAACTATTTATGAAAACAGATTTTGCTGATATATCATTTGTTTTCTCAAAGATATCGCTAAAAAATTAAGCGTGACAATACTTTTTTGTACGACCCATTGTACAACTGACGTTTCCATAGAAAATTTCAATCCATCACGTGTCGACCACCAGCCGATGAAAAATTATCCGCTGATAAGGTTAATGTTAGAACCGTCAGTGACCAAAGTAGTTTCAGAGGAAATTAAAAATAGTTTAAAATAGGTCTCGTTAAGTCTCGTTCTGAAGAAAAATTAGTTTAAAAACTTGCCAAGTTCTCACGAACTTTGTGAATTTTTTATAGAACGAATAATCGAGCGGAGGTTCTTCTACGTGCTCCAAAATAGGTCAAAAGTTTTCTACACTCTCGATTTACTTTTATATGCGAATACGTATTCCTGTTCGACTACGGTACGAGCCCTGCCACGCCCTGTGTAATGCAAGGGAGAAACACACCCTTATCGATGCGCTTTGCAGGAAGCCGTTCAAACCTCTGAAATTACACCGTTTTTCATAAAATCGTATTTGCAAGGACCTTTTACGAAAATTTGTATCGTGCAAAATCTGGAACGTCTCCGTGAAAAATTGCGAGTTAATCGAAAGAGAAAACTTTCGATACCACGATGATTCTAACGTCGAAGAAAGAGCAAAATTTTCAATGAGAATAAAAATAAAAGTACAAAAAAAATATATACAACTTTGTGAAATATGTAACTTCCTAATTATATAAAATTTCAATGAATGAAAGTGAGCAAGAGAACAATCCTACAAAATAGGAAATACATGCCGCGAAGAAGGTACAAGTTGCTCGTTCCACTCGCTCAATGTTGCAAAACGGAAACTAGCTTCGTCAGGCCAACTTGGTTCGACGAGTGGAACATTGTGCAGTGCCATTAAATGCGAAATATCGCGTAAAAAAATACGAGTTGTTAATGGTCCTCTCTGAGGAAGTAAGAGGATAGGAATGGGCGTGGCCCGCGATCGCAACCTAACTCGCCAAGTATATGCTTGAAAGCTACGGGCAAACGGCGCTACTTAAAGAGTTAATATATCGATGGGAACGTAATCGCGAACTCGTGGAAGGAAAGTCCGCCAGTCGGTTGTGTAGAATCGCCTTTTCTTCTCGTGTTCGGGACGGCACGTTCGCGGAAAAGGTTACACATGTGTACGTACAAGGTGGAGCAACAGCGTTTACCAACAGGATCTCCCTCGATTTACGCGAGTACCGTGTACTCTGTGTATCCAATTACTCGACGAGAACGATTTTTATTCTTGTGAACGACGTATGAGTCTGGAGGAGAAAGAAAAATGACAATAAACGATAATACTCTACCAGGGATAAATTCATTTTTTATTTAGGGGAAAGTTCTCCGTATTGGGAACGTGTTGATAGTTTTGAGCAGAAAAATAAATCGAATAAAGTTGACTGAAGAAAGTGAACTGTATGATTGGTTACGAGAAAATATTTTCAAAATAGTTAAACAGTTGATGATAGTTGATATACTTGGATCTCGGGTATTCTAAATTGGACCATATCTACCCTCCATTGTTTTAGATACGAACTTTCATTCGAAAGCATACTTATATACTGAAAAGAAGAAAAGAAATAACTCCAAAAAGTATCTTGCAATACCAAGGAAATGTATATTTAATAAAATAATATATATTTGATAAAATAATCAGTCGCTGTCGGATTAAATTCTAAAGATCAATTCCAGACGCAACATGTCCTTAGAATATTCATAATTTGACTGGTCTAATTTAAAAGAGCTCAACTGAAACAAGGAATTTAATTGAAAATTTTTTACGTAATCGAAGGAAACGCTACCGGGCGATTTTGACACGATCGACAATTTCAAGCCGAGAACCGAGTCCGGCAACTGACATTCTTATTAGGAAATGAACGTTCGCGCGAGGGGATTAAATTGCAATTTTCCTCAAAACGAAGAACGGTCTGGGTGTTGATGCCTAATAAATTACGCCAGTCTTGCTGTTTCCTCTTAGCTCCTTTCTCTCTCTTTCTTTCTCTTTCTCTCTCTTTCTCTCTCTTCCGTGCAATTTGCCACGGAAGCGTTAATGTACCGCCTACATGCACGCGCGAGACCATTTAAATTACTCTCGACGGAATGGCTGGAAGAGTGCCGCGACTCGCTCCGCAATTATTCTCTCTGTGAGTGTTACTCTTGTCGACTTTCGGCTCGTCCTTTTCTTTCAATTCTTTCTGAAGAATTCTGTAACAATCCGCCATTACGAATTTACTATTTTGGCACTCGGAGTGTCTCCCAATCACTCTCTTTTATTGAACAATGATCAAATCACTTGCGAGTTTCCCTTTGTCTGTACAAGAAACATTTTGTTAATAAACTGTAGAATTTTTAATTTATTAACGTTGTCAGTGATAAATTTAATTATGTAAATAATTATATAAATTGCAATAATTGGATTTTTTTAAGTCAATTTAATTTATAAATTTATATAAATTTAATAAATTATGTAGATAATTACAATTTAAACAGAAGTCAATTGATTTTGACAAAAATATCTTTTAAGCTGTTGTAAAAACAGAAAATCTGAAATTAATTACATATATATATATATATAATACTATTATTCTTATTTAATTCTATTATTCTTCTTATTTAATTCTATTATTCTCCAAATTTACACTTTACATTTGTCTCCTCAAATACCTTTTATTACGCTATATTGTTTAAAATGTAAAATATACAAATCCAAATATTTATAAATATTATTTTATTCATAAAATTATTTTATAATAATTTTATAATATCATAAATATTTAAAACTACATATATTATAACTGTTACATCTATCGATTTCCAATTACACTAACCATCGAGCGAAGTGAGAACAAAGTCGAAATAATTACATCGACCATTATAGAACGCAACGGAGAATTTCTAATCAATAGAACGAACGTGGCTGACAATTATAATTATCACCTGTTTTCATCTCACCGCGATGTAACAATTCGGAGCTACTTTCGTCGCGCATGGTTTCCAACTGTCGAACCGAGTGAAATCATCCGCGCGAACGTACTCGACGGTTTCTCGAAAACGAGATAAATCTCCGTCTCGGCTATCGATGCATCGACACGAACGTACTTCGTACCTCGATATCTTTTTAATCGTTCGCGATTCACGCCCGCCATTGTGATCGTCGATCGACGCGAAACAACAAGGGAAGAATAAGAGTAGGAATCCGTACGCAGAAGTGGATGCTCCGAGCGGAGAAAGTAACTGCGAACAACGCGATGGTCTTCCCCGATGGTCGAGAAGCCATCGATGGATATCGAAGATTTATGCAAATTATCCCGTCAAAGGTTTACACTTCCCGTGGCATGTTCGCGTCTGGCCAAACACGGCTCTGATCGCCGGCTGATAAGGGGGCTTTCGTGTAGCTATGAAGAAGCATATGCATTTTTTAGGAAAATCCTCGGGAAGAACCTACTAGCCTACATCGAGGGATTAGAAATGGTCGATTGGAAGATCTCTCGTGCCAGACGCGACTCGCAATCGATTGCAAGACGGAGTTGTCAGAGTTGCTAAAATTTAACGTCTCAATCTTAATTCAATCTCAAACTTCGCGCAGAAGTAACGAAACGACTCGGTGCTTCCTGTAAATGTATAATTCTTTGATATCTCGAGAATTGAGTTTTCAGCTTTGCAGAGGACGATGAAACTCAGTCGCTGCTGCGTTTTGATATAATTAAACACTCGACGTTTAATTTTAAACTTCGCGCGAGATAACGAAACTGTTGGCACTTTCTCGTTTTGACTTTTAACGTAATAATCGGTATCTTGGTATCTCACTCAGTATCTCAGAATTTAACAGAGCAACTGGTGCTTTTTGATATAATAATTAGACTTTAGAGTTTGGACGAAATAGTAAAATTTTAGTATTGATACTTTTTAATGTAATAATCAAGTATTTGATATTTATTTAATATCTTAGAATTCAGCCTTAAACTTTGCACACAATAATAAAACTACTGGTGCTTTTTAATATAAAAATTAATAATAATATAAAAATTATTTGGATATTCATGGGTATTTGTGGGAAGTTGCAATGCATAAATAAATATTTAAGTATCTAAATATTTTTACAACTTTCCATAAATATCCAAATAACTGAGTATTGTATCAAAAGTACCAAAAAGTCCAATATGCAAAAATATAAAATTGATCGTAACTAAATTTTACAAATTTACCAGTGAAGTAATAATTTGATCGAAATATTCTATCGACTCAAATAACCCTATCTTACGTACTCTGTACGAGCCACTCAGAGACCACATTGATCAACTTCCGAGTATTACGAGCGCCATTTTCTAAAATTGCCGTCTAACCTAACCTAAACCTAACCTAAATCATTTGCTTTACTAATGTACCGAGCTCAACAAAAGCAGAGTATTAAAATAAACAGAGAAATGACACTGCGCGTTAGGTGAAATTATGATTGATCAATGCGTTCGTGGAATGGAGGAAGCAAAGCGCGAAACAAGGGGATCAAACGAGGCGACAATTTGTAAAAGTTCATATTCCTGGTTCGGGCCAGGTTCCCGTCGTAGTCGCAGAAATACGGTTCTGCGTGTTGCGCGCGTCGACGAAAACGAAAGTTAGGAGGAATTTGTGGTTTGGTTAGGTGGTCACCGAGCCAAGTACCTCGCCCTCACTTATCTCTGTCCGCTGTTAGACCTAACGTTCGCCGGACGAACCGGGGGAAACACGAATTTCATTTTCTTCTGTCTCAACGAGCTACATTAACTCTGGCCGCTTCACGCTATCGTGCGTGTAACTGTTTGGACATCTCTAAATTACTGCAATGTAAAACGCAATTCAAACGAATCGCATCGACTGAATCTTAATACATTGTTCCACGAAGTTACGACCGGTTAAATTCATCGGCAATTTTTAATTGACAAAATAGAACAAATAAGTATAATAACTAGCTGATTGAAGACTTTTAAGTACGTCCGTTTATTACTGAAATTTTATTTGTCCTGTTTGTATCTGTTGTTTTACTGAATTTTGAATATTAAAATTAAACTGGAAAAATTCAAGAAATCCGAACAACAATCGTTGTCTAATCCTGATGTTCAGAATTCATTAAAATTGCAAAAAAAAGAAAGAGGAAAAAAAATTATGTAGCTAGTTTTAAGGAGTCGTTATGAAGAGGATATTACTCAAATTTGAAAAGAAAAATGAAATAATCGTTATCAGTTCTTCGTCCTAATCCTTCGTTGGAGATTTCGTTAAAATACTACTCATTTTTTGCTTGTTAAAATAAAAATGAAAACGAAATTAAAATAAAATAAAAATTAAAATTAAATTAAATTAAAAATTAAAATTAAATTAAATTAAAATAGAAATAAAATAAATACGAAAATTCGAGCACTACGGCAAAATTAAACGTGATTCACATTGTTATTCGAAGTGGAAAGGGATTGAACACGGAGGACGAATATCAATAAGCCACGTATTCGTAAATTGTCGTGGAATGTGCACTTGCAAGAGAGCTTGACTAATGTCTTCCTGTTTCTAGATCGAATGAAGTTCTTCGTTAAGGCTGATGTTGCCCGAAGATTATCGCGAATCAAATTGCTCTTAGATCAAAGAACGTCTCAACATGGAAAATTTACGAAATGGACATTCGAATCTTGATTATTTCATAAATAACAAGATGTCTATTTCGAGAGTTTGTTGACATTCTTCTGGAACGTGTACCAAGACTCTCACATCTAGAAGAATTATAGTACGTAAATTCCGACAGAAGTGTTTCCTCGATCTTTGATCTTCGCCACTGAGAACATCGGCGGTGAATCTTGACTTTCCGCCAACATCGAAAATACGAACCTGCAATTCTGCTTGATATCGAGCGTCTGCAGGCAAAACTAATTTTTAATTCGATTACAATGAAAAATTATTTATACAAAAGTAAAATTTATAAGAAGAAAGAAAGATTCTCTGCAACGAATAACTTTCATAATCTTCACTTTCCCGAAGAGAAATTCTCATTTCGATATTCTTGATTCAAAACAGATCTTCCATTCGTTCGAAAACGAACATTCTTCATTATCTTCCTTTGAGAGTCTCGTCTTCGATCCTCCACCTGGTGAAAAGACTCGTAATTTCGCGGAACAGCGTTCGAAGGGGGAAAATTCTGAAAACTCTCGAGAAGAGTAAGACGACGAAAGTAGTAAGATACTCGAGATCGTTAAGTCGATTGACAAACAATGTACGGTTGTGTCGATAAGGTAGGCGAGACAAGTCGCGCGTGGCGCCAATGTTATTGCACGAAGAGAGCTGTCAATTGACGATGCTGCGCTAGCAACTCCGACTTCCTGTTCTTAAGCTGCCTCGTTACACGTTCTTAAGCTGAAATTCTCGGGACGACAGAGCGAGAACTCCGGCGATTTAATCGCCGGCAACAACCAATAAATGGATCGATTGAATTTGCAACATGGGTCGTCGTTAACGGAGCTCGTCGCTTGATCTCATCCTCGGGCGATGATTCGACGTACGAACGGATTTTAATTGTAAGCCTGGAAAACTTTCGCTGACGTCTTTCGTCGTGATTCGATCAATTTCGTAGGATTCGTGATGCTGGGATATAAATTGGCTTGGAATTGGAAAGGACATAAATGCGCGGCTAACGATGAAGAACGATCGATACTTTGAACTGCTGTAACTTTGCAAAGACGAGTCGCACGACAATCGACTTGGTCTTATTTCAAAGAGCAAAAGCTCCTCTGTTTCGGTCGTTTTGACTTTGTTTTCTCAAAGATATTTTTACGTCAGGTGGGGAAATAAGGAAAATTTGTAAAGACTGCTGGTCATTTCAGGCAATCTGTAATTTGGTTTTTTAAAATTACGATCATTTAAATTATGGTCGTGTTTTTCGTTCATCTTTCACCATTTGTTCAGATCGCTTCGACTCAGCCTTGCCATCGATAAAAGATGACAATACTGAAAAACAACTGATAATTACGTAAAACTTAAAAATTCAGAGAAATCCTAACCTAAAAGTTATAGATAGAGAATTCTTGATGTTCTTCACGCGATTCTCTCTGTTTTCTGTTGTTCATGTTGCAAACAACGTTGTTTTCGCACTCGATCCCATCCCCAATATCAACTATAGGTAAGAAGATACTTTGACGTGGCTGCGAAGAGTTTGCAGAAACACGGGGCCAGCCTTACTCACTTACGACACGGTGAAACGAACGAATCCAATATTAGGTGGGTAGCGAAACGAGGATATCGGAGTTCCCCTAATGTCATTATAGATTTCGTACGGCTTCTGAGCCGCTCAGATACCTTAAACTATCTGAAAAACTGCTAAACTCATTCTCCATTTCGACGACTGCGTTTCTAAACGTACTTAAGAAGGAGGTCACCCTGAAAAGGAGAGGAGGAAAAGGAAAAAGAAAGAAAACGAGAGCGTAAAGCAGGCAAGAATGGGAAAAGCGTGAATTTTATTTTAAAAGCGTGAATAACGCGATTTCAAAATGGATCGTCGGTCTCTTCCGGCTGACAGTCGATCTATTTTCCGTGGCTGCATCGTGCTGCACCGAATGTTCGCTCGATATATTTGTTCGACCAGCGGGAGGAGAGGAGAGGAAGGGTACCTGTGCTCACCGGATGACTCAGGCCGTATATATTTCGGCGGGTCGGGTGGTTCTCGTCAAAAGGGAAGTATTTCGCGCTGAGTCAACCACGAAATCCAGAAACTGCAGTTACAGGGCCGTCCCAGCCCACGTTTCGTCCGACAATGAGATTTTATCGTCGAAAACGAGTAAAATAGAACAGAGTAAATTTAAGTTAATTGTAATTAATCTTCGAAAATCGGGTGGGGTTGAATAATCTTCCTAATCGTCGAATCAGGTCCTACTCGTTCGAAATACGATTTACGTAAATTCCAATTTTGGAAATATTTCCATGTCTAACAATTGAATTTCTGCATCTGTTTGCACGAGAACATACAAAACACGTGAAAATTCGTGTTTTCTATAAAACACGTAAAAATTTTAATTTTTGAAGACACATAAAAATGTTTTTAGAAACTAGAAATTTACGACTCATCCAGTATCGAGTCTCGAATGAGTTCGGGTGTCAAATAAGTTTCAGGTCTCGGATCAGTTTCAGGCACCGTATGAATTTCAGACCCTGTATGAGTTTCGAGTTACTAATCGAATTTCGAGTTCCGTACGATTTTCGAATTTCGAATCCAGTATCAGATTTCAAATCGAATTTCGAGTATCAGGTCTTGAATGAGTTTCGAGTAACCAAATAAGTTTCAGGTTTCGAATTGGTTTGGGGTTCCGCATGACTTTCGAATCTCGAATCTGGGATTTCATCAGAAGAATTTTGGGTTCCGAATAATTTTCAGGTCTCGAATCGAATTTCAGGTTTCGAATCTCGACTTGAGTTTCATAACTGAAATTTCGAAATCTTGCTCCTACTATCTAAATTACTACTATACTAAATGCTACTACTGTGGGAGGAGTGGCCAAACATGGCGTATAGAGCAAGTTACTTAGAATAAGTATTGAAGTAAGATATTATTATTTATTAAAGTAAGTTATTTTGTCTTTTTCTAACATCCTTCTTATGTGTTCGCTATTTATAAATACGCACGTTAAAATAATTTAGTGGAAGCTCACTTGAGAAAAAATTGGCACAGAGTACAAAACTAGTTTAGGTTTAGGTTAGGTTCACAACATTCGTTTGAAATTCAATGTGATCCAATTCCATGAGAATCTTCATTCGTTAAAAAGCGACAATTTATCAAATTTTAAATACTTTGATTTCTTAAAAATTTCTCCAAATAAATGTAGAATCTAAAAGTAGGATTTGCACGAATCCACTTTGTTTATCGTTAACAAAATTTGAACTTGACTGCTTGTCTTTTTTTCCTTTTTTTTTTTTTCTTCATCGTGTACGCGATAAATTAAAATTTTTTATCTCAGCTGAGAAAAACGAATTGAGTTTGAGGGAAATGAGGAACGGACAAGAATTTAGGAAGGCTCGAACTCTCGGGATTAAAAGTACACCCACGCGAGGTTTGTCTGTTTTCTTTTGGCCGTGCCCGGTTGAGAAACGACGCAAGAGCCGCGGGAGGCGGCCCGATCACATCACGCTGAAATCTAGGGTTATTTCGAACGTTCGTTAAGCGTACGTGGAACGACGCTGTTCGGTAGATTCGTTCGTAGCGGACGAGCCGACGGGATGCCGGGTCGTTTTGCATGCCCGCATAGATCGAAAGCGTCTGTTCGCGTGGAAAGATTCACCGTCGCAGATAAAATCGCAGGAAGATACGGTTTCTCGTCACGACACTCGCCTCGTCGGGTAGTAGAAAGGCGGCTCTCGGCCAGTATCGCCTATTACCTGAACGGGAGATTCATGGATGCTGCATTATTCATAAGGAAAGACACTTCGCGGCCTTTACTTTTTTCTTTTTTTTTCGGCTCGATCAATCACCGGGATGGTGGCTAGTTTAAAACGCGCGCGTTACCCGGATGCGTGGATGAGTCCATCCGTGCGTAGATTTCTATTTATCGCGGGTGGTGAGCGTTGTTTTTCTATAGATGTCGATAATTTGTTTGTTTATTATTTACGAATAATATGACACATTACGCGAATAATAAAAATATAATATAATGGAAGAGATTATATTGTGATAATCGTAACGTTTTAATCTCTAGTGACATTATGTTTGTTGCAAAGATAATATTGTACGATTTCACAATATAAATTAATTAATATTTTACTGTATAAATAAATATTTATATTTATTATTTTTAAGATACATGCCTTGTTTGAACGAAACTGCCCTGATCAAGAATTAATAAAACAGCATTTTATCAATGATGAATAATTATGTGTTTAATATAGCTTCGTATTAAAATGAACTTATTTTTAAGCTAAAAGTTTGAAGAAACGTGCGAATAAGGCTGACCTAAAATCAATCGAAAAGTCGCGTAACCTTCGATTACGAGTCTAAGCTCGAAATCCGACTACCAGAAGCCTAACTAGTATTCCTCGTGAGTCACGCGAGCATTCCGCAGAATCCATCGAAGCGACCGGCCGGAAACGTGACGCGAGCTGCCAACAAATTACGAAAAATTTGTACCGAAGTTGACGTTTTTTAAAACTCCATTCCCTCGAGACGTGTTCTCTCTCCTAGCGTGTTTCTCGACAACGTCGTTGTGCTGCACGCACAAAACTTTCATTCATTGGAGTGAAACTTCACCTCGTGTCTAATTAATTTTTACGCTACGTAATTAATTTGTGAAATGTCGGTTTGAATGAAAGAATGCATTTTAATTTGATGAAACATTTCTTCCAATCTCCTATCGTTTCAAAGCTCTGACTCGATAATTTAAAAGATTAAATCTGCCAGTTTTCTTTCAGCAGAAAGAAACAATTCACAATTTAAATTCACAATTCGCTAATTTTGTAAGAAGAAACAAATGGATAAACTGCACAACTTGTACCCCAGTACGATTCGTCTCGCTGAAAGGCCCAGAAGCAACTGTTCTGACTAGAAAATGAAGACGACTTTTTTGCCATAAAATTTGATTGATACGCAAACATTTAAATCGATAGAAAACAAATTACAGACGCGATCGCTCAGTGCCAGACAACGCCACTCCTACTCGAGGTCTACCCCACGCCCCCTCGAGAATCACGTGACCCAAATCGACCAATCGCTAATTTTCGTTGCATTAACGTTGCACCTGAAGAGGCTCGATTTTCTGGGTTACCCCCACTGAAATCACTTTCAGTGATAATAAAGCTAAAAACGTCGTCTCGGACGTACGTAGTCGTAGACTTCACGAGTCTCGTTAATTCTCGTTGAGGGAGGAGGGGTCGTTAATGGCCGTCGATAATGTATGAATCGAGAGGATTAGCCCGTTTGTATCTTGGCTGGGTCGTCGGGAACGAGAGAATCCACTGGCAATAAGTCACATCGGCGCGCGATCATTTATCGAGAATAACCGTTCCGTCCGTTCCTCCGTGATTTCCTCTCTCGAATTTCACCCGATGGAAGCAGCCTACTTGAGAAGAGAAGCCTGGGTCTTCGCCTGGGTCGGTAAACACGCGAAGTTAGAAGCTGGTAGCCTTGAACGGGGCTTCATCTGCCGCGAAAGCGACGACGTGCTTCATCGCTTCGCTATACATAATGCTCGCGGCACGCTGCACGTTCGTAAATGCTTGGATACTTGCGTAAAATTATTGCAAATACGCAGCGACTCGGGATGTATCTTTATGCGTTTGATACCATTTGTGTTGGTCGATTTCGTAAATTAAAATACAGAGAGGAACTGTAGTTTCCCGGTTCACAGCACCTTTAAGTTTCAAAACGCTAGCTTTTGAATTTGATTTTAGGACGTTGGTTGTAAATTTTAAAACGCTAGTTTGCGAGAACTTGTCGTGGGACAAGAGTTTAGATTATGAATAGGACTGATCCACTGATTCTCCCCTTTATTAGTTTAGATTCTTCGTTCTTGTGATAAGAGTTTAGGTTCAAATAAGCGGATTCAAAGTTGTTTTTTTTAAATTTGTTAATTTGCTAAAATTCTATCGTACCTTAGAATACAGCAGCTCGAAAAAGTATTCGAACACTTATCGTTTGAAATTTTTATATATATTTTATACGAGTTATTCAAGATTTTATTCGTTAGAGTGGCGTAATCTCAATTGTAAGAGAATTAAATAATAGCGTTAAAAGTGTAATAATATGTCAATTCCTTAATTAAACCAACCATTCTAATGGATATTTCTAATTTTTGTTTTATATTCTTTCGTCTATATACCGCCGCTTTTATTTAATAATCATGAGATCGATCAACGTGTCAATAATTATACACAGAGTCGATGAAAAATGCGTTCGTTCGAATGATTGAAACACGTATTTCTAGTTAATCAAAATATGATCAAGTCTATGTTCAAACATGTATATATCCTTAGGAAGGATAGCGCGATCGGACATTCTGATCTATCGGTCTCTCGATCTTCGATGAAAAGACACAGAACGATTTTGAAGATAATTATTTCCAGCGGGAGATTTAATTAAATTCCTTTTCTTTCGTTTTTAATTCCGCACGGTGATTGATAAGAAGCCTGGACGGGAATTGTAAAAGTCGCGAAACAAGTTCCATTGGAATCGATACGACGACGTGAGTTATGAATACATTCGGTCCGGCTTTCTATCACGTGGAGGAGTACTAGAACATCCAGTCGTCTCAATTTCTATTCGATTTACAAGTAATCTTCGTCCGGGGATATAATTTCAGACACACGGAACGACGATACTCAGTGAAAGCCGAGTGAGAAAGGAAATTCTGCACTTTGAGTATGGGGACAATTAGGTTGGGTAACCTAATTCAAGACCAGTCTTTCAATAAAATCTTCTCTTATTTTAGCAATAATATTTTTAATGTAACAGTCTGTTTTTTATTTTAGTATATCAATATCCTTTTAATTTCTAATTTTAGTAACAATCTTTTTAATAAAATTTCTAACTTCACAAATTCTTTCATGCAAGATGAAATACAGGAATAAAAGAAGATTCAAGAGATAGATGGTGGAAAAATTTCAGAGAACAGAATTAGGACAGGTTATTGTCATTAATATGCTAAAGAATGTAATATTTAATAGATTATTTAATACTTAGATACTAGATACTAGATACTTAGATTATTAACATCATGCATGTTAAGTAGATCGTTAACGTGATTACTATTTTATGCAAAATGCATACGATTCAAGTATTATGGGAAAATATATGAAATATTCAAAGTATAATGCTTACGATGCTCATAATGTTCAATAGATAAATTAATCTTTGAAAATTAGTCTTGCATCCCATTTTTTTTTTTTTTTCTTAATCATCTTCGTAAAAATATAAAAGTTTGTTCACAAGTACCTATTTAACGCGTGTTTTCTCAAATATTTTTTAAGCACAAGCATAATATATTAAACAACGAAGAAACAGAATTAACTCTTCTTTTCAACGAGTTAACCGATTCGAGAACAAATTCTAAACCAACAGGTAATAATTCATCCTCAGCATCGAGTGACAGAAGAAATATCAAAGTGCTGAATTCTTGACCACAGGAGGCTCCACAGTAATTCCACATATTTTCTAAACACAAGCATAATATATTAAACAACGAAGAAACAAAATTAACTCTTCTTTTCAACGAGTTAACCGATTAAAGATTCGAGAACCAACAGATAATAATTCATCCTCAGCATCGAGTGACAGAACAAATATCAAAGTGCTGAATTCTCGACCATAGGAGGCTCCACAGTAATCGCATACCCTCGCACCTCGTACTCGATCTGTTGAACCACGACAAAAAAAGAAGAAGAAGAAGAAGAAGAAGAAGAAAAGCAAAGAGTTTAATGGCGAGGAGACACGAATTCCTCGATGAGAGAAACGTCGCCGTCGGAGGAAGCCCAGGAACGTTCCTCCACGGCGCGGTCGCACCTTGGTGCGTTCGAAGAATCGCAGAAAGGTGGCTGGCATCGGTTCAAAGCGACGTAACCGGCCGGCATTGCGTCGCTGCTTATTCGGAATCCCGGACAGGGGATACGGTAAAACGGCGCGCACGACGCTTTATTACATCTGCCGTGCGTAAATTTAGGCACACGGAATCGCGAGAGTCTGCCTGCTGCGCGTCTCGGTTCGCCTCGCCACGCTTTTAACCCATTAACCACTTGGCCAAACGGGAGTCGACTTCCCACCAACGAGAGAGCAGCCATTGTAATTCAATTCGAAATCGCATTGTACGTTTCACGTATCCACGTTCCATTTTCAATGCTCGATAATCATTTTGGTCAGCAATCTCCAATGTTTTCGAGGAACTTTTAGATGACTGTCGTGATCTCGACTGACTGGGAACGCCGAACCGTTTCAGTTTCTTTTTTATTTTCTGAGTCTTCTCAGTCTTTAGTACTGTTGCTGCCGTTTGTGATTCAATTGGAAATATCATTGTATTTTCTACGAGCATACGTTAGGTCTGTGCTCTCGACGATCATTGTGATCAGCAATATCCAATATTGATCTGTTAGGAAGACCGAGTCAGTTTCTTCTTTTATTTTTCAAAAAAATAAAGCTGCCGCTCGTAATTCAATTCGAAGTTTCATTGCATCTTCTGCAAGCATATTTCAGATCTATTTTTGATGCTGGATATTTTGGTCACTAGTTTACGACGCTTTCGTGGAAGGTTTCAGTTTCTTTATTTATGAATCACCCATTTTTTAGTACAAGTTCTTCAAGAACAGCCTCTAATTCAATTAGAAATATCATTGTAGTTTTCATTAGTATATTTCTATTAAATTAATTAATTTAACTAAAAACAAACTATATTTGTATTTAACAATAAAAGTGCCACCGTATATTTATTTGCATTTTAAAGAAAAACGTGATAAACGCATTTTTGGGGGAATTTTTGACTTTGCTGCTGCATTATGAAGTATTTTACAATGAATATGGAATAATTAGGAACGAGAAGAATTTGGCTGGAATGCAGTTAATGAACTTTCGTCGAAACTGATGACACACGATATTTTAACCTGATTGACGGGTTAAATACTTACATCTGAGATAGGAATCTGCAGTTCGTAAATATCGCGTCAATTAGAAAGTAGACATCGCGGTCGGGAAAATGTTGCAAACGTAGATGCTGGCCGGGTATGCAATTAGCAACGCGTCCGGATGTTTTCGAGAAACGCTTTAGGTCGCAGGAATTTTAAGTATACGGTGTAATAAAGCGTAGATAAACGACACTTGACGAACGAATGGCCGATAGCAACTGGAATATTCTGAGTGTTCGTCACCACGAAAATAAATATGAAATGAAAAAGAGAAACGGGATGAAAATGATAAATTCAAGAAGTTCTTCTTTGGAACAAAGATGCCATTGTTTCAAATTGATCTTTTGCATCTTACCATATTTTATAATACCTTGTATGTCAAAATGTTGCCATGTTAAACTCTGGCACATATTTTTTATACCAAGTCCTCTAAAGTGCTATAAAAATGGTACTTGTAGTCACAGACATTATGTTTGGTTGCCTGAAGAATTTTAATTACTTTCACTTGCTTTGTCTTTGACAAAATTTGTCTTATTTTAATTGGTAGATTGATTTTTCAAAGCCTACATAGCTCTTCGTTATCAGATTCTTTAATTTTGGAACTAAAAGTCCAATTAAGGATCTCTGCCTCAAGTTTGATGGAAGCTTACGTGAATAAATAAATAGCAAGAAATACAAGAAGTGATGTCTAAATTTCGTAAGCAGATATTAAATATGTCCCCATAACAAATCAATCAAAATGGTAAATCATACTACATACTCTGTGCTTCAATGACTCAAAACAAAAATATATATATTTAGTTATGTTCTTTTGAGTGTAAGCATATATATATATATAATAGTGTAAAATATATATAATAATGTACTAATATATATAATAGTGTGTGTGTATGTAACTAAATATATATATATATATGTATATATATATATCTAGTTACGTTTAAAAAAAGCCAACAGTATCACGATTCACGAGTCGAAAGATTCGATCCGTGAATGAACCGCCATATTGAACATTGTAATCGCCTTTATCTCGAGTAGTCACTTCTGAGTGAAAAACGACGACGGGATCGATGCGAGATCATAAAGTTGGCCACAAAGACGCTTTTCAGTCGGTCGATTGCGTGCCACTCTGGGCGAAAGATATAATTTTCTTTTTTTTTCCTTTTCTTTCTTTTCTCGTTACTCTTTTTTTTTTTTTAATAAACGACACACATATACGCACGCACACACACACGCTCTGTCTCTGGAATCGAGCAGATCCCTCGCATTCCTCGGTTCGATTCACCAGGCTCGGAGATCGTTGCCTCGTTCACGGCCGCTCGATTCCTCGGGCTGCGTTTCGATACCGAGCGTACATACGTGGCTGCACGGAGGAATCCGTTGCGCATACGTATGTATGCACGCGCTCGCGCGTGTGCTCCATCAAGCGATTACGAGACCGCGGAAGAGAAGCCTCGAAGAATGCTGGTCCAAGCGAATAATCAGCCTTGTTTAACGCGATTCTTCAGAAAGATACGACCTGGATTCAATGAGGAGAAGCTCTTTCATGAAATTTCACGAGCAGCCGGCGAACAAGAGGTGTTTTCTAGAGCAGGATTTTCCTTCCTTTTGACGCATTGCAGTAAAAAACGTAACATTAATGTAATATAAATGAAACAGCTTAAAGTGTTGGCAATTTTTCATTTAAATTAATCATTTAAGTGCAAAACTGACTCCAAATGAGAAACAACTTAAGATAGTTATCATTTTATGACAATTTTTTTTGAAAAGCCAAAGCATTAATGATAAAAATCACACATACGTGTGTTTCGATCATCACTGTAAGTCATTCTTTTTAATCTGTCATAGTCTGAGACATTTCCAATGATTCATCGATTTTATCTACGATTCTTCAGTCTCTTCCTTTAACTGATTAATTTTATCAAGAATTATTGAATCACTTTGCCATGTTACGCAGTAACCTGATACTGAAATTGGAAGGAGTCATCTTCTTCAAACTGGCGACTTTAAAATTCTTGATAACTTATCAATGATTGATCTTGTCTTTGAATTTTCACTTTCCCCCATTAATTTGTTCGTTTTATCGTGAATCGTCGAATCATTCTGTCACGCATCAAGTCGATACAAAAATTCCAAAAATATGTCAACTAACATTATTTCAGTGTCAATCATTTTCCCTAGATTGTTAATTTTAAAATTCCTCATAATTAATATTCACTCTTTCTCATTACAAATATTATCATATTCAATTATCAATATTAAATATAAATATAAATATAATATGTTGATAAGTTTCTGCAGAAACTTATAATATTCCAATTTCTTAATACTTTATAAAATTATAAGATTTTGAAAAATGTGAAAAATATTAAGCCAATTTTTGAAATTTCCTTTCAAGGCTAGCTTTATCATTAATAAATAAATTACAGTAATATAAATTGATTAAAAAGAACTCTAAATGAAACGTTCAATACGAATGGACCAAATACAATTTTCATGTTACACATTTAAATGTTACACACAGTACAAAAACATTTTTCCACCATTGAATATATTGTGGAATCTTTAATGAAATATTACATAACATGTTCTGGAACTTATGGTAACACACGGATATCAAAAATCTAAAAAAAAAAAAAAAAAACATAAATTTATATCTCCAGGCTGTGAAGTTAAAAAAAGTCGAATGCACCAATGAGTTAATCTTTCGTTTGCACCACAAATAATCGAGTTACTTCGTCAGACAGTAAACAGAGTTGGTACTGGAAATTTGAAGAGTCTCCTTTTCACGGATAATCAGATCACTTCTCCCTCGGGGCACATCGAAGATTTATTTAAATCGTTGGCTCGTCTCGTTACTCGACAAGTATCATTTTCCGCGGCCGTGGCTCCGCTCGACAATCAGGATATTCATCCAACAGCGATTGTTCTCCTCCGGCCTCTCAATTAATCCCTTGCGCGCGGCCAAGATGCCTCGTTCGGCTCGTCTTTTTTTCCCAGGAATTCGCGTCGCTTCGGTTCCCTCGCGGTCGATTATCAACATTTCTCCTCTTTTTTTCTCTCTCTTTTTTAACAAGCCTCCCGTTCGACGGTCCCCTGGAATCGGTCGGCTCGATGCCGGAAACCGGTGTTCCTATCGATTCAGATTAACTCGCGTTTATTGCCACGTTGGCGATTCACCTCGTGGGAAACCAGTCGAGTCAAAAGATCGTCCTTTGTCGTGTTTTATGCTTCGTCTACGTTAGATTAATAATTCTGGTTATTAGTAATGATTAGCCCAGTTATAATTGTCTGTGATGGCCTATATATATATTCATCCAGTTCCTGTATTTGGACAAAATAAATTATTTTATTAACAATAATCAAATCTAATGTTACTTATTATATTTGTGAAAATATATGTCTATATTTGAGAATCTTAATATTAATGGAGTTAAAAAGTTTCGAAATCTGCCAATTATAAAAGGTACAGTACTGTAAAAAAAAATTATTAAAAATGCATATCTAGTAATAATTGAATGATATATACATATATATATCAGGTCTTTATATGTATATATAGGTCTTTATAGACAATTATACCTTGACTAATTATTACGATTTGGATGTCGAGTGAAGCGAATTGATAAAATTATAGAGAAATAAAGATTTGAAAACTTGACTAATCTTTTAGACGATTTTATACACAGGTTACAATTAAATATTCCAGAATTTATTGAAAGCTACATTATAAATTATAATAAATAATATGTATAAATTACATTATAGGATAAAAATTTTCCGGTAGTCACGAAGATAGAAAATAATGACAAAATATTAATTAATAAAATTTTGACTCTAAGATCCTAAGATCTTGAAACAAGAAGTGGAAGAATATTTGCATGTAATTTTTGCCTCCTCGTGTCGAAATTTAGTGAAATTCGCCATTTCTAAATAAAGTTAAATTGAATATTCAGAAACACAACGGAGAAACGTAGGATCTGAATAGAAATTTGTTTCGTTCAATAAACACTGTAATGAATTCTATAACTTTAAATATTCTATATACTCTTGTACACTATGTATGCATTCCTGCATTTTAAGTGTTCCGTGCATGCACAAACTCTATTCACAATCCAGTTATAAATCATTATCTCTTTTATTGCGTAGAATTTGGAAAAAAAAGAATGCTTCTGTGCTTCTCCAAACGAATCTGTTGCTCGGCAAATTATTCCCTATCAGTCTTTGATGGTTTAATTTACAACCTCGTTGTATCTTATCTCGTACTGCAACGCACATTAAAAGGTTGTTCGCAAAAGGGCTGTTGGCGTCTGTTCAAGAGCTTCAGTACAGACACGATATTAGTCTTGTCTGATACTAGTGCTTTAGCCACATGTTATATAAACATAAAGTCGTAATTGCATTATCACATAGTTAACAATAAAAAATATCAGAATTATAAATGACTAAAAAAGTTAACAATAAAGATATTGATAATAAATAAATTATAACAATAAAAAAGTTAACTTTAGTTTAATTAATTAAATAAATTATAACAATAAAAATTTAATTGAATGAAAATGCATGGAAATGTCGGCAATGTTTAATTGTGTTTATTACAAACGATTATTGTAGTATGTCGTAATACCACGTATTATATTAATATTAATACTGATAGATGTCAGTTGATACATAAAGTACATTACTATTCGTCGACAACTCAAATGGAAATGTTTCAAGTAACACGCGCAATGTAATATAAACGTTCTTTATGGTAGCTGGTATTTAAATACTTTCGCGAGCTATTAGAAATTCGAAGTGTTTGGATCACATCCGCGGTCAGTGCGAACGGGGCATTATCATTCGTCAACGCATTTACGAGCGTGTATCGCGCGTGAAGAAGACAGGGCCAGCGAGCTGCGTTCCATTTTGAGAAACAAGAAAGCTCAAACGAGCCAGGCAAAGGAAACGACGAACTTCCGTTCGAGGTTTACTCTGACTCCTGGGCTCGCGATTCTTCGAATCGGACGATCTTCCAGCTGCGAGAAGCACGAAGACGACCGTGAAACCAATCTATCGATCACACCGGCGTTTATCGTCGGAGATCGAAGTTCGTTCACACTGTTGATTTACGATCTATCGACGGGCGACGATCGTTGCCCGTTGCGCAAGCGTTGCAAAGCGAGACTATTGAATCGCCTTGGTGGGTCGTTTGCATTAATGCGCGCCAGTTGAGCTCGGTTGGACGAGTTGCGAATCTTCAAAAATTCTCAACAGCCGAGAGCGGTTCTTTCTCTCTGTCGTCATTGTGCGGTGAATGCGCCATTGAAAGGGAGAAAGAATCGTGTGCGTTACGACCTAGATCTGCTATTCGGCAGCTTTATGCTTAAACAAAAGGGCCGTAAATTAATTTCAAGCGTTGGACGATTAAGATTTCAGGGAAACTGGCCGAACGCCAAGCGTTCGATATACGTACGGGCATCGAAATCGAACTGTGTCGCGTGGGTCAGCGCGCGCGTTATCGACGATAACCCCGGCCAGTCGTAACCGAGTGTATAAATAATCCACCGGTGTGAATGCCGTTTCACTTCCTACACCGGTGTTCCTTCGCTGATTCGCGTGCAATGCCAAAGGTACACGCGATTAATATTGCCTAGACGATGCTTTTCATCACCTTCGTGTGCATTATTATCGTGTACGACAAGCTTGCTAATCTGCTAATTTGCCAACTTTGAAACAACTGTAGTTAGATGAACGTTTCTTTTAAGAATGTTTTCAATGAGAATTTTTTTTAATGAAACCGCGACGAATTACTGCAAATTGTTTTGAAAGCCTTAAACAGTTGTTTAGTATCTTTGTTAAAATTATTGAAATTATTATTAAATAGTTGTTAAATACTTTTGTGGAAATTATTAAAATTATTGTAAAAATTTGGAATAGTAAGCTTTAGAATTTACTTAGAGTAAGATAAAGTTGTTTGTGTCTACTCATCTTCAATATCTCAAAATTCGATCAATTTGAAATTGAAATGTAATGGAATAACTAAATGTGAAAATATTATGAAACAGAAATAAATTACCATTGGTTTACTTTGGTTATTTTCACGCAACTATCGATTTTATCGAGTAAGACTCAGAACCTGTTCAAGATAAAACAGGATTATTTGAATCACTGCGATGTCACTATTTTAAAGTTCGATCAGCTTAAAATAGAATAATTAAATACGAAGTAAGGAATTATTAATATTATTTGCTTATTTTTACGCAATTGCCGTAATTATCCTCCGGATAAGATTTAGAACCTGTTTAAGATGAAACAAAATTATCTGAATCACTGCGATATTTCAATTGCAATATTTCAATATTCAATCAGCTTGGAATGAAATGATCAAGCATCGTTGCACGGTTTGAGACACTATTTCTGTAGAATTAGAAAACACGCAGACGCTCAATCGAGAGATCAAATCGAATTTTTCGAACGACAAGCAACGTTTGATTTCTAATTTGCCTGTCTCTGGAAAAAATCGGAAATGAGTGAACTATGTATTCTCTGCGTAAGAAAAACAGAAGGAACTCAAAGAGCAATGGCTAGCTAAACAATTAGAGGAAACGTGACGAATACACGTGTTCACTCTACCATCGTCGAACAGATAGAGCGTAATTACTCATCTAATTGGAGCGTTGGTTTTAATACAACTCTGTGCCGAGGATTCGAATTTATTCAATCAGAGGAACACAACGGTATTTCGCGAGCTTATTTTTCTAACGGAGTCGAGGTGGGTGTGAATTTCAAACGAAAGAAACGGGATAAACTAAGAACGGAGTGGAAAGAACTGCGAAGAGACCGGCGCCGGTTGAAATAGTTGGATTGCGTATCGCGAATCGCGAGAATTCGCCGCCTTTCAGGCGATTCCGAGCTGCGTGCACGCGATACGTGCTCGCTCTCTCTCTCGCGCGCGCGCGAATCATCGCGTTTTACTGTTGTAATCAGCGTTGTCAATCGCAATTGATTCACAAAGAACGCTGCCGCCTGTTCCTGATCGAGTCGCGTTGCGCATACTGACTCATGGAAAGGAATCTTTCGTTCGTTGTCCTTGTCACGCGAATCGTTTCGACTTAAATTATAAAAGAGCGTTCCGAAATTTCACGTACGTATTCAATCTTTGCCAGTACGTTCTACGGATGACATTGTGACTAAAAAACTCACGTATGCTTAGTTAAAGATTATAACAAGAGTAAAAACTGCACACCAGTACAATTCGTCTCACTAAAAGGCCCAGAAGCAATTGTTCCGACTAGGACAACGCCACTCCTACTCAAGGCCTACCCCACGCCTCCTCACGAATCACGTGACCCAAGTCAACCAACCGCTAATTTTCGTTGCATCAGCGTTGCACCTGAAGCCCAATTTTCTGGGTTTCCTCCTAGCTAAAATCACTTTCAATGATAATATGAAACGCAAAGCTATTTATACTTTATCAACGCAAAATTGATATCGAAATATCGTTGAATTTATCATGGACCGAATTTATATGGACAAAAAAGACAATAAAAATAGCCTTTAATAGCAACAGTAGAATAAACAATATAGAAAATGAGCAGTACGATTTTACAATGATTGTTAGGAAACGATTAATTTGTACCAATAGCTAACGATTTAATTTAACGGAAAAGATTTGCGAAAATTATTTCCGAGAGGTGAGTAAAAATAATTAGTGAATTATGCGATGACAATTACAATAGCTCGATCCAAGCTCTACCGAGAGAATTTAACGTTATGTAAGATTACATCAGCGTAATATCTTCGTGCGTCCCCGGTCGACGCTCGACGATTTTATTATTAGCCGATCTCCAATTAGCTGCCGACTTAAAGGCTCTTCTAATTTTAAAACGTCATTAACTCCACACATATGAACTCGTCGAATGAACAATTCTCACGACACTTTACACTTGGGAAATTAACAATTTCCAACAGAGTAAAACAAAATAGGAAACACAAAGGAACAGAAAAGACAAGCGAACAATTTTCGATATTTGAATTCGAACAAATTGATTTACACTGCACGATCAATCGACAATCCTCGTCACTGATATATACGCATTAATTAAAATTCATTCAAATTATTTCAAATCAACGTATAATTAACTCAACTGACTAATCGTACGTGACAAATTTGCTAATTTTCAAAATTTTCGTTCTCAAACTTCGACAAGCGTGTCACGCGATCGTTTGATTTCCTTTCGATGAATTCTCCTTCAACCTTCGGCCCGCGAAAACACGTCGTTGAACCTCGTTATAACATAACCGTGAATGGAAAAGTTACGTGAAAGGATGCGATTGTCGTAACGGGAGGAATGTAGGCGAGAGAAGAAGACCGCGAACCTGTTCCATCGAGACGAGCTCGGGGAATTTGCAGATTCATCGGAACGATAGCCGGCGAAGACGTTTCCGGTATCGTCGTCCCACGCGCGCGCGCGACTCGTTTTTACGATGCTTAAGTAACCGCGTGGGATCTTACGGTGATACGAGCGCGTCAAATTTCTATCGCACACGAAACTGATCGTATCTTTCCCAGTTGTTGCAGGATGTATAAGATGCGTTGCATTCCGCGCCTGTGTGTATGCATACGTACGTATAAACACTCAACAACAAATATACAATGCAACTTAGTTTCCAAAGGATGTCGAGTTAATATAATTGAATGATTGAATTATGAGATGTATATCGCGATACAAAATTAGATGTATCTGTAATTTTGGTATTATATCTATGTATATGTTCGTAATATATAATGCAATTTATTTTTCAGAGGATGTTGAATTAATAAAATTACGATCGAATTGTGAGATATATGTATAATATACATATATGTATACATATGCATACGTATACATATAACGTAATGTCATATACATATAATACAATATTCATATACGTATTAACATATATAGATATAATATAATATATAAGTACATATTAACATATATATGACATAATATGCATATACATATTGATAATGTATAAATTCAATAATGTATGTAACGTATGCACACATACATGCTATAAAATAATTACGCGTAATTATTATATATAATAATATTATATATAATATTATTATGTATATTATTTATAATAATATTATATTATTATATATAATCTTGTAATATAACAAACATTACACTCTGCATTACACGCAATATTGCGTATCTAGTGATTACCAAGGAATCTCGATCTAGTGATTACCTAGGGATTTTCGGCAGGTGAAAATAGCGAAACCTCAGGATCGCGACGTATCAGGTTGCCTTAGACCGATCTTCTCCCGTCTCTGGCAGCGGGATTGCACAACGCGCTGGGCAAGTCGTGTTCGCAAATCTAATTTTACGCCGTACTAGGATTTCGACACGTTACAGGGCTAATGAGCGACGGCAAAGCAAACAGGGAAATTCCAGGACAGTGTTTACATCGTTGATAAATCACCGACCGCGACAAGCGAGTCGCGCGAACATTAACCCGCTCCGTATATTAATAATACCTTTTGCCACGTTCCGCGGCTCTAGCAAATATCCACACTCCAAAGAAAAATGATAGTCGATTACGAGGAAAATTCTGCCTGTTCGTTTTCATCATTCGCGATACATTGAAGTTAGAACCTGTTTTAACCGGTAGTTTCGAAGTTATGCGAAGCGTCTCATCGCGTGTTTTATTTGCAATTTTCATGCAAATTTTAATCGATAGGTAAATGAAAGTTTCACGGGGGGGAAAAATGTCATCTCGCTTTCTTTCCCTCGTCGATTAGACACTTTTTTTTTGCTGAATACAGAATTATTAATAGACGATAGTTATTAAGTGTTACAATTATTGCACGTTATCATTTTGTTGTGTATTCTTTTTGCTAAAGATGAAGCATTTTTAACATTGGAATGTCTCAAATTTCTGTGTGAGTAAGAAATATGAGAAAGATATATAAATATAAAAATATAAATATAAAAAAAGAGATACAGATATAAGAGTTCACGAGTCAAAACATTTTTAACATTTTATGCTACAGATTTTGGTATATTTCTAGTACATTTTGTGAATGTAAATGAGAAAAGAACGTAAGACAAATATAAGTTGTCTGAAGCTTCGTTTGCAAAACTGTGATAAAAATAGGAAATATGAGAAGTGCGATAAATTTTTCATTACTAAACTTTTATAGAGGGGACTGAAAGATTATTTGCATATGTCACGCATGAATAAAATACGGATACTGATACAAAGTGAACAGTAATCGAACGTAATTTTGGAAAATTAAAAATTGTAACTTGAATCAGAAATTTAATTCAATTGAATTGTTACTACTCTTACGATAGTGAACATCTTGAAATAAAGTATTAATAGATAGTTATCATCAATCTATTCTTAAACTGTCGTAATCGATTCGTTATTATCCCCCTCGCGTTTTTTTATAATCTTTAAATAAAGCTTCAAACAACCTGCACTGCTATAAAACTTCTTTTTTATTTATACCCACAGGATATAACGAAAAGATTCGATTTATTATACTAGAAAATGTTAACTAGCAACAGTTGATTAATATCTCATAAAATTTTATGTGAAGATTTAGAAATTGAACAATTTTTACTTTGCAGTGCTCTATCATCATTGAACACTTCTTCTCTAGTTTCTTCTTTAATACTAGTTGACATTTTAGCATTATTTTAATTATTAACAGAATTTTTTTAAAGTGCACATCTTAAGTACGATTAAGTACTTATTTAATATTTACTGACACGTTGACTGACTGTCACGGTGGTCATAATTACAACTATAATTATTTATTAATTTATTTATTTTTATTTTATTTCCATTTATTTTTACTTATACGATTATAATTATAACAGAATAATTGGAAGCATAATTAAAATTCAGAATGATAAACACAAGAATGTTGACGACAAAAGTGTTTTAAATAATATGAATAATAATATTTTAACATTATTTAATATTTATAATATTTATCGTTTCTTTTACGTAATGTTTTATAAAAATCAAATATTGCATCTCACTGCAACGTGTTTATTTTCATAAAAGTGCAAATTTACGTAATCATCAGTTTATTCCATAGTTTAACTTACAACTGAAAGATAAACTTGCATTAAAATTGTAGAGGGACAATTAGTTGATAATAATTGAAATTCATACAATACGAACTCACTTATTCTCACTCACTAATTTTACTATTGATTTGTTACAAAAGTCTTTTGCGACTGTTTTGTAATTCTCTTATAATTTTCTCAAAAAGAAAAAGAAAATAACAAGAACTACATACACTCTCCCGATTTTCTTCTTTCAATGATAAAACGAACCTGCGAATTGAAGAAATAAAAAAAAAAGCCGCCAAACTAGAATTTTATCAAAATCCGGTACAGATAAAGTGGAGCTCTGCCGTGGCCAAAAATTCGATTTCGGCGCGCGAAATTTTTTCACAAGGCGCTGCATTGATCTCTGCTCGATCGCACGCGATGCGCCAGCCAAGAGTTGTCAAGCCCCGCGCGGAGACGAACCGAAGAGGGCGAAGAGACAAGTGGATGAATCGAACTGAATCGAACTGTTGTACACACGTCGAGGCGTCTGCGAGACTGTCGAGTAGCACTCGGCGTCCAGCTGCTTCTGGCCATCGAGAAATCGAGGACAGCCGGCTATTTATATATTTATATGGGCAGCTATTTAGCCGAACGGCTGAAATCGGCCGGCCGAGCCGAGAGACCTCGCGGCCGCGGGAAAATTCTCAGCGCCGCCGCCCCGCTTTCCATACAAAGCTGCTTTCGGCGAGCTGTTTTTGCGTGCGATCTGTCGCGGCCCTTTCCATCCGCGCTCGTACAATGCAACGAACTTCCCGTTCGTCGTCTCCGGCGAAAGACTCCAGCTAAGCGTTTGAAATGGGACTAAACGCGGGGAGAGAATTTCCGAGGCGAATCGTTGAACAAGTTTAGAGGTTCGCGCGAGTGAGGCGTGGAAAAGGCGAGCTCTCCGAAACTTCGTGCAGAGTTTTTATTTGCACGATGCTGTAACTTCTGTCGTCTTAAAAATAAAGTTAGATCCTCGTGACACGTGAGTAGCGGGTTTTTGTGTAAATTCGCGTTTCTCTTGAAGATTTTATTAAAGAAACAGAAGCGCGGTTGAATATTAATTTCTCGTGATGTGCGCATTTTGGTACATTAAAATTCTCTGCAAACGCATCAAAATCCGCACTCTACTGCAACAGTAGATTTATATCGATCTTCGTGTAAATCGAAACTGTAAAATACAATACAGTCTGTTTGTATGCGAATCGTTATGCATCGTTTTTTTATTAAACAAAGTACGTAAAATAACAATTACAGAGACACTTTATTTAATAAAAAAGTGAACCATGTACAAAGAAATTGTATTATTTTAAAATTAGACGTATATGAAGTTCAATAGACAGTCGCGAGGATCTAATTTTATTTTTGAGACGAAATTGTTAAATTCGCAATTCAATTCATAAAAGGGATCAAGTCTGTCTATGTATTATAAAGAATATTATACCTATAATCATAGCACGACTTTTTTTAATATTTTTGTCTTTCAAGATTGTTCTCCAAAAAAATATCAATAAATAAGATTCAATTTAACAGCTCAAAATCGAGACTTTAACAGCTCAAAATAGAAATTAATAAAAGCATCTTTCTCCTACGAAGAAGATAATATTAAATAATATCGTACTCAAAATCGACACATCCCGCGGTTAAATCTAAAATAATACTAAAATAAGTAATTACTAATCAATGCTAAATAATACTAAAATAATACTAAATGATCAAAGTCACGCTACAAGCTCGAACTATCACATTTGCATAGAGAGACATTTGCATATTCCAAAATTATTCATTGAATTGAAATTAATAATAAAATTATGAAATTTTAACTAAAAATTGTAAAATTATTGACTATTGTGATAGAAAAAGTGATTTTGGAAGTATTAACAAAGATTATCACCTGTTGCGCATCACCGGCTTTATATGAAAGTCGAGCGGGGAGAAAGGTCATTATAAGTTGAACCTCCGTCGTGTACACATCGATTAAACTTTCGAAATGAATTTCTAAATAATATTTCTGAATATTCTAATTGTTCAAGCATTATTTAATATTTCTAATTATAAATAATTATAATTAAACAATAATTAAATAATTTAATAATTATAATAAATAATAATTAAATAATAATTAAATAATTTAGTAATTATAATAAATAATAATTAAATAATTTATAATTATAATATAATTTCGTAACAATTGAACAATAAATTCTCTTCTATAACGTTTCCAACTACTATTTAAAATTTTTAATTAATCATTTGTAGTAATCGATTCACTAATACATTTCCAAGAAATTTTCATTATCTGTATCGCGTCATTAACGACCGAAACACCGGATAAATGTCGATAGATATGGAGACAATAGTTCATTACGAATTGAACTTTCGTCGCGTGAATTTAAATAATAATTTTTGAATATTCTAGTTGTTCAAACATTATCTAATATTTAAAGAATGTTAAAAATGTTGAAAGTGAATGTGATAAAAGCGTTAAAAGTAGGTTAATTGTGAGATTATGGACTGTGATCCAATGCATATTGCTGAAGAGAATTTGAGAAAAAAAGCATCAGCAGATGCATTTAAGAAATTCGGAGGCATGGAAAATAATCAAATCCAACGCAACCAAACCTTGATCCAAAATTCTGATTAAAAAACAATCGGTAAATTGCATGGTTTGGTTTAGGTTAGGTTTAGGTTAGGTTTAGGTTAGGTTAGCTTTAGGTTAGCTTTAGGTTAGGTTTCCTTGGGTTAATACTTGATCACGATAATTTGAATAATACGAGTTCAATTGCATCGTAGTCGTGCAAGAGATACTTTAATAGTTAACATTCTTTAGTAATTACCGTAATATGATACGATACATTGCTGCATGTACACAGGTAATATTAGTCTAACAATACAATTGCAGTTTGAATATTATTAGGTATTTTCACTATTTCTCTCCGAATCTAATAATTAGTAAAATAATTCAGTCTCTACCATAAATTTGTCAGACAAGAATATTTGTTCAATATCTTAACTTTGTCGTTGGATTGATCGAACAATTATACCTTAGTTTACGAATATCTTTTCTCTTTCTAACCAACTACTTAAATTCAACACAAGTCAAAATCTGTCTCGTGTGACAAATATTTAAAGCAGTATTATTTTACAATACACTATAATGAGACCCATGCGAACTTGAACTTCGCGGCTCCGGCGCGAAATGTTTCGAGTGTGCGATTAACGCGAAGCATTTTGCGACGTTGCTCCGAATATCTCGCTTCATTAAATCCCTAGAGGCGTAACGATCGTGTTTTGCTTCGGTGGAGGTACATAGTTACGTGCGTTCATCGTGTGCGCATTCTTCGCTCAGTGTCCCGGGGAAATGAGTTCCGGCCTGCTGTTCCCCAGCCCTCTGAATTCCACCTCGTTTAATCGGTCTTCGCCTCCTCCAATCCGAAAGCGAAGAAAGTAATTGCTCGATTTATATCGCAGAGAAACAAACGTCAGGTGCATTTACATCGTCGCGCGACTCTTGTGCAAGATTGTGATCAATTTTTCCAGAGAAATTTCAGGAATTTCTGGAATGAAATGAAATATTAAATACTAATTGTAAATATCGAAATGATTCAAATAGTTGAGAAATTGAAACTGGTCGAACTCACACGGAGAAATCAAAAGAAATTAATAAATTTGGAGACCTTGTTCTGAGGGTTCAAATGGACAAGAAGTAGAAGAAAATTTTTTAGTAAAAATTTCAATCTTGTTTATGGAACTATCTATAAAATGTATGGAATACGAAAACGTCGAGCATCGAGGTTCATCCTGATGAAAAGAGGGAGAGAAAAAGTTAATGAGATTTTTTTTTTATTAAATCCTTAACGATCTTGGTTTTCGTCAGCGCTCTAATGAATTGCATTTCTGAACAGTTTGAATTATTTAAAAACTTCTAGATTCTGCTCGGTATTTGGTAAAATTGTAAGAGCATTCTATTTTCTTAAAAACGAAGCTTCAAATTAAAAAAATTTTATTTTTTACACGTGGAATGATCTTCCATTAACTATTCCTCTCTGTATTTAGAATATACCTAAATCTTCAAAATCGATTTTCTCGAAAACGAAGCTTCGAGTCAAAAAATTTTATTCCATATTTTTTTCTTTATTCTTTTTTTGCGAGGAAGCATCTTCTACTAAAATAAATCCGTAGACAAATAATTTTTTTTATTATAAGAGTACAAATTTGCGAGCTTAAATTTAATTTAAAATTAATAAAATTAGTTTTCTCGTGTATATTTTGGAAAACAAAAATAGATGGGAAGAAATTTTTGATCATCTATTATCTTTACGCGTCCTGTGTAAACCTTGAACATCTGTGTACGAATTAAATGATAAATTCCACGCGCATCAAACGAACGTGGAAAATACGAATTTCGAGTGAGGAAAGGAGGGAGAAAGTACGACAGGACGAAGCGTACGAGCCGGCAGGAGGATAATCGAGCGTTACGTACAAGTGCAACGCAACGCTGGCTTTCTCGTCGACCATGTGAACTGCAGCTGCAGAACGGAACACGTGGTCACCCGTTGTGCTCTCAGATCCCTACGCGGATCTCTGCTGATGAAAATAAGTACTCCTTCCAGTCCACGGTGGTCGCGAGCCTAAACAGAGAACACAACGTTGCGACATCCGACGCGATAAGAACCATAAAGAATCGATCTTTCCTGCATAAATTACACGTTTTGCACAACGAGATTTAAAAAGTCGGATCCCGGCACAGAACGGTTGCGACAAACCGTGCCAGAGAGACGAAATTGCGCGATCTAACGCAACGGTCGACGATACTTTCACGCCGTCGAACGACGAAATAACCAATGTTTCAAACGCCGGTGACACCGCGCTCTATAATAGGGGATACCTGCGCAGAACCGTGTACCTATACAATCTGATACGAAACGTAGATCGTGCTTATTTCCGTGACTAATTTAAAAAAAAAGAAAAAGAAAAATAGCGGTGGCCATTCGGCTGTTACGTTTTCACCGCGTCGAGATGTTTGCCAATCAGAAATTTATTAGAAAACGCGTTGCACCGCGGCGAGTTATCAAATTCTTTGCGCTTTTAAGCGGTCTGATTTTATTTTTGATAACTTTGGAAAATTTTGTAGTGCTTTGGTAATGAAGAGACAAATGGCACAAAGGAATAGAAGTGAAAAGAAGGTTTAATAAGGATAATAGCCTGTTCTAGAATGTATATTATAACAAATATAATTCCATGGTGTAAAATTGGGTATATGTTTTAAACTTCTTTCTGTCTATCGCGGTATATTAACAGTGTCTATTTTACATTATATTTCGAAGAGGTACAAAAAGTAGTTACACACGCCATAAAATGTTTGAAATTATGCTAAATAGTAGAAAAATAACAGTGCTAATTACAGATAATTACTGCTTTTCATAAAAGCCTTGATATCTCACAATGCTACTATGATGACCACACTTTGTCCATTTGTGGGAAATTCAAAGATACAAAAATGCAGAGAATCGGCAAAAATTCATAATCAGGGTAATCGTTATAACGTTTAATCCAGGAAACAATTTTTTCCTGGAGTTTCTTTATTTATATTTACAAAAGTATAAATTTCTTCTTTTCCTTGCACTGAATTTTTCAGTCACATTTACACACGCGTGTTTAATTATAATACTCGCAAGTTGTAAAACATCTAAAATTGTAAACGTCACAGTATAAAATTGTCGCATCCTGCTCAATATTTCGTCAGTAACACGTAAACTGTCGAACAAGAGTACAAGACTTCGAAACGAAATCGGCACCACCTTTGTCTCGCAAAGCAAAATTTCCATCGAGTGGAACGAACCACCGAGGGGCGGGGAGGAAGAAGCAGTTGTCGGGGTCGTAAGAGATGGATAAACAGCGTGTAAAAAGAGACGAAGGAATCCGTGGATCGCGTGTTGCCGGGGTTCTCGGTCGAAGCCGGAGAAGCAGGTTAATTTTCCCGCGGCTTCCGGTGACCTTGGCCAGCGGTGCACTTACGAAGAAAGAAACCGAGAAGCAAACTCTCTCATTCATTGTGTTGTGGGGTAACGCGGAGGATAATCAGGGGAGCGAGTACTCGGTCATCCTCATCGTTCTCGCCGGAATGCCGCAAATACCGATTCCTCCGCAGGTCGTTCACCCGCCCCCCTCGACTCGACTCTTTGCTCGAAACGCGTGGAAAATCCAGAACTCGTTCCACAATCGTGCTTCTCTCCAAAAATTCACCCTACGCCTTGGGTGAGCTATGGAGTTCTTAGATTAGAGTTCACAGATTTGATTTGATTTGATTTGTGATTCTCTTTTTTTATTGGCATGTAATATGGGTGGCTGCAAAAAAAAATTAAAAAGTGATATTTGCTAATTTAATTAGTATTTTATATTTCATACTGTAGGTTTCATAGTGTAGTTAATTAATTCTTTAGACACTCGTGATGAAATATTTCGTCGTGCAAAGAAAACTACTACGTGAAAAAATAAAGAATAAAATTTTGTCGTGCAAGGTTTAGTTTAAGGAGGAAGTCAAGCTTGAAAATTTATCAAGTATACTTTAGTTTAACCAATTACAGAACAATTAACAAGAGTTACCTTACCTGTGAAAGCAAGTCAAAAATATAGAATAAAATTTTTCTGTAAAATGCTTTGTTTTTAAGAAAATCGAGCTTGAAAGTTTATCGATTTCTTTCAAGTTCGCTTTACTCGTTACTAAATTACAATTAAACCCGACTTCAATACGAGATACTAAAAACAAGAAATTAATTCCACGTCGAAATTGATTCAGAAGATGATTATTCCATCAATTATAATTTATTTTAATTTATTTAATTTAATTTAATTATAAAATAACTCCCCGTCGCTCTGAAAGTCTAAAAAATAATCGATATTAATCGCTGAAGGTAGATTTTTACGTCTGAGGTTTCGAGTTCTTGCAAAAAGATTCGGCAAAGTATAATGATCCTCCGTGTTTGTCAATTGACCCGTTATCTGATTCTCTCAGCAATTTCCAACGAACCTCGATTTCGAGTTCTTCCTCTTCGTAAAACGAAATTAACGAGTTTCGAGAGTTTGCTTTTTAATTGTAATTTGAGGATTAGCCCCGGCGTTTTGCATCTTTATTGGCCTGCCGGTTATGGGTTATGGCAATTTCGGAGGGAATCCACGGCGAGTCGAATTCCCCCGTCGAAAAATACGAGAGTCCATTAAATGCAAATACAGCGATCCTAGTCCGGCGGTGGTCCGCGAAATTTGCGTATCAAAAGGGGACGAGCTCGAACGAGGATCCACTTGCTTGGCGAGAAAGAGAGGGAAACTGCTTAGGTGCCTTTTTCGGAGAAATATCTGGAAGTTTTTCAATTATTCGCGTAAATCTCCATCCAGGACAGGCTCTCGCGCGCGGCGAGAACTTTTTGGATGCCGTCAGATTCACGGTGTCTGTACCATTAAATTTTAAATTTGATTCTGTCGCGGTGTCACGGAGTCACTCTCAGTCGAGTTTGTATTATTTGAGACGAAAGTTGCATTGCAATCTTTGACAAAACTTTCTGTGCACGTTCAATTTTACCAAGTCTACCGTACACACATGCATAATTTTGCATGGAATTAATGAATCTTAATTTAAACACGCGAGAGTTTCATACATATGCATTAAAATAATGCTCAATTTGCACTGAACAATATATACGTTCAATCTCATTGAACTAACTGTACATGGCGCGAGTTTACAAATAAATGCAAATTGGGCATTATTATATTTTAATGCACATTAAATTTCCGCTATAATTTTCCATAGAAAATTCACGTAATATTCACGACCTTGCAAAATAAATTATTCCAATGTTCACGTTGAAACTGTGTTAGAATTTCCGATAGATAGGCGTTTCATTTTCACATTCAATTTGATGAAATTTACTGTACAAAGCAGTATTATTCCTAAGCGTACGTTGCTCCTGTTGAAATACAATTTCACTTTATGAAATCAACGTAGAACTCTTCATGATATAAATGGTGCACTATAGAGCGGAATTTGATTTTATAAAATCAACGTGGAGAGAATTAATTAAACGTCACTCTCGACGTGGACCCAAATTTTGAGCAGAAATCGATTCCAGCCGGTGATTAATAGGAACTTCATCACTTGCCGACGAAACCGATACTTCTCGTTGGAAGAAATCGACCAGTTCACCGACCTGGAAATGACAGTCGGCATTCCAGCGGCTAATCTTGGATGAAAATCGTAAACCCTTTCGCTCGTGTCAACGTCACCCCCCTGCCCCCCCCCCCCTATCGGGGAGACAAAAGAGCCGAACGAAATCGACGAACGCGAAAGTTCCTCTGACAGGGAACGTCGCCGACGGGGATTTTCTCCCGTTTCACTCTCGTTAACAGCAGTTTGCTGACCTGACAGAGAGTCATACGGTGGAATTGGGGAAGGCGTGCGTGCTGACGTCTGCCGTCTGCCGAGGCAATTGTCGAACGACAGAAACCCCCGTCTGTGTTTTCTTGGTATGTAGCTCGCGCAACGACGACGACGGCGAAGCGACGCGATCATTGTTGCACGATTATTAATCACGATAACGAACAGCGTGGCCGTAGGATAAATTTGTCACGCTTCTGAGAAACAGCGTTCCGTCTTCATTAACCGCCCTCCCCCTTTTCCTCCTGCTTCCTCGACCGTAACTTGCCAGCAAATTATGTACAGTCCCGAGTCGCTGTCGCTTTGAGCGAGCGAAGGAAATTTCGGATAGTCGGATAGTTTGATGGGATCTCGAGAATTTGTCGGAGTTATTTGACTAAGTAATTTATGACGCGGCAAACGACGCGAATAATTTTCCCGATTATTCGCGATTATTTACGATCGATTTGTTTATTTGTAGATCTATCCAACCGCGAAGAAGATGTTGCGAATTTTGGAATTAATCAATTTTACGTGTAATTCGTGTCAATTTTATTATTAGTTCAAGTTTAATTAGTTTAAACTACCAGCAAAATGTCGAATTGAACCTTGTGCTTAATAAAAGTGAATGATTATTTATATCTGTCGTGTTGAAACTTTGAATTGAAAATCTATGTTTGAATTAACCTATGAACTCTTTGAGTGTACACTAAAATTACCACTTCTAGAATGAGGAGCATTAACAAGTCAAGAATGCGCGTACCTTTTGACACATTGTATTTTACATTTATATTTTACTACGTCATTCTAATACGTAATTAGAACAAGTTATTTTAAACATCACGGATTATTTGTACGATACAGACCAAGCATTCAAAGAGTTAAAGGCTAAACAGTGAAACAAATTAAACGAATTTATCCCATCTGTCAGAGAATGATTTAAACTGAATTTACGATGTTAGCTTTAAAAATTTCACGTAAGAAATTACGTAATAAAAGCTTCCTGCGAGAAATAGTCAGGTCGCTGGAAAATTGAACAGAATCGAGCGAATCGATTTGCATCCTGCACCCGTTTTCAACACAATGGATACAGGACGATTGATAAGAACGCCTCGAGTGCAAACATCGCGGTTTTCCAATGACTTTTGGCCCGATGGGAACAGTTGGAAAGAGCTTGCACAGAGATGATAAACGGTGGCTCCGAAGCCACGATCTTTGGCTCATTTCCATCGGTTCGCTTCCTTCACCTTCCGCGTTTTTTTTCACATTTTCACTCGATACTTTGTCATCGATGAAATATCACCGACCAATATTTCCAAGATTCATGTAACAACTACTGTTTCAAAGACACATAGCACTCATTTGTCACGAATGATGTGTGACAAAGTTGTATGAAGATGTAAGTACACATATCTACACATTCTACAACTTGTATTGTGCAAAATTCATACGAATTGCACATGAAATTTATCGAAACTCCATTGACACTGCAATGAGATAGTTTGAAACTAATTTGAAGATGAATACAGAAATTGCGAGATGTTTCTAAGAACAAATCATGTGATTGATGATTTCACCATGAAATTGTGAAATGTTTTAAGAACAAACCAAACAAAGTATGTTTGTTTAGTGAAAAATAATACCTAGTTGATGCCAAAGATGCCAAAGTATTGAGGGTTGCTGATATCACGGATGATTGATTGTTTAAATATTTTTTTATCTCAGCGAAACGTACGTGTGTTTAGGTACGAGGTTTTTTGTAATTTTTTGATTTCGAACTTTATCAATCTAATCCCGATAAATCGAACGAAATTCCAAAACAGAATTTCACATCAGCAAAATGTAACAAATGATTTTTAACAAATTACATAATTCTGGATATATCGACGAAAGGTTTCAACGAATGTTGAAATATTTTCGCGAGCCACTCTATCTTTCCTCGTCGTGAAGTTGTCGCATGGTCGGAGTGAGCAGATTATTTGAAAAGGTGGAGCGAGGCGTAACTTGCGCTCAGATTTATATAAAACCGATGGGAAGCTCGTTCTGCATGGCAGCAGCCGGACTAACGAAAACGCGTTTGGCGTCGAGTCAAGTATTTGGAGAACGAAGAAACGTTTAGGGTCGCGGTAAAAATGGCGCAGGAATGTAAACGGCCATATTTTTCATGCGCGCGCTCGATAAACATCTCTCGACGACAGGTGTAAATAACTACGAAATCATTCGTTTTCGTTTCCCCTTGAATTCCTCCGCTTCGCGCTGACACAACGGAGTCACCGAGATTTCGTTTCGTTCGTACGTATCAAGTTCAAATTGTCGAATCGTTCAGTTCTCAAAATTTCAATCGAGTCTGTCAATTAACGTCACGTTGTAATTGTAATTAGTAATTGCAAAAGACGAATAAATAAATAAGGGAAGTCTCAAGTTTCCTCCTCCATCTTTTGTAAAATTTCTATTCTGACTTTCGTTATTTAAAAGTCAACTTTTCGTTACTATTGTCACGTTATTTATAGGATAACTTAATTATCACTTGCTTCTGATTACACGTTGAGTCATTATTACTATTGAGTCGATATTATAATTAACATAAAAAAATTAATATAAAAGCATCTTCCGTAGAAGAACGTCACTGTTCGTAAATTTCTCGACTTCGCTATTCAAACACAGGTTGAATCTTTTCTCAACTTTGCAATTTTATAATTGACTCGTGTTATAACGATCGATCAATAAATAAATATAGTGGAACTTATTTATACAAACTTAATTATTTATTTCATGGGAGTTATTTATACAAAGTCTATTTATTTGAATCAAAATAAATGAACTTTTGCTGATTAAATCCAGTTATTTGAAACTGCACTTTTATTATATGAATGAAAAATCACTTAGTAAAGAAAGGAGAATGAATTTTAATTTACATAAACTGTTTATTCATCAAGTTTATATAAACAACAAGTTTTCTCAAATCGTGACATGTGATTTTATAATTTTATGTGCAAAAATAAGATGAAAAAGAGAGAATAAAATCTTGAAAAAGATTTTCATTCTTTAAACTACGCTATTTTCTAAATATTTCCATAAGTAAACATCGAGAAAAAGAATCGTCCCGTTTCAGTCGATCTAATAACACTTATACCACCTGAGTCTGATAAATTTCTCACACTTCAAGCTCACTTTTCTCGAAAACGAAGCGTCGAATGTGCAAAAATTTTACGTGTACCACACATTTAGCAAACATCCTCTGTATCCTCGCGCGAGTGTTACACATTTCCGACGAAAATCGAAGAAAAGATGCGCAGCTGAAGAAGAATCGATGCTGTCGCAGATAGAATCTCTCTGGGGCTTGACCTCTCGCTGACGCAAGCGTAAAACAAACCGTCGCGTCGCCTCTCGTGCCGGCCAGAAGAGAAGAGGAGCCGAGAAGAAAAGAAGTAAGAAGAGCGGAGCTACGGAGCGGTAGCTGCTAGGCAGAAGAAACGAGAGGAGAAAGTCGGTGGATAACACAGCAGGTTAAGCGAGCTCTCGCAAAAGTACCGCCACGCCGTTTAATTTCGGCTTTCCTCGCGCCGAAAATATTCGCGCCACTTTCCGCGCCGGCATAGCTTCGCAGCTAACAGGGATTCCTACGGGGGACTGATGTCAGTTACCTAATTATAGTTGCATAGAAATCTGTAAGGGGACACCGCGACAGATCGGGCCGCGCCTTCTGCAACTCGGGTTGCAGTGAAAACGCGCGACAGACGCCCGCGCGCGCGCGCACGCACGCGGAAGATTCTTTGCGTGCACGCGTGCGTGCGTGCGTGCGTCGCCGCAGCTTCCGGATAAATCTGCACTCCCGCTCGCACACCTTTTTTTCTTCCATCTCAACTTTTCTCTTTCCGTTTCCTTCTTTTTGCCAACGAAAACAGTTTATTTCGCAAATTGGGGTTTGCATGTGTCAAATTGGATCTATAAGAAACTGAATTGCACGCAATGTACACAGTGTGAAAAATATCCAGAGGGCTTAAAAAAATTTTCCATCGAGGTTCCATTTTTTTTTTTTTTTTTTATTGTGGATATTTTCTGCAAACGAATAAAAATCCACAGTTGATTAAGAATTACTTTTTTAAGTAATTAAATACTTCAAGTGTCTTTTCGTATCGTTGATTTTTTAAATTTTCAAATTCTCTCTCATAGAACGACTAACAATATCCCAAACTATCTAAAAGATGACCAAGAAGCATAAGCATTCGAAGACAATAAATAAATACGGACCAAAACCGAATTCGATCAGATTGGATCCTCAGAATATCGTTACATTGCACCTATCCTATCCACCTACTTTGTCTAAAATCTAATTTTTCCCGAGACTAGATTTGCCCACTTCCACTTCGATCGTACCACGAAAAGATTCGACGTTGATTAATGTCGGTCCATTAAGCAACCGGGCCTCGCTATTTCCGAAAGCGACAGCGTGCAGAGAAAGAGAGGTTTCAATTGACCGTAGACCAATAAACCATCGTTCGGGGTCGACGCGAACCGTAACGATTTCCCGTGCTAGCGTCTGTCGAGAAGTTGCGCGCGATGCGTCGAAGTTGGTCCGTCTCGTTTGGAATTGGAACGGTCCGGTTCGATTTTGGTATATAACGGCCAAGAATCAGATTTATGTACGGTTCTCGACCCGAGCCCTCGAGCCGGACTTATTCTATTTCGAGTGACAGTTTGGCCACGAGCAGGCCACAGACACACGCAGCCCGAGAGAAGGGAATACTATGGAGATCGTGGCCGAGAGGCGTGAACGCGAGTCGAGGAAGTGAAGTTTCCATTATCGATTACGTCTTCGCGGGTCTCAGGTGCGGTCCGTGTGTGCGCGGTTATAAATCCGTGGAACGACGCACGACTCGGCTCGGCGACATCGGTAATCGATCCCTTTCACTCGCCACATCAATTCGCGTTACATAAATTCGACGATTAACGCGCGTTAATGGGACTCGGGTCTTTCTGTCGATATTAATATTCCAGTTACCTTTTAATACGACGGAGGAAGTATTTTGTTATTCGCGATTACGAACTATACCCTTTGGATGGTTTCGTCAAGTAGAGAAAATTTTTGTATTTTTATATTTGTAAAATATGGTATTGATAGTGAATTGATAGTAATGCGTGACACGTGTTTTCCAAAGTATCTTAAACCTGTTGGTTTGGTTCTTTTATATAAAAAATAATAAAAGTACATACATGTATATTAGTAGGAACCAAAGCTAAATTAAGATCTGATATTTTGGAAAATACGTGTGACTGCCATGTACATATACATAATACTATCTTTTGCAAATTTGGAAGACATTTTTCATCGATTTAGATAATCTTACAGTGATTAAACGCGATGATATCATCCTCAGAGAAGTAAGAAAAAAGATAAAAGAAAAATTGAAAATACTTGTTATGATTCATTTAAGACTTTTCTTAGTACGATAAAAATCGAGATTACTACCCTTCATTTTCGTATTTTATTATATTCGTTCATCTTAACAGCGAATATCGCATCTACGTAAATATTTTAAATTTGAGATTTAAAAAGAGCGGGAAGATTAAAAAGGAAGAAAATTTGGCGAGAGTGGTATCGCGGTGGAAAATCAATGAACGCGCGCGGCGTAGGCAAATTGGCGCAATTATGAGGCGGTTGCAACAGCGCAAGTGGGTGCAGGAACGAAAGACAAAAGCACACCCTCGCGTACGTTCACCCGCCACGTTGGCTCCAGCACGTACTACACGTCTGGAATGATTGTGCAAATACTACATGATACTGCAATTTACGAGTGAACCGTGCGCTTTCGTTTGGACGAACTCCTAGTACTCTTTCTCTCTCTCTTTCTCTCTCTCTCGCCGTCTTCTCGCGAATCATCGTCGTAAAGCCGTGGTTTAATTACGAGAAGCTGGAAACCTCTTTCCCTTCTGTATCCAAGGAATCGTGACTAAGGCACGAACGAACAACCCTCGCCCCTCGACAGACTTTACGTTCGCTCTCTTACATTGGATTTCGTAAATTACTCCCCGTAAAAGAAAAAAGCTATTAATATCGAGATTTTATTATGTAGAGAAATAGTATTTAGTATTCAATAACTCAATTTTACTAAATCCTGCGAGTTGCGCGATTTTCACGAATAAAGTTTTCCAATAATTGTGAAGATAATGTGTGAAGAAGTGAGAAAAATTATACGCGAATTGCGAAGCTTCGAAATTTCGAGTGAATTAAAATTCACAGATCGACGCACATTTAAATGTCCGTGATTTCAGCTGAAAGTTCGCAAGTTGAAATCGACGGGTTCACGGAGCATTGACAAACCCGCGCGTCGATTTCACGGCGCGCGAGTGTGGTGCATCGCGGTGCGCATTATGCGAACGAGGTTGAAAAGGAGTCGAACGGAACGGTGGAACGGCGTCGAGAACGTCGCGTGAATCGAAACGAAAAGTGGCGCTGTCGCTTTCGTTCGCGGCCGCTTTTGGGCAGAGGATTTCCCGGCTGCGGCGGAGAGTCTCGGTGCCGTGCGAGAGACTCGTTGAATCTCGCGGTAGTGTGTCATTCTAAAAATAGAGGAGAGGTTGGAAGCGAGAGGAGTTAGCCACGATCCGGGAGAAAGAGAGAAGGGAATCGCCTATAGTCCCGGTCGTGAACCCGAAGAACGACCTCGGAGAAACGCCGGCCAAAGAAAGGGACGAGAGAGAGAGAGAGAGAGAGAGAGAGAGAGAGAGAGAGAGAGAGCTTTATACGTGTATGTGTGTGTGTGATCGCGCGCCTGCGTATGCTCGCGCGAGATCGAGTCGCGAAAAAGATCGACGAACGGATAGAAAGAGGATACGAGCAAACGTATATACAGAAGGAGAAAAAGAAAGAAGCAAAGAGAGAGAGAGAGAGAGAGAGAGAGAGAGATCGAATTAAAGAGACAGCGCGCGAAAGAGTTGAGAGGCACGACGACGACAGGCTTGAAAGCGTTCTGCGCGCTTTTAAATATCGCGTGCTCGCCACGGAGCATGGAAAAACTGGCGAGCGCGCATGCGCGGCACGGCTTGGGGGCGGGGAGGACGCCGTGGCACCGGCGCATGCGCGTTCCGAACCACTTTCTAATTTTACTGCGGCGCGGCTTAGTTTATACCAGAATCGGCCCGTTCTCTTTCTCTGTTTATAAATCGTGCTCTGCTGCTCCGGCCACGATACGCTGGAATTTGTCAAGTAGATTTTTGACAGTGGAGTTTACTTAGAACGTTCTCATGGGTCGATCAAAGGATAAAATTAGCCTGTTAATCGGCGAACTCGTGATCCAACCCATGATTCCTCTCAGACACAGTTCTCTTTATTTGCTCGACGATTCTTTCGCTTTCTTACACGGCGGTGTAAGTTTCAGAAATTCTTGGCCGACCAAAATGATGACCGAGCTAAGAAGTATCGTATCTTATCTCTTCGTTGAATCATAAACGATTTCAAATCCAAAAGTTCACACTTTACAGTTTCTCAGTTCGTAATGACGAACACTCCAAAAATCAGAATGCGATACGTGCAATATATCGACGTCGACGAGACAATTAGGTATTCTTTAACCACCATATTGAGCTGATTTACAGCTCCGCGTCATTTGAACAATTTGCTAAAAACGTCCACGCGACGCGAAATCGTAATTGCGGCCGTTTAAAAGCCCCTGCGCTATAACCGAGTCGACCATCAGGCTCAACTAGTTCGCAGTTAATAATTCATCGTATTTAGGGACACGTCGTCCTATTCTTTCCTATTCCAACGACAAGCCTGACCCACGGTAACTTTAACGAGCCGAGAAGAACATCGATTAACGCTCGTTTCGGCGGTCATAAATTTTTGCGTGAAAATGCTCCCAGAATAAACTGCACGCGACCAAGTTGGAAACGTGTGCAACAAGAAGACGTGACGCAAACAGAGTCTTTCAGATCCTTTAAAGGTGCGTGCTCACTGTTGTTTGGGAATAATTCGCGAACAGTTTATCATCTGCTTGTATACTGTCCAAGAATCTTGTTCGTGGAACGTGGTTCTCTGAAGCGTCCACTTTGATCTCTGATATATTAGCTTTTTGATGAACTTGCAGCCACTGAATCTCTCGTGCAACTTCCACCAGAGATTATTTCGACTGTGAATTTTCTAATTACAAGTAAATAACGAAAAATAAACAATATCGATCATCGGTGATGATATAAAGCTATGAAAATTATTATTAAACTTATTATTATCTATTGGGCTTACCATTAGGTTTATTATTATTATTAGTAGTAGTATTATCATCAATGTAATTTAAATTTACGAAAATTACCAAAGAGTCTAAATCGTCGATATCAAGTTGTCTCTGAAGAATTAAATACAATTTTAATGTAAGATAGTTATGACTAAAGTGTTTTAATGGAAAATTTGATTAATCAAAGATGCACACAATATACACACACATATATATAACAAATAAAGTATCTAAAGAAGGACATTTGTTATAACAAATTTTTATTTAAATTCCATTTCTTTTCCAGTCATAAAAATTCAAAAATGTACGAAAATGTGTCGTCTAATTACAACACTCCCAAAAAAAAAAAAGAATCTACGATCGATGCACCTAACATCTTAAAATAAATGACTCTACGCATTCGTCGTGCTGAAACTTCTCTCACGAACCGTCTGAAATAATCGTTCGCAAAAGTCTCGCGGGTTTGCGAAACAACGCCGCTCCAGGAAGCGGCCGGCGCGATATCCTTGAGCAGTTTCAGATTTCATTTTCGAAATACGTTTCGGTCGCGGCGGCATAAATACGCGAACGCACGGAATGGCTAATAATAGGAGGATTTGGCTTGGCAGCCAACAACGCGGCAGCGCTGCAACCGCTTCCTGAGTTCCATACGGCCGTATCTTCCGTTAATTTCGATGCACGCGCGCCAACAGGACACGCCGAGTCGAGAGAGAGAGAGAGAGACAAAGAGAGAGTCTCCGGTCCGCGAGAGGGAGAATTAAAGAGATCCATCTCGCTGGCGCATTCTCCGCGCTGGTACCGCGACGGAGTACGCCGCGGAATTACGCGACGTGTCCCTCCCAGAAGGACAGCGTTCGGATCTCGTTGTTCACCGAATCCGGAGCAATCTAAGAATAGAGCTTGCCTCCTCGTCTCCGTTGCCTCGACCTACCGTCTCTCTGATATTCCTCCCCGCATATTTTCGTAATCGTCGGATCGCGGATGTTTACGCCGAGTTGGAGGAACATCGTCCAAATCCACGGCTGTATTAATAATCTTTGGTTGACTTTTAAAGGTTGAGCCTCAACGTTCGAAAGTCATGCACGGCGCGAGAGGAGAGCAACGAGGGATCTGGAGCACTTTGAGCTGCTCGAACTTTTTTTTAATCCTTTCGCTTATTAAAAATACACGATACCGCTTTAGCCATCAAGACGAGCTATTTTTTCTACTCGATGGAATGTTTATGTGATAAGAAATGATCTTCTAAACATAGCCGATCCCTAAAAATTTGAGGTTAGATCTTTGTTTGAAAAATTGAAGTTTGTTTAAGAAAGATTCCACTTCAAAACTACAAAGTGGAACACGAAGAGAAGTTAAAAGTGTCTTGTACAAACTCCAAAACTAAATTCAGAGTCTCTCGCCCATTTCGATCGGCACTCTCAGCGAAGCTTAATCTCAACTTTTCGAAATAATACTCCGTATTACGCGTATTTTTGCATCTTCAAAACTCTCGTAAACACGCGCGTAAAAACACGTCCACTAATAACTCATCCCTTGGTGCACCGTGTACGACGCAATTTCACAGCAATAGGCACCGTGTCTCCTTGCCGTGTCCAGAATGGAAACGATCGTCGTGGAATCTAATTCTGTCGTCAAATTAAACCGATCTCCCTTGCCCGGCATTCCCCCCCTCCTCTTGAGCAACACCAGGAAAATTGTCCGTCCAGAAATACCCAGTGACCTTCTTCCGAATGGCTTGAAAAGGAGGCACGAAGCTGCGCAACCGGTCGTCGATCGGTTATCCAGTCGTAACAGAGTCGGTGGAGAATTCCGCGTGGAATTACCAAACAAAACGTTGCTCTATTACTCACGTCTCGTAAATCAATAGGGAGCGACGCGAGGTTTCTCCCTCGAATCCTCGCTGTTAATTTTTTAATCGAGGTTGAACTCGTTGAGAGAAGTCGACGAACGCATTTCTACGACCGCGGCTCGCTTTATGAGGCTGCTAAAGCGAGTTTCGCATAACCATAAAACCATCACCGCCGACGGTGATCTTCGACTCGACGTGTTCAACGTCCGCGGGTCACTCGCAATTTCTGTCGTTTTGTTTTCTCTATTTTTTCGAATTCCTCCGCAGATGAAAATTTGCTAAAGCAAAATGACGGGACCAAATATGACGCATGATATATATATATATATATATTCTAGAAGCAGTATTTAAATTTCACCAAAATGTAGAAACTAATCGAAACCCTTTCAGATAATTGGGTGTTAATTTTCAAAATATGTACAGGGTAGTACAAAAAGTTTCTTCCCACCTATTTCTTTTCAATAAAACATCAAAACAGAAGAAAACACTAATTTTGTTAATTTCAAATTAAATTGAAAATTACGGATTTATTGGGTTCATTGGAAAGCGATTTTTGGCCCAGCCTATATTTCTAAATACTCTCACGCGATAAGATCGTATGTTCCTTGCAACACGTACAGTATTTAACGAGACGAGTCGCTACTGATTGTGAGCCACGTCCATTCAAATCCGCGCAAACATCTGACACGACGTTTTACGATTTCAGGTGTCCGACGGTGCGACTGTCCGACGACCCAGGCGCGCCATAATGGCGGAGGTGGCGACGAAAAAGTCGATCAATGTCGTAAGTAGCAAAAAGAGCGAGGTGTGTAGTGTTCAGTCTAACAACGGTTTGATCCAGTTGGATAACATAACCGCGAGTAACAAGCAACTAATCTCGTTGTGTGACAACAACGACGACGAGGACGACCTAATCCTGACTAACAACACGCGTAACGAGTTGGACACCGACGACAAGAGCCTCCAGGAGCTGATCGAGAGCGAGCTGGCGCTGAGAATTTGCTCCAGCACCGAGGAAGAGACCGGCCTCGAGACGGACAACGAGCAACAGGACGAGGTAACGCCGAACGAGCCGGAAACAGTGAAGAGGATCGTCCTGGACAGGCAACAGGACGCCCTCGACGTTAACGCGGAGTTCATCGCGGCGGAAACGGAGCACTCGGTGCTGGTGGAGAAACCGTACAGCTATCAGAATGGTCACATGTCGCCCGAGACGAAAGTCTCGGACGGTTCGAACTCGTACGTTCGCGAGGAGACCGTGAAACCGGAGCCGATCGCGGTGAGCGCCCTCCGGGACGAGGAGGAGGAACAGGTGTTCGTCGAGCAGCCGGAAGTTGGCAGCGCGATAGTAATCGAAGAAACAACGACGGACGACGTCGATCAATTGGCACGCGACAGCACGTCGGACGATGGCAAATTCCCGCAGAACGAGGAGAACGAGGATCCCTGTCCGAGTTATCCCGTCCTTCGGTCCGCCGAGGCCACCGACAGGCCGGAAGTGACGAGCATGACCTACGAGTCGCCCGAGTCTTCCTACGATCCCGTGGAAGAGGATCAGCTAACCGCGACTTCGTCGCCTCTGGCCACTTACGTCGACAAGTACCAGCAGGAGAAAGAGATTCAGGATACGATCTTCGAATCCGTGGAAACGAACATCGAGAAAGACGTGGGACAAAAACGTGAAACAGCTGAGGACGATAGTTTGCGTAAGAACGAGATCGCGGACACGTGGTCGGAACAGTCCGTTGAAACGGAGGATCAACAATCCGGTCAGTTTTCGGACAATTTCGACCAATCGTTGTGCCAGGAGGACGTCGTCGCGCCCGAGACGCAACTCGAAGAGACTGCGTCGGAGAACAACAAACAGGCTGATCTCTTCGAGCTTACGGACACCGAATGCGACTGCAAGCAAGTGGACGAGGTCAAAGATCTGGTCTCATCGGTGGACGAAGAGTCGAAGACGTCGATGGCGAACGACAAATCTTCCAGCTCGGTGGAGGAGAAAATCCTCGAAGATCAGGAGGAGCCGTCCGTTCCAGGGAAACTGGCCGAGGAGCCGGAGAAAGAAGAGGAAGAGGAGGAGGAGGAGGAAGTTCGAGGTACGCCGACTATGCAGTCAAGGAGCTTCGACGAGGGAACTTTGAGCCACTCGGAAAGCTGCTCGACAGACGCGGCCAGTACCCAGGAGTTCCTAGACACGGAGCGCCGAGTGCTGAACGAGGAGAACTGCGACCAGTATCCTCACGAGGACGTCCAGGGCGTCCGTGAGAGTTCGACGACGGAAAGAGTCGACGCGCGGATCAGGAATCTGCTGGAGGAGGACGAGGAAGCGCGGATGAAGGAGGAAGAGGCAAAGGAGGAGGTAAACGACAACGCGGACGAGCAGAACGCGATCACGGAATCGTCCAGCGAGCTGTCCGTCTCGGAGCCGACTTTCATCGAGAAGACCGAGGTGGTGATATCCGAGAGCAGCGTGAAAATAGTCTCCGAGACGACGCAGTGCCTCGAGATCGAGAACGAGGCGGAACCGGTGGACGAGCTCGAGTCGCCGGCTCGCGCACCTCTCGCGACCCCGGACGACGAGACCAGCGACGTTTCAAACGCCGGTGACGTAAGTGTTGCCTCTTTTGCCTGCGCTAATCATCGACGCGGACTCTCCCTCCGACGACGATTAGCATCGAGATACAGTAAGTCGTACCAAACGTCGTCAAACGCTTGCGAGTTCTTTTTCAGCCCCTCTAACAAAACGTTTTCTGACAAAACGCTTGGTACTCGTTCTTACGAGAGATGCTGTTCGATTGACGATTGATTGATGGAGATCTTTCTGATCAGAAAAATACTGTTGATAATTAGTGTTACAAATTTTTGTAGACACATTTTTCTTCGTAGCAATTTCGATTCGTATCGAAAGTATCTACGTTCTATCGTCAGTCGAGTAGTATTTCTTATTAACAGGAATGATTTCCTTGTCGTTACGTGGCGTTGAGTGTGTGTCGTTTTTCACTGACTAAATAACGTACGATAAAAATTTCTAAGAAAAAAATTTAGAATAGATTTACATATATAAGAGAAAATCCAGCAAACAGCTTGAAAGTAATTAATCGACAATCGGTATTTACCGTCTTCCACTGAGCGAATAACGCGGACAGATTCGGCTAGGTTCAAATCGGAAGGTCGAGGATCAATGCATACAGCTTGAAGGTAATTGGCCGACCACGTTGTTTCCGGCAAAGCTGTTTCGCAGCGAGCCGATGGCACCAACGTGTCACGTCACGAAGCGGCAGTGTTATTCGCGTTCCTGCCGAGTGTTGAGTAACTCTTGCAAACGCGAGCCATTCCGCTTTTCCTGCCGGTACTCTGCAACACTAATTACACCCGTTGCTCGTGCAACTCCCACGCATATTTCGTGGCGGCAATAATTAATCTCGTTAACCAGGTAGCCGCGCGTTATTCCTTCTTTTTTTCTTCTTTTTTAAAATAAGAATACATATCTAGAGAGGAGGAAGGAGGTAGAGAGAGACAGAGAGGTATTGCAGAGGTAAACATCGGCGCGTCTAATCGAACAACAAAGGCCTAACCAACTGGCTCGCGTCGACACCGCGCAGCGACGCGTAACCACTTTCATTCTCCGTTATTTCTCTTCATTGACACCGAGGCGAAGAGTACGACACGCGAGCCCGAGCCGTGTCGTTTGTTCCACACGACCCACGGGGCCCGAGTGAGAGTGCGGACGAATGTAGTTCACGGCTACTAGCCGGCGATGCAAGCCGAAACTCGACGAGCCGGCAATTAAACGTCGGATACGCGTGGTAAATCAGGTTCTGGATAAGTATCGAGACCCGATCTGGTCGTTGCGCGTAATCGCGAGCAGTTTTCTGTAGCGTGGAGGTAAAAATGTTGGGACAACGCGTTTTCGCGCGTCGATGTTACATAGGTTCAAGCGCTTGCTTGGACGACAAAGCAATTACAGCCGAGACGCTCTTACGGAATAATTGGCAAGTTGTAAATTGTTTAAACCTCTTTTACTATGATATAACAATAATATACAAACGATGAATAACAATAGTACGATATAGAAATTAATTTTTAAATTTCACAACTGATTTGCCAAATTTCAACTAATGATTGTTAATAAATAATTAACAATATTTTTATAATTTTTATAGCTATTGTATTGATGAAATACGATAACTGTTCAGTTATAAATAATATATAATATACAAAGTAATTTTTAAATTTGACAACTGACTTGCAGTTCGTAAACTTGCCAAATTTTCACTGGTGACATTAACTCTCTGCAAACTGCTGTTTACTTCAGTTAAAAATCTGAGAACTAATGACTATTCATTTTTATTGAAATAGTTACAAAAGGTTAAACACGTCCGTTAGGTATTTCCTTTCCTTCCGAATCTAAACTAAACTTTCAACTTCAAATTTTTTACGAGATAAAAATTATCGGAGCTTTTACTTTCGAAGGACGAAGCGCGTTCGGACCAATTAAGTTGTGCGTCCCAAATGAATCGACAGGCCCAATGCCTTGGAGATAACGTTGTTCGATGAAACAACGAGTTGAACGCACCTCGACGAATGGAACCCAAGCACGATAATTCACGGGCCTCGTGAACAGATGAACGCGTACCGGAAGCAATCCGCTCGTTTATCAAGACGACGCTACGAAACCGAGTTATCAGACAGCCGGTTCAACGACCACCGCCCATGCGGCGTAACCTATTCCGCTGGAAACCAGCTTGACCGAGATCGAGGTCGCGACAAACTTCTAAATCGAGTGCGAACGAAATTTTCCACTTGAAAGTTTCCCACTTAAAAATTTCGGAATCCCAACGTCCGCGACATTGAACTTTCTAGAATTAGAACATGGCGGTAGCGAGGTGAATCTCTCAAGGTTGCGACAAACTTTCTAATGGAATTTCCGATGAAAATGGAAATTCCATTGGATCTTGAGGATCTGAACTTTGCCAACGTTGAACCTTCCTATGTCGAGCGCCCGCAGTTAGAATTTTCTTACGTTGAACGTTAATGAAAGAATTTGTTAATGTAGAAATTCGGATTTACAGAGTATGTCAGAGTTTTGAAATTAGAGCGTAGATTTTTTTAATACTTTTCAAAATTTTGGTTTCGAAATCTTAACCTAGATATCCAAAGAAAGGAAGTTAAATTGTTTTGAAATTAAATTTTTATTTAGGAAGATTAAAAATTGATAGAATTTGGCGACGAAACGCCCAATTTCCAGTCATTCGTCAAAGCCTGTAGAAAATAAAACAGAAATCTCGAAAATCGAAATAATAAAATCGATAAAGATCGGTGCTTTCGTACGCCGATCTCTCAAGGTCGCGGCTCCGAGACGCTGAACTGTCAAGGCCGAAGCTTTTCCACCGAGCCGACATCCGCCGTTTTCCCCGGTAAACGAAGAACGCAAGTCACTTCCTGAATCGCGGGACGATCGCAAAGTTTCCAGTTATCGCTGCTCCGAGTACCGGTTTCCTCGATCGAAGGCGTCGCGATCGAACGACTCCCACGCACGCGTGGAACGTAGCCGCCGGGCGACGTCGGGAAAAAAAAAACTGAACGAACGCGCGCACGTTACACGTTTACACGTCGCAGACGTGGAGTAGATCGAGGTCGATCTCGAACGAAGAGGCGCCGACCAATCCTGAGGCGCTGTCTGCTGTTGGATCGGTTGCCCGAGTACCTTTCCGTTCTGCTGTTCTGAACACACCGTCTATTCCCCTCGTGTTTCACCTGGCCACCCGTACGCGGCCAACCGTCGCCCCGTGTCCGGTAGAAACGGCCAATCGCGGAAATCCAACGTATCCCCCACGTATTACCACTCCGTGGTTGTCCACGCTTTGGAGAGCACCGAGTTTCCTGAACCTGGCCAGGTTCTCCCGAACGTCTGCCAGACATCTTCAGAGTCGTGGATCTAGCGGTTCCTCGAACGTCTCGATCATCACGTCGGCGCCTCCGCGAGGATGATCTTCGGTCAGGTAGGAATTTGGAAAAAAACTCGGTTCCGAGTTGACCAGAGTCACTTTAGCGATTCTTCCGCGTCTTTTCATCTGGTTTCATTTCGTTTTCATCTGTTTGGTGCTTGTTTCTCGTGTAAATTCGACGATCGCAGGTGAACTTTGACAACTGGGAAATTTAAGAATATTTAAAATTTTACGTAAGTAGGTAGTTTACGTGATGCTAATTTTTTTTTTCACTGAAAAATGACTCTAGAAGTAAAAATACTTCTACAATAAGGACCTGACTTTTCATACATTTTACACTTTTCGTACTCGCGTCAGAAGCGTGTTCCTGTTTTCCTATACACGATTTTCAAACGTTGCTGCTCATAGACCAATTTTAATTACCTTTTCTCCTTTGCACTTATACAATTTCATAGATATTAATATAACGTAAAAAAGATTCGAGATTCCTTCGAGGAGCGTTCTCACCCATAAGATCATTTTTCAGTAGCAAAAGACATCGTTCCGTTATATTACCGGCGCGTAAGCTACAACTCGCGTAAAGTTTGAAATTTTTCAAATTTTCCAGTCGTTTGAACGTTTCTTCGTAATACCGCGCTAAGGTTATTGAACCGGAGTCGTCGACTCTTCCTTTCTATCTCTTCGTCTATCTCGACTTTTTCGAACTCCACTCTCGTTTTTTTCAAATTTCTCTTCCCTGCGTTTGAATTTTTCCATCTCACGCTCCATAAATTTGAATAACGACGCTTGACTTTGTACAGGATGGACCAAACATCACTTTCTACTGAAATAAATCCGTAATTTTTTTAATTTTTCTTTTTTTACAGATTAAAGTACAGAAGTAACACAGAAATAAAATTAATTTTTCCTTATATTTTAATGTTTTATTTAAAAAAAAATAGGTAGGAAGAAACTTTTGGCCCACCCTGTATATAATAAATCACTAACACTCGCGTGACATCGTCGTATCGTCACTAACGGTCACAGCGTTAATTATCGTACACACGCGACGCGTGAAACACTGACAGAGGGCCCATCCTCGTTTACTTGAATTTCCTTTTTCTACTTCACACTCGCTTCTCCGCATAAATCCGATCTCTGCCGATATTGTATTTAACCTCAAGACTTTCGTTACCTTGAGAAGGTTCATCGTCGATTTAATTGCATCCTCCTCGGGTGATTTATCCTGCAGTTACCGTCTTATCGGTAAGCGGCCACGCTCTTCCCGAACGTTTCCCGGTTGCGCGCGATTTTTCCGATCGGTATCGCACCGTCTGCCCGAGCTAGCGCTAAAGGGATTCTAAGAGGAACACGTTCTCCTTCTCTCTGCATTCCCTTAGACTCCCCCCCTCCCCTTCCTGGCTGTACCCTGTGATTCTTCCGTCAGCTTTCGAGCTCTCGACCTCGTTACCAAGGTAGACGCGCGTAGAGTCGTCGTCCTGAGCGACTAACAGTCGGTTCTCGACCCAGTGAACGAAGGATCTGCTCGGTTTCTCGTCGAAATTTTCGAGAATTTCCAACGAGAAGGCAACCGGTGTTTAAAATCGTTAAAATTGTTACTAGAACTACCGACGACTAAAGCATGAAATTTCCATCAGAGGTATTTAACCCCTTGCGCTGGCAACTGAGTGCGGACCATAACGAGTGACCAAACCGTATACAACAATTCGTCGCTTTCTTTTTCAACTCGTCTTAGATCTCTCATCTTAGATTCGGTATGATATCACTATAGAAATTATTAATAAGTAATAAGTTTATTACTTGTTTTGCCTGAGTTATATTTAAATATACTTAAAACTGGGGCAAAAAGTTCTCGACGTGCGTGGCACGTCATTCCAGCGCAAGAGGTTAAAGACAAATGAAAAAAAAAAACAAATAGAGAAATTTTATAATACAAGCTTCTATTCAGCATATTTTACGAAAAGTTCTTTAAATCTTTAAAAATACACTGCTTTTACGTCTATAGAGTGTCTAAGAAAAATTGTAAATTGGTCGTTTTGACCACTTTGGTAGCTCTAATGTTAAACCAAAATTTAAATACGAACGTTCCTCGGCGAGTTTGAAATTCATTCGAACGAGCATCGATTCGTGGGTGTGTTCCCGAGGTGCGAGAAAGTGAGACGGATTAGAATCAGCTTCGACGAGGAGGCTCGCGTGAAGGAAGAGCGATGATTTTCCACGGTACGTGTGAACCTCTTACGTCGTTTCCTCTCGAAAATTACGAGAGATCTTCGGCGGTCTTTAACGAGAGGATACTCACTCGTTCGTCGTAATAACGATCGCGTGCTGAAACGAGGTGGGAGGGAAATGAGGATCGTGCGAAGGTTCGGAGAGACCCTGGCCAAAAATTGTGAAAGTGAATCGGAAGCGGGCGAATTAGAAAGTCCCGCGGTTTACGAAAGTTCCTGGCTGCTCCTTACATTCGTCGTGCAACCATCTTAATTTCAACAATAAAAGTAAATAATGGGCAAAAGTTTACGATATATAAAAGATTATTAACCTACTGTAATTGAAGAAAGAGGAAAATAAAATAGCTAAAAATATATTGCAATTTGTTCAGAATCAAGCAAAGTAAGCGGTCGTCACAAAGATCTTGTTGCATATGAATTAAAATAAATAGTTTTATCGCTATAGTTTCTCTGTCTTAAATCTCTAAAATAACATCTCTTCTAATCGTGAGTGCAAAAGACTGTTTCAGACAATTAGAATTACCTGTACAAAAGACTTTCTGTTAGAAAGAAATGCAATTACTTTTTAAGCAACTTAATATATACATATATATTTGCATACATTCAGAACTGTGACTTTCGAAAGGTTCCTCGGCGCGAACGCCGCGTAATCGCCCATTCGAATCGCGAGTACGCGAGTTACGTGTAATTACGTGTCTCGGGGCTCGAGCGACGCTCGTAACGAGGCATTGCGTCGATCAGCGTCGTCTAATAAAAGGATCGCGATAAAGTGCGGTACACGCCGCGATCGTCGTAACTAATTTCACGTCGGGATCTCTTCATTAAGCGCGCACAGGGGCCGAAAGGGAATCTCCTGCTTTACCGACTTCCCTGCTCGCGTAATTAACAATCGCGCGAGCGCGGGTTGATCGAGATCGCGATGGCCATTTTCGTAAAGCGCCGCGTTCATTTATTTGCAACTCAAGATTCTCCCGCCGTCTCTTTAGAGAAAAGACGGAAGATTTCACGGCGCTACTTTGAGGAGTAGTATGGTCGTGAATAATTTATACATACAGGGTAGTCACTGAAAGTCGCTGAATGACATAAAACAAAAATAACTTTTACAAACACGTGTTTTTTTAATTTTTTATCGTTTAAAATAAAATAAAATCCTACAAAAAAGGATCGAAAATGAACCAGTTATGACTTTTTCAAACCCTTTAATTTCTCAGTGGCCACCCTATATATATATATACAGAAAGATGGCGTGCAGGCTATTTCATTTTATGCTCCGAAAGGGAATTTTGAAGTAACAGGCATTATATAACCGCGTTTACTCGTTGCAAAATCCTTCTAGACATTGCTTTTAGAAGTCTGTTTGATTGGAAACTTTTGCAGTACAGCCACATTGTTGAACTGATATAGTATTATGTCACTGAACATTACGTTGTTTGAGAGTACGAAAAAAAATATGCAACGGGAGTAAAATAATTTGAAAAGTTTCAATAACCAAAGCGACGAAACGACAGTCCAACTTTCTGCAGTTACCATGTTACACGAGTATTTTTAACAATATTTACCTTTGTCCAAATAGATATATTAATTTTAATTCAAGTGAAATTACACGTTAAAAATCGACAATGAACTTTCGAACGAAACTTCATATTTTTCTGAGATTGCAGAGAACGAATGATTGAGAAATTAATTGGAAGGAACTGCGAGGACCACGGCAATTAATTGATCAATTTAATACTTTTCTTCAATTAAGAATGTATGTAAGATTTATACGTCTCTTTATGAGATATAAAAGAATTTATAGAAGATTGAAGATGATTTCACACGGATCTTCTTAATTATCTAGAAAGCTTGGAATGTTCATCAACGTTTTACGTAAGATCGTGTCCTCGCGTTCGTCTGATGGCGATCTACTCGATTCCCTCTATAAATATTTATCGCGGATTTAATCGCGTCGCGAGATGTGTCAATTAAAACCGGGATCTCCTGAAAAGTAAAATCAACTGCAAATTGTCGCAGGATTCGACCGAAACGATCTGTCAAACGATCTCCTTATCGATTCGCAAGGAGGACAGTGGCGAGAACCGGAAATTCATTAGGCGTAACGACCTCACAACAAAAATCACCGTGAGAAAATCAACCGTTTAAAAGGCTCGTAAAGATGTCGTTTACTTATCTTTCAAACCGTGGCAACGTTTATAGAACCACTCTTTTTTCCATGGGGTTAAATTTATTTCCATTATGATATTAGATAGGCGTACGTAGGGATATATCACGCGATAACGTAAAATGTAAACGCTACATGAATGAAACTGAAGCGTAATTCGCATCTATTAATTCCTAACTAGGGACCGTGGTTCAGCGTTGGAACTTTCTATTTAATTGAACTCGATTATTAACTTCTATCGCCGGAAGATGTAAAATCATGAAATATTTCATAATAAATACCTTGTCTAAAAGAGAAAAAATGATTTCGCGTCATTTTAACTTTGCATCGAGGATTTTGCATATTCAAATTTCGCGCGTTGAAATAAAATCTCGCGGGTCACGAGAAAAGATTCCAAGTCCGAGATCTAGATTTTGAAAAATTCAAATTTTTAGAAAATATTCTTCAAAAAGAAGCGACGCGTCGGCTCGGCTGTTTTTCAAAGTTTTGCATCCGTTTCGCGATTCGCTCGTCGAACAGTAAGATCGCTCGGTTGCGCGACTCGCAATACCTGGTCGATCGTTAATACGTAATTAACGCGAGAGCTCACCCTTCCTCGACGAGTTTGCTCATTGAAACGCGACGCGAAACGCATTCCTACGTACATAATCGAGGAAAGTACGCTTCAAAAGTTCTACGAAGAGAGACTTTTGTATCCCCGTCACGGTTCGGAGTAATAATCTGAATTCCATCGAGCGATATCGAGAAACGTCTCATTAGATTCATCAACCTCGATCAGCTATCTGGAATTGGACGAAAGCGCTTTCCGCGAACGTGAGTGCCGTTACACTAACGAACGGTTGATCCACTTTCGAAGATTAGCCATTTTTCGATTCCTTAAGTTACGTTTCCAATATGGAAAGTAGCGGGCAACTTCGTTTCCGGAATCGTGCGTGGAAAAAGAACCGTGAAAGGAGTTTTCGGAGAAAAAATTTACATCGTACTACACACCGTGGTAGATTGTAATTAAAACGTTCTGTGAGAAATATTCTACGATGTTTCTTGTTGAAAAGAACATTTAGATCATCTGTTTAATAATTTCGAAGTACATTCGCCAGTATTGAGACAAGTTTTAAGGCTAAATCGAATTGAAATCTAATATATTTTGCAAAATTGAGATTTAATATATATAACAAAAATTTGTTGTAATAATTATATAATAATTTTTACAGTTTTTTGATTAAAATCCTGCGATTCGTTCAATTTAAAATTTCTTCTTACGATTTTCTTCGTCCAAAACGCTCCAAAAATGACTTAATTAATAATTAAGAGTACGTTGATTTATAAAATTTCGAAAGAATAACGACGAACGAACGTACACTGTTATTAACTGATACTACTTTCAATGTTTCGCAAGTTTCGAAGCTAGGGTTCCTCCCTCCGGATGCGCGTCCCGATAAAAAAGACTCTCGAAGAAACTCGCAGGATATCATTAGCAAAACTGTTCGAGCAACGTCCTCCAATTTACCTGGGATTAAAGATTGCGGGATGTTTTTGTCTCCGGAAGGACATCAATTAAAAGAAACTGAAATGACGCGACTGCAATAAATGATGAAACTGCAATAAATTGGCAGAGGTTGAAGAAGTTATTGTCGTAACGCGTCGATCGTTCTATTTCGATAACCTCGAAATTATGACGAAGTCTTAATCGTCTTGTCAAGATATGCGAAAGACTTTCTCTTTACGCAAAGTGATTAAAAAAAAAATTTTTTCACAAATTACATTTACGATATTATTTGTCAACGTGACGTTCTCGGTCAATAATAAAAATTTGTGAAATTCATATTCCTGTTTGCATAATTGCAAAGAAGGCGTGGATCAATCGTTAAAGATAGTAAATTTATGAATCAGCTTCGATCATTCTAAGATTAGCCGATGCCGCATCCGCATTGACCGAAACTTTCTACACGTTACATCGTGTAACATTAACAAGTTGGGTTCAGATTAGAAATTTGTTAGTAAAACATATTAATCTTTAGAAATCAAGTTAAATAAGACGACGAAGAAAAGGTGATAAAAATTCTGAAAATGATAGATAGATAGATAGTTTTACAAATATCATAAATTAAATTGAATGAAGAGATGTCAAAAAGGAAATAACGAAACTTCTGAAGATGACGGATGGATAAATCTTGCGAGTTTTATAAATTAAATTGAATGAAAATAGACGACAGAAATGAGCGATAAAACTTCTGAAAGGAAGGTAGTTGATCGTTTGCGAAATATCTGCCAGTGTAAGCGCAGACAATAGCACAACTTCATTCTCAATCCCTAACTCAATCTCTAACTCTAATCGACCAACATAAATCTGTTTTCCCCTGTTAACGCAGAGTGAAAGCCGAGAAGAAACGATAACAACGAGCACCAACGTGGTAACCTCGCCGAGCAAGGGTGGGACCAAGACAAAGAAGAAGAAGATCGAGGGTGTCGCCGGTAACGATGCTTCGCCGAACCTCACTCCCCGCACAAAAAAGACCAAGAAGAGCAAGAAGAACGAACTGGAGAAGGAGAACATCTCTGTGGTGAGTCGACACGCTGGAGCAGGTTCCTTAATTTTCTTTACAGGATCGCACACCTATGTACAGGTTGTTGAAAAAGTTGAAAATTCGTTTGAGGATTATTTTTGCAGTCTTTACAATTCTACGGTAAAAATTCGATAGCAGTTGCGTCGTATATCGACGAATTTTGTTCTTCATTCATTTCGATTGTTACATTTAATTTCGTTCGTTTGTCTAAAAATGGGAAACGTGAATGAACGAGATAGAGAGAGAAAGCTTCTACTTACTTAGATGTCTCTATATTTCTAAAAACTCTATATTTCTAAAAACTTAATATATTTCAAAAATATATTGAAGACTTTAAAGTAAATAAATGTAAACTATTCGAAAAAAAATTTATTACGTAGTAAATGAAAACTATTCGAAAAAAAAAATTTATTATCAAAAGAGAGAAAATTTTTTTAAAAGAAGATCTCTGTACTTATAGATTAATTTCTTGGATAACAAAACGTTTCTATATCGTAAAATTAAATTAAATCACGATATCCTCGAACTCTTTTTTTTTTTTCGTTCTCGCACTTGCGAGCAAGAGGAACGATGCACTCGCGAGAATGCTCTTCCTCCGGATAAAGAAGAGTCTCAGCCGGATGTCGAGGCGATCGAATCGAGATCGAAGATCCCGCGACTGATGGAAACCATGGTGCAAACAGACAGGGTGTGCACGAACGCCGTTATGTCGTGTTAATTATAATAGCAATGTCTAAGCATCCATATCAGTGGATGATGGTCTCCACGGGAACCGGAAGTCTCCGTTTAATCCTTATTTTCATGCGTCCGATTCCGGGCAAGTAGTCCCTAGGGTTTTCACTTTAATTGACTTTAATTGAACAGAGAACAGTGTCTCTGCTTTTCCATTCACGTTTCTCATTACGTTTCTCGAATGTATTGTCCTATCCGTATTTGAGACAATTCTTTGGAGGGAATTTCTTCTGAGTTTTTCGACAAGAAGAGACTCGTAGGAATCTTTTTGTCGCGAGTTACCGAGTAATCCGTCCTAAGGAAGAAGAAGTTCTTCTACCTAAGCCGGGAAATAACTCGTTCGTTGTCCACGGACAACAAAGAACACCGACTGTCTGGAAAAAAGAAGTTCGAACGGAAGTTCCTTCTGAAAGGAAAACTCCTCGAGAAGTTGAACATTTCCTGAGATCGATAGTTATAGTTCCGTCTGTACTTTGCATCTGGTGACAAAGTCTGGATTTTCCCGATATAGCTCTCAACATCGATGTTCGTGCCGTGGATTGCAGAAAGGGCTCGGGAAGTCAAAATTTTTCTTGAAATATCAAACCTAATTCCTCTAAAATTCCTGTACGTAGGAATGACATGACACAGTTGTGAATTGAAAAAAATATTCTTTTAAAACAGAAATTTAAATTCCTTACTGTTAAATTTCATTGTTTGTCATCATAAAGATTAAATATCTATGCGCAAAGAACATTTTCAGAATATCATAAATTAGAAAATTATTCTGTGACTTGTTTGTTTCTTACAAATAACAATGTTCTATTTCTATATATATATATCTATAAATCTTTCTAAAATTAGTTTTATCGTGTCAGTATATAATTTCTACTCTTTACTCTGCAATCCATTTATGTTTTGTCAAAAATAAGGAATTTAATTGCTAACATAATACTTTTCTCTCCAAAAGTATCTCCGTTTTCTCACTCACTTCAGCAGTTGAAATTTCCAAAGATCAATCAAAATTATAATAATAATTAAATAATATAATAATATAATAATTTAATAATATAATAATAATTATCAAATTAATTTCACAACTAATTCATGATTTAATTGCTAACATAACGCTTTTCTCCCCAAAAATATCTCCGTTTTCCCACTTACCTCAACAGCTGAAATTTCCAAAGGTCAATTAAAGTTATTACTTAATATCAAATTAATTCACGATTTAATTGCTAGCATGACACTTTCCTCTCCGAAAATATAAATACCTCGAAATTTCCTTGAAAGTTCAATCACAAAATTACCGTTTAACACCAAATTTAATTTCACAATCCGTTTTTCACCAGATAGATAGTATACGACAATGTATAACCGTGTTGCATGTACAGTGTTTGCGTGTGTTTGTCTGTTTGTCAGAACTGTAACTTGCAAGAACCGAGCATGCACTCCGGTCCCCGCCAGATCAACCCGGAAACCCTTGATTTCACCAACGAGAACGATCTGTCGAACGTGAACGTGAAATCGCTGGTAAGTCTCGCCGCCCCGAAACCTAACGCACCGGGATCATCTTCACGCTCCTCCGCGGTGAAACGAATTTCCAAGCGAGCGCGCAAAGTGGCGGCTGCGATCTTTCCCCGCGCGGATCGCGCACGCGATCGCGATTCAGTAAATTGTCCGTGATCAGATTCGATTCAGCCGGTGGTTACCCGTTACGTGCGACACGGTCGACGTAAATCCGCCACGTGGCTCGCGTGCGGTCATCGTTTCTTTCGGATTTCATCTTTTTTTTTCTCTCTCTCTCTCTGCTCAGTTCGGTGATCGTCTCGAAAAACTCTTCGTGACTCGTTCGAGATCGAGATCGATAGTCTTCGATAGCAGAGTTCGAAAGTCTTAGAACCACGAGTGTTACGTAGCTGGTTTTCTCAATTTGAAGTTCTATAACTGAAATGGGAAATTTTAAAGATTGGCAACTTTGCACGTGATAGTACAGTTTCACCGAAATTTATAAGAAAAGTTATGTTGTAATAATCCACCTAACTTGATATACGCGATCGTCGTCAATAAAATTTTATTAAAAAACAGAGGATTGTCCTGAGACTTTTGAATGACAATTTCGTGCAAAGAAATTAAAGTTTGTGTAACACGAGGGACAAAATCGATACAGACAATACAATAATCATCTATGATCCAGAGTGAAGCAACGAAAAAGATCGATCTCGCGCTTGATTGTCAGTAAAAGGAAAATATATTCGCGCGATATATTCGTGTTTAAAATCAACAAATCATCTTCGACGATCTACGACGAAATTCTATTTGCTATTAATGTCGCATGATCGACGAGGATTGATCTTCGTATAAATTCATCGATAACTATTTGCTCGCCAGTATCATTGATTTATTAATCCCCGATTAAAAGTATGGAGAGAACGCTTCAGGTGGTCTCTGACCATAGAAACACAGCAAAGGTAGAGAAATCGCTAATCAATACCCGTTTTAAATCGTTACTCGTAAATTATCCTGCATGCGTAGCGATGTGTACCGATGTAATCACCAACGAGTATCGTGATCTATCGAGGTTTCAAATGCATATACGACGATGGTAGAGAAGTATCGGATTGATACAGGCCCAAGTAGACTATGAATCACCGTATCCAGTCGCATGTGATTAGCTTTGTACCCTGTGCAATTGTATTTTGTGCATGCAGACACAGAATTATGTATCGGAGGCGACTCGAAACGAGCAAGACCGATGCACGAAGGAAAAGATCGCGACTGGCGTGTCGATCAAACAGTTGGTAAGTAAAACGAAAAACGATCGTTACAGCTACACACTGGTCTTGCGAATTTCTCTAATGAACTTTCTTCGTTTCGCGCGATTGATCGACGCCGGAAAACGAGCCAAAGATTTAGGAGTCGATTTTGAATAATTTGAGGCTCCTGATTACGAATATGCAAATGTATTAACCTCTTGCGCTGAAATGACGCAACGTGCCACCCACGTCGAGAATTTTTTGTCCCAGTTTTAAGTATATTTAAATGTAACCCAAAGGGAGGTGAAACAAATGATAAATTTATTACTTCTTAATAACTTTTATCCAGTGATATCATACCGACGAGTAGATACAAAAGAAAAAGAAAGCGACGAATTACGTATACGGTTCGGTCACTCGTTATGGTCCGCGAACCAGTTGCCAGCGCAAGGAGTTAATTTTTCTAGATTGACTCTGGTTTTCGAGCAAATGCTTATGTTCTTAAATGGTTATAAAAGAGATAAAGTCAACATGACTTTCCATATGAGTCATATGAGTCATATGAGTTATATGAGTCATGTAATTTTTATCCACTACCGTAACTGTCCCGTTTTAAAAAATCGGAAATTCCACGTTAGCGGTTTGTGTTTAAATTCTTTTATATATTTTATATTTAACGAGATTGTTTTATTTTCTTTTCTTCCCCCTCAATTCTCTCAACGATCTTAAACCTTTGGCAACGTGAACAAATTTTGTTTTCTTCCCCGGTGTAATTAGCGTCATTTGCGAGATTTATTTGTAATTGTTCAATTTTAGTCTTACATTTTTTTTTTTTTTTTCTCACAACGAGCGCTTGAAAGAGAAAAGAATGCTCAAACGACCGTCGAATTACACTTTTGTCAGTTGTTATTTTGTCACTAACAGTGTCGCAGCTTTGGCGATATCTCGAACATGAGCGACGGCGATCAGACCACGTACGGGAAAAGCAATCACACGATGGACATCGAAGAGGTTTGTATGACACGTTATATCGTCTGCCTCCCAGTTTCGATACTCATTGTTTTTAGCTAACTCGTTTGCCAGCATTCGTTACGATTAATCTCCTAATTGATTATTTCAAGAGGGTAGTTCACATGTGATGAGTGAAAATTGTAGATGGGGGTTTATTATAAAATTATTATTATTCATTATAAAATTATAACTGCGAGTTTGTGTTTCTGTGAATATTTCGTAAATATTTCGTATTCACAAAAAAACGAATTTACATATTTATTTAGATATTTTTACCTTGTGAATTGTATTTTGGAAATATTAATTAAATTTCGTACAGATACATAAACACCTCGACTCCGATAATTGCAAGAGGAATTAAATTGAATTTAGGCAAAAAGACTTCGTTGAAAAAATTCTTCGATTCAGTCCACGATCGTTTCCCCCCAAAAAATTACCAAAGACCCCAATAATTCTCGCGCGTCCGTTTGAAACGACTTGAAGAGGCAGCTTTAACCCTCGGCACGTAGACCTTAATTAGCTAAAATATTCGTGGCACGTATCGAAAATAACCCGTTGCCACTTGTGTGTCAGACGTTTCCTCCGCTTTGTTAACATCCAACTAACGGAACGATGAAAAGCGAGTCTGAACGGGACGGTGTCGATAATTTGAAAAGACCATTCGGACCATGAGAGAAGAAGATTCGCAGTCGAGGGTTAACGACGATAGATTCGCGAACTTTTTTTTTTTAATCCCTTTCTCTTCTCTGAAAAATCACTACATATTTAGCTTTCTTTTTTCTTCCTTTTTTTTCGAGTCGATCAAGAAGCAGAGACAATTAGATCGGTAGAGTTCAGCCGAGACGGCGTAATTGGAGTTAGTCGCGAGCATGTTGCTCGGTGTTCGATGTTTCGTGGTACTACAGAGGAATGACAGAGCCCTATTAACAGTTATTACTGCATGAGCTACTTCGAACTTCCGTTATTTCGCTTCGCGACGCGTGGTAATAGGATTAACTGGACGACAAAACAAATAATTCATCCTGATTATCGTAACAGCATACTAATCGCATAACGAGTGCGAGCTTCGTGACATTTGTCGAGACTTCCCCGTTCCCGAGTTTAATTCTTGAAGGCTATCGTCGAGAGAAAATGAAGAGAATTTCACCTCGAAATTTGTTTTCCTTTCAAAAATCACCAAAATCGGCAATAAAATATTTCACAATCATTCATTACTAAGTAAAAAAGTAGAAAAATTATCAGTTGCTGATAATTAACGATTGCAAACCACGAAACGACACTGTCAAACTGAAATTCACGCGAGGTGACAGCCTTCGAGGGTTAAACCCGCGGGGGCAGGAAAAATTGGCGAGGAAACTGGGAAAAATAAAATGTTTCGCAGAGGTAAAGTTCGCGAGCAAAAGAGAAAGAAAAAAAGTTCACAAAGCTCGCCACTCCGCGAAACTATCCGCAACTTGCTGCTAATCTGAGTTCCCATTGACGCTCTCGACGATCGTAGAAAGCAAGGTCGCTGGGTGATCTGCGAGTATGCGAGAAGGGTTACTCGAAGTTCACCAGAGACGCGCTCGTCTTCACTGGGGTGTCGGTCAAGGCCCTCGTAAGTACCTTTCGTGAACCTGTTGGACGGGCATCGGGGACGGCTGGAATCTTTACAACCCTCTAATAACAAATAAAAAAAAAGAGAAAAGAGCACGAACGAGACAACCAAAAACGACACGACAATTACATCGATCTATGAAACTGATCTTTTTCAATTCTTCAGTGCACTATCGCTCACAAGTATCCGAACACTTTGGTCAACTTATAATATTTTTATAATTAAAGTATCTTATCAATTTATAATATTTCATTGAGATTAATTTTCATATTTTATTGATATTTATCGATAACAAGAATTTATTAGTATACATAACGTCGTTTTTTGATACTGTGCAAAATTTTATTTCACTCGTGGGTTAATACAGTTTTAATCTGTAATATAATTTAACGATAATCACGCTAAATGCCAATATTCAGAATACAGGTTATAGTTAAATTTTTGTCACTAGATGGCAATGTTTATTAAATTTGAAAGAAAAAATGACACTACCCCTGATATATTGTTTTATTAAAGAAATCAACAATAAATTAGTAATCGAAAGTGAATTTGTCACCATTTTTATATTATTTGAAAAAGCACTTACAAAATTACGCACGAAGGAATAGTTGCACTTTTGATAAATCTTGATAAACAAATAATTCACAGGCTACATTACAAAATCTCATCCTCGTGCGTAACAACGTTAAATCCCTTCTCGTTGACGTTCACTTTGTTCCACAGACGTTGCTGTAGTTGCTCGAACGATTCGTCAGATCGAGACTTTAAGCAAACTTTTCCAATAAACATAAAGGGATTGCGTGCGCGCGACTTGCTCTCGCGAGTCTTACAAATAGGTTGTACAACGTGTCCAGATACATACACACACACACATATACATATGTACAGAAGCGGGATCGAAGAGGGAGTTTCCCGAGTTGCACGTGAGCGATTCGCTCGAGTACTCGCGGAGAGACCGAAGTCGTTTTGCCCGTGTGTTGTCGTCGGCCGCCGTAACGCCGCGAATGCTGTCTCTCCATTTAAGGGAGGGCCGGCTTTGATAATAACCTACTACTCATTTGCCCCACTTTGCGATGGCCGAGAATCGAGGTCTTGCGAGTTTTTCGCCGCGTGTATCCGCCGTTTATCGGTTATCCGGTTACGGATTTCGAATCGAGTGACATAATTCCCCCGGCGTCGCAGCCTTCGCGATCCGTACGCACACTCGCAAGTGAAATCGTCTCGAAACGAGCACCGTGGATGCTCCGTTTTCAGATTTCCAACATCTTTCCTTTTTACAGACAATTAGATCTCTAACACCTCTTTTTTTTAGATAATTTGGGTAATTCGTAATAACTAGGTTCGTAGTCGTTAGATGCAGACACGGACAGCGTTTCGATGTAAATTGAAAGTCGGCCGGGGAAATCCTTCGAAATTTCGATCTATTTGCATATAGATCCGGCTGGAAAGATCACACTCTTCGGAGCACGTACTCGCGTCGTGTCGTCGGAGAAAGCATTCGGGAACGGACTCGTGCCAAGAGGAAAGCCTTCGAACGAAGCTCAAACCCGGGAAACGATTCCAGCTGTCTCCGTGTGGTTTGCCCCACGCTCGTTCTTCTCTCTCTTTCTTTCTCTCTTACTTTTTCCTTCGTCCTCTTTTTCTCTTTCTCTCTGGTGATGCAGCGGTTGGCGACCGACAACCTTTTAAGGTTGCTCCTCGGCCAATTCGGTCGCGTTAACGATTCTCTCGCTCGGCTGAAAATTTAGTTAATGTGGGGGTACGTGGAAAGAGCAGTTTTCGCACTTGGAATCAGGTCCAATTCCTTTGGTCAACGCGTTTTTTCTTTTCTTCGTTGGGAGAATTTTGTATGAACATTCTGCGATGCTATTAATAATATCGAACAATGCTACTAATAAAAATACAAAGATCGAATAGAATTTTTAAGCGTAAAATATTCGGTTCGAACAACCAAGCAAGAAAATTCGAGAAGCCGCCAATCGCTGAATCCCACGAACTCGAGAATGAAGGTAGCGCTTCGAATATTTACCACACGACACTAACCCACAGCCCGTGCTGTTTCTTTCTTTTTGTTCGGTGCCTTCCCCGGCCCCGGAATGCATGAAACATTAATTGAAAACTTACCGAAAATCGATCACGAGACAGAGGGCTTCCTACTGTAGTTTGGCAAACTTAACGAGCGAGGGTAAGGACACGGATCGACCGAGGCTCGAGGTAAGACCCTCCCCCCGAAGTAACATAATCACGGTATACCATCGGCTCGCACCAAGGTTTTATCTATCTACGCTTTTCTCACTTTTACGAAAAGTTTTTCGCTTGCCATGCCTGTTCACCTCGAACGCAGCTTCTCTTCTTAGCATTTGTCTATTATCTCCGCGCAAAATGATACTTGACGAATGGAATTCGCTTTTGTCTTAGATAGCTGCTAGTTTGACGAATAAGACGACTTTCTTTCCGATTTGCTTGAACCTACAGTGAAGGACACAATTGTACCAATGACGATGAAGACATTGTCGATAATTTAAACTAGAGCTGGCTAGCTGGCGGCCTGCGGACCATTGCCCCTAGTTTCCTGATCGCTAGCGCTACCCCCTCTACCAAATCGATCGACGCAGTGGAGGGGGAAGCGCTAGCGGGCCGCCAGTTAGCCCCTGCTCTGGTTTAAACTGATACAGATCGTAGAAAGAAATTCACATCGTATCATTTTTAAGTGAGTTTATTCTTTTCGAAGGTAGCTTTATATTACGTAGCGTAACGCCCGCTACGTGATGTAAAATCATCTTTAAAAGAACTCACGACTGTGAAAGCAGAAACTTCGCTATTTAAAATGAGACCAATCGGATCGTTATACGATCTTTCCTCTTTACAAAGCTGCACCAGCTTAAATTATCCACAATTTTTCATTGTCGTCGGTATAGTTTTGCTCTTCGCTGTACTTCCAACTCGATTGAAACGAACGTTTCATGTTTTGTTACATTCGTCTTACGTACTTTGTTGTTCGAGATAGAAATTGCCAGAAACTGTACGTACAATTTAGACATTTGTTCTGATTTGATAATTGGACAATTATTTTAGACTAGATGCACACGGAGCATTTCAGGCTTATCTGGAATTTTTTTAACGTGACACGGCTCTGTTCATTCGAGAGTCGTCTGTCAGTCTTTCTCTTCTGAGAGATGAATGATCGACACTCAACGGTCTCTCTATAGCTGTTTCTAAAAATATTCATTGGGACGGTAACAAGATTTGATTGTGTATGTATTGACGTATGTTAACTACAAAAGTATATTAAAGTGATTCATCCTTTGTAAGCAAAAATACAGTATATTTTTAGTTTAAAGTTATTTGTTGTCCGATACGAATATTTTTAGAAGCAATGGCAGATAGAAAAGAACATTGTCCGTGTGAAACTAGCCTTGATCTCTCTACAGTTCTACACTGTTTCGAGATCTCTTTTAGAGTGCACACAACACTCGCACCAAGCATCGCCACCGTGAACGCTATGGTAGATAATCTTCAAAAAAATGTAGCGTACCCTTTGCATTCGTGTAAAAAAAAAAAAAAACAAAAAATAGGAAGCAGAGCGAAATAGAAGAAACTGGCGCGTACTGGCTTCTTCTCCGATCAGCGAGACACGCTTTCATGCTCACGCTGAACAAGCTTCAAACTAGAATGACACACGCATCCACGAGGTTCTCTCTCCCTCGACGATAAGACCAGGGTCGAAGGCTTTCCGGGCACTTCTCGTTTGACGCGTGCACTGTTTGTGTTTACAGAAGTCGAGCTTCAATAAATTCGACGCCCTGAGCAAGAAGACAGTGCTACATGTGCGCTCGATCGACGCGGGCAAAGTGCAACAACAGCTGAACGCCGTAAGATTATGCATTCTCTCTCTCTCTCTCTCTCTCCAGAGATACTTTAAGATTGACGTACTTAACCCTTCAGCCACGAAGAGCGCATAAATAGCCTTTCTGTTTCAAGCCGTTCGCGTGGAATTGATCGTTTCATATCTCGCCTTCTTTTTCTCTCGCAACGGATAGGAAACACAAAGGCGCTGCTCGTCCGAGGAGAAAATCCCGGCGGAAGGATGGATCTCTTAATTAGAAAAAAAAACTATCATCCTTTTCGTCGAAATATTAATTTCGTTGCTATTAACGAATGTAGACTCGCTGTATTTTTCTTTCAAAAATTCTGAAAATTCCTTTCTCGGCCAATAATGGACAATTAAGTGGATACTGAAATTTTGTTACATTAGGCTACACGATTTTTATTCGAATCCTGAAGAAAAAATTTTAATTTTGTTTATAAAAATCAAACTTTTAAAATTTCATAATTAAATTTTTAAATTTTCAAAATTTCATAATTAAATTTTTAAAATTTTTAAAATTTAAAAATTAAATTTGTAAAATTTAAATTTTATTTATATCACGCGTTATATCTTTCTCCTTTTTTTGTCAGAAAGATTTTCATTTTGTAACTTTAGCGCGTAATTTAAATTCTATTTACGGTCACGCTTTGGTCGTATCTTTGTTTCGTAGAAAACGTCTTTATTCGAATTCTCTCCAGCGTTCAAAGGACCTCGGCTAAAATTTAAATTACACTTGTCAGAAGAGAAAGATTCTTCTCATTACAAATTCCATTAATCGGAATATTTTGTGTCACGTTTGAAGAGGTACTTTATTCCACTGTGTCAATAGCAACGAATATATTAAACTTCCTCACGTTCTAACACATATATATATATACTTCAAAGTGTTGTATTTTTATTAAAATACCAACGACAGTTAGAAATGCTATTTTTAAAGATGACGTGAAACGTCCCCCCTCCAAAAAAGACTCGATGTCACGTTCGGGTTGCCAGTTCGTTCCCACAATCTGTTTACTCGGCTTCAATCAGAGTAATTGGGACGACGAAAACAAGCCGATTAAAGGGAACCGGGAGGAGGATTGGGAACGAGAAGGGGACGGAGGGGAAAGAAAGTGAGGAGCTGGTGGAGGAATAATCGAATTTTTGACAGCAGGTGGGTCAGAATGGCGACACGAATCCGAACTGTCGCAGCTGCGGCAAGGTCGTCTTCCAAATGGAACAGACAAAGGCCGAGGGTCTTGTCTGGCACAAGAATTGCTTCCGGTGCGTCCAGTGTAGCAAGCAGCTCAACGTGGACAATTACGAGAGCCACGAGAGCACGCTTTACTGTAAGCCACACTTCAAGGAACTCTTCCAACCGAAACCGGTTGAAGAGTCCGACGAGCCTGGTAAGTCGATCACACCGCGCCACTCGCGCTCTCCTCGAGTCTATGCCAGTCCGGTCGTAGGCGGAACTCGCCAACGACTTAAAATAGCCACCCGAGATCTCTAATCTCAGCGAATCTTTCTGGTCGTTTTGATATCGCGGTTTTTCACCACCTTTTTTCTTCTCGTCGTATTTAACGGGCCTCCTTCCGGATCTGTCCCCTTAAGTGTTTATGTCGAGTATACTCGTCACGAAGAAGACGGAATTCTTTTTGTTTAACGTCGAGTAGAAAACAATTCGCTTTTGCCATTAATTGTAAAATTATGTATACATTTGTAATTTTAGCGCTTACGCGAAAATAACGGGATAATTATTCGATGCAATGCAAAAACAAATTAAATTTATCTTTAGTCATTTTAATCTTACGAATATTTGCGATTTTTTTTATTTCGTTTTATGAATTGACGAAAATTCAAGTTCTTTTTTTGATGAATTTTTCTATGAAACAATTTTCGAAAAAATGTTAAGTTCTGTAAATACTAATAAAATTAAAAATTTGTAAAATTAAAATACTGCGAATACTAATAAAATTAAAAATTTTTCAAAGAAACACCAGAATCATTTTGTTATAATGCAACTCGATCTTACAGCAAATGCGTTTACTGTGTTTTCGTCGAGTATACGTTCTCAAAATAAAATAAAACGCTTAAGGGGTTAATAACATGTCACGGTGGACTTTAAAGATTCGCGAGAGCAACTCTTTTACAGCGTAGGAATCTGCGACGTCGGGGCAACGCGATAAGCTTGTCTCGTCGAGCTTTTAAGTTTTGACGATAACAGTTAAGAGAATACGTTTTCAGCGTGACGCGATTGAAAAACAGAACCAGAGTTGAACTTTCACCCTGTTTCGTGACAGTCTATGAGCTTAACTAAAATGTTGCGACGCATGATGTTTCAGAACAAAAAATAAAACAGTTCTGCATTTATACGCGAGAATGAAACAAATTATTTCAGAATTACTTATCTTCTTTTAAACGTAAAAATGTAAAAGGTCAGACGTTTAAAAGTTTCCTACAAGAAAAAGACAAACAGGCAGTCATCGCGTTGTCCCGTTGTAATCCTCAACAATTTAACAATCTCTTACCCGATACCAAAAATCCAAAGAATCTTGAGACGAAGAGAAACGACTCTAACTTTCCAAGTTTTAATTATTATCGTATCGCTTCAAATTGTTGTTATATTGTCAAAGAGTTAAAAGAAGAAAAAAAGAAAGAAAGCTATTTCTTCTTCTCAAAATTCGTGGATCTCTGCTGACCGATGAAACGATAAAACGACGGACAACAGCACTGCTAAAGAATCAGAAGTTGGCCTTTGGTCGAAGGAAATGCGATTAAACGTTACGGACGAATGGGTGAAATAAACCCTCCGTACTCCACGCGCGAGGGCTTCCCCTCTTTATCTCGTGGCCACTGAAAATTACTCTGCCCCCCCCCCTCTCTCTCTTCCTCTCGCCCGTTCGCCCGTTTCCTCCCTCCATATAATTACACGTAAATGCAGAGAGATCGTTAATGCGACAAAGAGATGTCTTGTGAACTTCGTAGTGCGACCTCGAAAGCCGGAGCTGATCATACGGGAGAACGAGCCGAAAGAGCTGCCGCCCGATGTGGTCAGAGGTAATAGAGTTCTGACTGGTGGTAGTGTGACGATCAAGCGGCGACCAAGAGTGGAATATTCTAACAGTTGCCTAACCAGAGTTTTGCAGACTGCACCCATTTTTTAATATCTGCTGATTTATCGTTAACAACGACGCACACGCATTTATAGCCTCGTACCCTCTCCCTCCATGTTATCATACATGTGTAATCTTTCATTTTGTTCTTAATTTCCCTAATCGATCGTGTTTGGTTTGTTTGATTGTTTTTTTTTTTTTCCTTTTTTGTTGTCGAGTGTAAGGATGCTGTAACGCCAAGTAGATGAGAGACAATCATCGCTGCATGACGAGAATTTTGAGTCCGTTGCTGGAACAATTGCAAAGAAGCGTGTTTTAAGCGCGAACATTAATATTCTTTTCTTTCTTACGAGTATATCCTTGTAAAATGATGACTGTCGTTCTTAAATGTTCCTTTTCTTTACTTGCGATTAGAAAAACTGGATATCTATGGTTAGATACAAGAATCGTGCAATGTATTTAGAAAGAAATTAGACGTAGTGTACAACCGCCCAGGAGATGATTCTACGTGAAGAGACAAGTCGAGAAAGAAAGAATAAATTTTTTAAATTTAAGATAATTTCGTTTTCGAGGAAATCGAGTTTGAAAATTTGCCAACTCTGGACTAAATGCTTGAATTTCTAAATAAATTCTAGAATTAATTAGTAAGAGAGTACCCTATATTTAAAAATAAGTAAAAACAGATTGAATATGTTTCGTTAAAAATTGTCTCGGTAAACACATACATGATATAAATTTTCAAACTCAATTTTCTCGAAAACGAAGCTTCTTCATATGGAGAAATTTTCTTCTTTCTTTTATCATCGTTAGAATCACATTCTGCGCAATAAAAATTTGATTTTCGTCTCAATTCCGACTGTGTCTACTCGAAAATTTTTCCAAAAGTAAAAATCACCAGATCGCGAACGCAATGAGAAGAGACAAACGTGATAGCAAGTAAAGTGTTTCAAGCACAGCGGACGCAAGATTGTCGAAATCCGACATCCCAAATTCGACTAACTAGCTCGCAGTAAAAGCCTCTTTTAGAGCGAACTCAACGATTTTATCACAGCTTGGCTAGACTCCCGAACCGCATTCAGAGTCGCCATTAGAAATCATAACCATCGCCTCGACAAGTGTCGGTGTATCATCGGTCTACGCGAAACACAGAATCCACGCGATCGTTCATCTTGCCAGGGACGTTTAAACGAAAAGAGATAAAAACGTTATTTAATCCCCGTTGCAGCCTCAGACAAACCGGACCTGGGTCTCGAGGAATTGTCGAGCCTGAACGTCAAGTCCCGGTTCCAAGTGTTCGAGAAGGCCGGCGGAGAGACGAACGAGATCGAAAGGTCGCCGTCGCAGATCGCTGTCAAGAGGTCTCCCAGCATCTTGAGCAAGCTCGCCAAGTGAGTAATCCATCGTTTCGGCAGAGTTAGTTACCTATATTATCGAGCGCGTCGGTGTTTCGTTCGTTCCGTTGGCCTCACACACTCTCTCTCCTCTCCTCCGTCGTTCCAACGGCCGTACGCGACGGCGTCGCCGGTCGAGGAGATGGTTCTCAGCCGTGACACAGATTCGTTTCCACGAGATGGACACAACGAGGACTCTGTGAACTCCATCCAGCCGGCCAGTTTTTCTTGGAACGCTGACAACCTCTCCAGTTATCATTGTTTCTTTCAACCGAGAATTCTTTCTTTCCTTTTTACGGTCTTTTTTCAACCTGCGATAGCAATAGCAAATTTACTCGCAAGAAACAACAAGAGACAGCTTGTAGAAGAAACAAACTGCACAAAGTGCCATTTGTTCAATTCCGGGGTCCCAATGAATATAATCGACGTTTTAAATTTTTATATATATTATATATAATAGTTAAGAAAGACGGGATAGATTCTGTGTTTCGACTTGGGAAGCTTGCAAGTAGCTCGAGTTCTTCAAGAATCGCAAAAAGTCAAGAATCCTAAATCGAAGTCATAACGAGTACGTCGCGTTCTTCGCGAGAGCGAGGAATTTCTAAAATTGAAAAAAGAAAAAAAAAGGAAAGAAAGAAACAAAGAAATGACGTGACTCTTTGTTTAAAGAGACGTAAAGACGAAAGACGCGATAAAATGTGCAAGCCCAGGCTTGACGAGTGTAAAATAGTAGGACGAACGATGAATTTGCCAACGTCCGGTCCCCGGTGATTGCGACAGTCTCGTGTTCCTACTGATCAGCGATTTTCGTTCGGTGGGCATCGACCAGTGCATAAAAGAGCACCGTGGACAAACGGCGCCGGTTTTGTTGTCCGTGTGCCAAGCAATCAGAATTCGCCGGGATGATGTTTTCGACTACGTTGTACGTCTTTTTGTCCAGATTCCAGGCGAAAGGCATGGATATCGGAGTGGCGGACGAATCACTGAATGGGATCCCTTACGAAGAATCGAGCGAGAGCGAGGAGGAGGAAGACGCGGAGGAAACGGAGGGTGAGGAAACAGAGAAACATTTAATTCGTATCGAGATTCTGCGTAGTCCGATGTTTCGAGCTACCTCTTCTCTCCAGTTCTCCCCCCTCCCTCTCGCGATGCACAGTATTCCCTCTGTGGAAGGGAAGTGTTTCCCTCTGTACCTCCTCCGAGAGAGACGCAGCTCTTTTCGCAACCTTGGGAAGCTTTGACCGACGATTTAAAAAAGCTATGGAATAACGTTTCGTTGTCAAGTGCCGTGAGTGATTTTCTAAAGAATCGAGCGAATTAATAAGTCCGAGGTCTGTTGCAGAGGAGCTCTCCTCAACGATGAGATTACTTTCTTTATGCAGCTTTTCGGTTCTTTGTTGTTTGGTAAAGCGATCTTTGGTCGATTCTCTGTTGAAATTAAGAAGAAAGGATAGTTCCTTTATGCGATTCGAGAATTCTTCCGGTAGTGTGTATGCTATATTAAAATTAGGATCGGTCTTGCTCCAAAAATGCATTTGTCGCTCAATTGTAACAAGATGATAACTTTTAAAATTAAAATTTGAAATCGTACTTGCACCCAAAAGAAAATTAGATTAAATTTAATTTTAACTGAATCAGATTAAAATTAGCTTTAAATCAGAATTAAAATTTGAAATCGTACCGAATTAGATTCAAAGACTACGTGATTAAACACAGTACAACGAACGTCCAGCGATCCTCACGAGCAAACCTCCTCCAAACTCCCGTAGCACAACTGCAACTTCGAGTCACAACTTTGAGATGTGACATTAAATTAGAATTAGAAGTTATACCACGTAGTTCGAAGATGTGCCTAACCCTAAGTCAAATTCTGCCAATTGTACAACGTCAACCTATAATTATAACTGAACTACTGCAATTGGAATCTTGAGATGCTAATGTCAAATATCGTGTAACCTGGAATTATCTGTAATTCGCAGAGGTGGACAGCGAGATCGTGAAGGCGAAGCGGGCGACCCGCGAGCGTCCGATCAGCTTCACGAAAATGGACGACATAAAGAATCGTTGGGAGACGACCAGCCAGCAGGGGAGGCGCGAGGTTCAACGAGAGGCGAGGAAAGAGGAGATCGCTGGAATTCGTTCGAGGCTGTTCATGGTAAAATCGCGTTCGTTTTCAGGCTCGTTGGGCCGTTACCGTTCGCGTAATACCGCGTTTCGTTGTTTCGAGGGCATCTACGTCTAACCAGAGCCGGCAAAGTAGTCCGGGGTAATGGCATCGAGCCCATTAGACGTAGACGCGGAAAAAGTTGGAAAGAAGGAAATGTAGCGCACGCATTCTCTCTTTTAGAACGCGCACCAACGCCGTGTGTAACACGATGCACGGTGACCGATTACCGACGAATGAGTCGTGACTTTTTTCTTTCGTTCCACGTAGCTAGTGAATCTCTGCGAGTCCAGTACTTTAGGGAGAAGATTTTACAGTGGTCGATCAACGAAAAATGAAGCGATCTAGCGATTGATTAGCAACAAGATCATAAAAATCGAGAATGCAGATTAATTAATGAGAGGACGTAAAAATAACGCTATAGTAATTAACTGGCAGAAATAACTGTGGTAATTAACATAGTAATATAATAATATAATAAGACAAATAGACAAATAGAAATAAGAATGTAGTAATTAACTAGTAATAGTCGGCTAACAAAGAGGATATAGAAATAATAATCCAATGATCAAATAAGGAAAGAACGTAGAAATAACAATACAGTAAATAATTAACTAGTTGTAAACGATTAACGAAAAGGATATAGAGATAATAATCTAAAGATCCATTAATAAAAAGAGCATAGAAATTGAGAATACGATTAACAAGAAGAACGTAGAAATAATACATAGCATAGCAATCAATAGTAGTCGATTAATGAAAACAATACAATAGAAATAATAATCTAGCGAGTCAATTAATAAAAAAAATGTCTAAAAGTTGATCGACCAAAATAAAAACGTAGAAATGACAATTTTCACAAACAGAAAAGAAAATATAGAAAATATAAAATAGATGATTTTCTTTCTCACGAAGAAACGTAAGCATTCGCTCGAACGTTTACAACGTCGCAGGAATATGTAAATTCGAAAATACAATCACCACTTGGGAACATAATCAACGAAATACAATCATCGATACAAAGTTGTGACTCTGCCAGAGAAAACACACAAGTGTCCGTGTATACTTTTGAGCAATGTAATACGTCTTGTGCTGAAAGATTTGTCATCGTCTCAGATGAGAGACAGAAGATCAAAGGGTATGTGTCGTATAGCTACCGGAAGGCTCGATTTCTGTTGCAGGGCAAACAGGGTAAAATGAAAGAGATGTATCAGCAGGCGGTAGCCGGAAGCGAGCGCGTGACGAAGATCAATGCGGCGGAGGAGATCCAACACTCGACCCACGCTCGTTCCATCAAAGAACGATTCGAACGGGGCGAGCCCATCGCTGCGTCTGACGACGAGACGGACAGCAAACCGAAACCGGAGAAGGCTGACGAGGAAGTGATCGCAGCAGGTGCATTTTGCCCCGCGAACCAACGTGTATATATTTAGAACCCCGGTTAAATGTAATTAGCCGCATGGATCGACGGTCGAAAACTGCCAGCGGCGGCTCTGACCGCTGAATTTGCGCTACCATGTGCGCTAGAAAGATCATACTTACAGAGTGCCTAGAGTGCTCTCAAGATAGATATTGTAGCTCCTGTACAAGTGGAAGAGCTTCACCCTCTTCCACCGGGTGTCCCCTTTACTCTGTCTCTCCGTCTGCGTGTCTGTTATTTGCTCTAGCTCTAACCGATACTTCGAGCGGACATTGTTCCCAAGATAAATCGATTGATGTTGCACAGGGATCAGCAGGAAGTCTCGGTCGCTGTTCCTGGAATTGGATGCCACCGCCGCGAAGACTGGACGACCGGTGACTCCAGTGAATCCCAAGACACCGGCCGAAGCTCCACGACGCGCCAGAGACGTAAGTTTTTCTGCTTTTTTTTTTTCTATATCGCTCAAAGCTATTAATTATCTTCTGATAGAATTCTCGAATGAAACGTTGCAACGTTCGCTGTTTGCCCAGTTTTCAACGAACGAAAGGATTTTTAACCGCTTGCGCTGGCAACTGATTGCGGACCATAACGAGTGACCAACCGTATACAATAATTCGTCGCTTTCTTCTTAAACTCGTTGGTACGATATCACTGGATAGAAATTATCGAGAAGTAATAAATTTATTGTTTGTTTTGCCTGGGTTGTACTTAAATATATTTAAAACAGAAAATATTGCAATTTTGGGACAAAATATTCCAATCCAGCGCAAGAGGTTAAAATTATGACTAGTTGGTTTCAATTTCAAAACAAAAAAAAAGAAGATATTTAAATTTCACTGAGATACTTTTAAACGTAAAAAAGAAAAAAAAATAGATTTCAGTAGAGAGTAACATAGCAGTCGTCACAAGGTGAAACTTTAAAAGATAATAATTTAAAGTAATTTGAAGATGCATGCAAATTGCAATAGCGAGATTAAGGATTGAAATAGTTTTAATAATTGATCATCGACGTTGCGCGCTTGTCCGTGGGAGAAGGCACGCGTTTCAATGTTTGCGATCGACATTATGGTTAATGGTTTGAAATCTGTACGAACGAAGGCATTCATGGGACGACAAGTCTCAGATGACGTGGTGCGCAGCTCGGACACCACGGAGGAAGTTCACGTCGAGACCTCGGACATTTCGAATAAATTCAAATTTTTCGAGTCGTACAAGGAACCGGAGAAACAACGGAAGCAGTTCCGAATCACCCCGCCGCGCGACGGCCAAGTGAAGGTTCGAGGCTTTCCTCCGAGTGTTCAAAGTGTTCTTGATTGAAGAGTGTCAATCTTAATTTATTAATTAGTAATTTCAGTGTCGATTTTAGCATTGAATGAGAAATTTGAACTTAATCCCGACTATTAACGCTTTCGCTGTTGAGTGCGTGCATCGCGCGAAAATTAAAACGCTCGAGTGAATATTTAATTTCGATCAAACGAGCCTTTGATGAATCCACTCGTGTGGATGTGAGTTCTTCTTCCATAAAATTAAAAAAAAAAGAGAAACTACTTGTTCAAATCTACTACACAAGGTATGCGTATCAACGATTATCGAACGTGGATCAACTTTCTTCAAAGGCTCTTATCGCGACGCATCAGCTAAATCGTTTTAATTCGCAGTGAAAGTGTTGATACGAACGTACCGAAGTGTCTGATTTTTCTTCCTCGAAGACTAATTTCACTTTCTCATAACCGTTATTTAACAACTTATCGCATGGGATCTCTTCGTTCCAATAAAAAAAAAAAAAAAGAAAATCCCGTTGCATGGATGATCGCCGACACGATCTGTATCTCTGAATTCCCTAGATCATCGGCGCGAACGATCAACGTAGTCGCTCGATGAATCACTTCCCGCTTGCCGCGGTATGAACAGAGTTGTATCTGTCTCTGAAATTCCACTTTCTCCGCACGATCTGTCGATCGTTCTTCGATCTATCGGAATTAGCGTGGAATTAGGTGGCCCGATAAAAGGGAGCGAGAGGAAGCTCGTGAAAGCTCCGGGGGCCCTCGCGAGCGCAGCGCGCGGTGCCACTTGATTCCACGGCTGTCCTTGAACCCCCTCGAGTGGTCAGCAGCCATACTTTTACCGTTAGTATTCCTACATCCTTCCATTCGTGAAGAGAGAGAGAGAGAGAGAGACAGAGAGAGACAGAGAGAGAAAGAGAGAGAGAGAGAGAGAGAGAGAGAACAGGCCGAAGCGCAGAGGCGAGCACACACAACCACCGTGTTGGCCCTCCCAGTAACTCACGAAGGGGGAACACAGTAAGAGCTGTGCGTCCTCCTCGTGTGAACGGCATAGCAACCGCCGACACGCTGCTGCCAGTTCGGAGTTTGCCGGGGCCAACGAAACAAAAGATTCCCTCTCGTGACTGTTCTCTCTCTCTCTCTCTCTCTCTCTCTCTCTCGTTGTCTCTCATCGTTCGATTTCCCATATTTTTTTCAACCTCATTCGTCTCGTCGCCGTCGCCGTCGAAGTTGAATTTTCCTCCGTCGAGCCAAGGCCAACGAACATAAAACGTGAGTAGGACCATCGTGTTACTTACGACTAAAATACGTAACGCGTGTAAACGTGCATCGCGAAAGTATTCGAACACCTTCGTCGTGCGTGCGTTTAAAATCTCACGAGTTGCAACACACCGCTGTCGTGAATTATCATTGACAAAGTTTGAAAGTTACTTGGAAATATACGTAAGAGTTGCACAAGCGCATAAAACTCTGTGCGATAGCACGCAATATATACGTAAAACTTGTCCGTGGCGCGTATTCAAGCACTTTTGCGAGACGTTGTGTGTGTCTTTCGTGATTCAGTCCTGTTAAACTCGCTTTTTGCGCGGTGAAATATTCGTCTCGTGGTGCAAGGCCGTCAATATATAGTAGGGAAACTAGCAGGAAGAAGCGGTTCAACATTCGTTTTAAATTATTCGACTCTTGTTTTCTATTCTTTCATACGTATAACGAAACAGTGAGTTATTAAGAAAAGTTCTGTGAAGTACTCGCGTTTTTGGCGTCAGAAAATATTAATTAAATATATATTCGTTTTGTATTAAATTTTCAAAGTATTTCATTTACAAGAAGGATTTTTAAAACGTTCTCCTTGGAACTGCAACGTTAATTGTCGAGTTTTTCATGGGACTTGGAGCTGGAATAAACGTTGAGCGGAGCGTCTATGATTGGCAGTAGCCAAATTGCCGGTGTTCGCTGTCCAATAGCGTGGAATATTGAAAAAATGTATAATCGGTGTAGAAAATTGCCCGCTTTCTCGAATCCACTTCTCTGAAGTAACGGTACAATATTGTCGATATAGTTGACGTGCAAATGCATGTGCATACGCTTTCCTTTCGAAGAGGAACTATCGGTCGGCTTTGCAAAAGAAAAACTTTCTTTTTTTCCCTCGTGTCCTCCACTTTTAGAGCAAAGCGCGAAAGGAGTACATCAAAGACTCCATAGGAAACACACGTAGACTCTTGATGCGCATATAGTGGCTCGCGAAAGTACTTGGGATACTTTTATGGATATATTCCACGTTACGTTTGTCGTATAAAATATTTTGAAATTTTATTAACATTGTAAGGAGACCTACGATTGCATAATTTGAAAAAAAACGTACATTTCGTTGGACTACAAATATATTTTGAGTATTTTGACAAAACTGAATTTTCGAATTTTGCAAGTGCTCGAACTATCTTCCTGATCGTATTAATCAAATTTGAAGCAAATTTGAAAATGTTCGTAAAAGTCACAAGATATTTATTGCAAGCGCGTATAAGAATATTTCAACATTTATTACACGTTAATGTTAAATGTTTGTACTCCGTGCTATTTTCTCAACTAAATATACATTTGCTTCAAGCACCAACACAATCACAAAAGCCTTTCCATGTGTAACAAGTGTTGGAACACTTTCGATGGACGTCTCAAACGAGCCGATGTGAAAACACGCGATATCGTTCAGAGCGAGATTAATCGCCGTGTGTTATCGCGATGTTCCCACATCGAGCGATAAAAAAACATTGTCATTTTCCGTCTTATCTCGCGCGGGGCAATAATCGAACGGTAGACACGGAAGGTGAGTACGGATACATAAATCGCCGATTCGCCTCGCTTTGAGCAAAAAGCAGCGAAACGTCATTAATAAAGATTCGTACCACGGGCAACTCGAACTAATTAGCTTTCTCCCGACGTAAACCTATAAATCTCCGATCATTCCAAAGTGAAACCTTACTCCTTCGTTCGCGGTTGCAACAACGACCAGCGGGTACGTGGACGCGATTCCTCTCTTCTCTCTTTTTCCTTTTTTTTTCTTTTTTTTTTTTTTGCTTCTTCTCTCTGAAACAGCGAAACGATCTGCTCGCTGGTATTTCCCGCGGTCGATGTGTCTCGTCGCAGGTAATATCTCCCGTGAAACACGTTCCTCCGCAAATCGCAAGCGCGTCGCAGAGGTGACCGGGGGGCAGGAGAGACCCCGGACGATTTTGCATTGTCATCGCGTCTTCGGCTTACCTGCCGCTCAGGTAGAAACCAGCGGAGGACGCTGCGCGCGTATAAAACCCAGCGAGGCTGACTCAGAGCCGCTGCGATTCGTGGAAACGAAATATGTATACCTTCGCTTCCCTTGATTTCCTGCCCAGTCTCCCGGTGTGTTCACGCTTTGGCCAGCCACTTTCAATAATAATGGAACGCAAGTAACAGTCATCGCAATCGCATCCTGCCGTGTGTCCACTCGTGAACGTTGCGGTCTTGAAGAATTAACCATTCACGCATTAACACCTCGTTGATTTGAACAGTATTTTTGATGTATTTTGTCAATTTAATCTTGAGCAGTCTTCTGTGGTTCTCAATGAAACACTTGCTGTGCAAAAGACACGCTTTATAAACGAATACAAAGACATCCAAATTTGTACGAAAAAAGGAAAACCACCAACTGTCCACGCTCTTTCTCTAAGGTCTGTTAAGGAATGTTTAAACGTTTTCGTTGAAACTACCGACGATTAAAGTATAATATTTGTAGCAAAGAAATTAAAGTGCAAATTAAAAATAAAAAAGTTACAACAAAGAACACAAGTTCCTGTTTAATATATTTTATTAAAAATCACTCGAGTATCTAACGTAAAAATATGTAAAATTTCCAAAGAAAATTATAAATTGGTCGTCTTGACCACTTGGGTAGCTCCAGTGTCAAATAATTTGTAATTTCCCGTATCGTTTTATCCTTCGTTTCTGTGAAATAAAATTGTAACTCCGGCTGGAACAGCGTCGGTCGATAGAGTTCCAACCATACAGTGTTCAAACACAAAACCGTTATTCACGGAGTATTCGCTTCGACAGATGGATTCCCCGGAACGCGAGATCTACCGTGATCCAGATGTGGTGAGAGCGGACGACAGGGTGAACGAAGTGGTTCACACGGATACCGCCAGAAAGATGCTGTCGATCTTCCGGCAAATGGAGGAGAACGCCTGCAAGAAAGAGCTTCCAAACGGACCCAAGCCTCTGAAACGCTTCACGCCGCCGCCGGAGGACAAATACGCGAAAGCAACAGCTTCGGACTCCGAGGAGAACGAGGACGAGGACGGCGAGGATTCCGAAGGCGAAGACAGCGCCGAGGAAAGGGATCCAAACTACGTACGAGCTTCCGATAAGGTTCGTATATTGCGCGGATGCGTGTCATTGTTCTCGCGGAGCGTTTGTTAGCATGTCATGGAGTCAAGAACTCGAGATTACTCGTTAGTTATGAATATGCATGAGCAATCGGTGGGAAGATTGTCCGTGAAACGTCTGACAGAGATATGCGGATGAAGGACACCTCGCGTACAATGTACGAAGTTACATCGGCAGAAATGTCTGTGAAAACTTTGGTTCTTTTTGGAAAATTTTAATACGAGAACTTTCAAACTTGTTCTTAAAGAAATATTTTTCAAATTTACCCACGGAATTTTTCAGCTCGTGCTGAAACACAAAGTTAGCGATGGTAGATATAAGGCTACGACGAATTAATGATACAAGCTTGATAAATCGATAAAAATTTCGTCAAATTGAAAAATTGAGAAAGAAGCAACAAGACTTTCCCATGGCATATATTCGACCATAGAAACGAGGAAAATCGTGCATTTCAGGTAGAAGACGAGTTTCTGAAGCAGGGGCAGAACGCAGCCCGCGCGAAGACCCTGTGCGCGAAATTCGAGCACTGGGAGGAAACGGACGGGAAAACGACGTCGAGTAATCAACATATCGCAGAGATGGAGATCGCTCAAAGCACCGCCGGTGAACAGCTGAGCATAGAGTCGGCGAGCAGTCTCAGAGCCCGTTTCGAATCGCTCGGTTCGCAAACGACCGAGTCGCCGCGCACACCGAAGGTCAAAGTCAATCGATTCGTGGTGAGTACTCTTTCGTAGGAGCTACTACTTCGTTCATCCTCCATTCATCCTCATCCGAGCGGATCATTGATCGAGACTTGAATGAGAGCCCTTGCAATTTTTCCTCTTTTTTTTTCTTTTTTTTCTTTTCTTTTTTTTTTTTTTGGTGGTACCAAAAATATTCGTCTGACTTCCAATCGCACTGCATATGATAGAAATCACTTTTTTTTTTCTTTTATTTTTCTTCTGCGTGTTCGTTGTGATCTTCTTTTATTTTTCTCGTTGTATTTCTGGGTGTGAAGCGTGGCTCATTTATCGCATGATTAATGGCGTGTCTTGATTAATAATCGTTGTTTAACCCTCAAGCTCTATCATGGGTGAAATTTCCTGGGGATTTTACTTCAGTTCCCAAGAGCCAAATTGTTGAGGGTTCTTTGTGCTCCGGATTTTTATATAACTTGATATCGTTGAAAGGAATTAAAATTCCTTCCATCAATTGCAATGGATTGCGGTAATTATTGACTTGCACTGGGACAAAATTTCGTCCATGATAGCACAAGTATGATTTTCCTTGGCAATAGCTTTCTTTTAAGGGTTAAACCCCTCTGTTGCCCAATTTTGTACAAAACCTTGGTATATATTTTTTTTCTTCTTTTATAAATGTATGCGTAAAATGTGTGCGTTTTCTATCAAAGCACGTTTCACCCTGCGACGACAGGAACGTAACGCTATTTTTGTTTAGTTTACGATACTTTTATTTTACGTTTCTTTCTACGATGAGTAACTTTGTACGAATTGTTGTAACGTGTGTATATAACTGTACGCTCGATGAATTTACAATCATATATAGTTTTTCAGATAAAAATTGCATAATCCTTTTTATACAATTCTTCACAATTCTTTGAGCGTGCACAAGATATACACGTATATATGTTGCTCGAAAAAATTAGAGAATCGATTCTTTATACACTTTCGCAACAATCACATCGACAAACCCGAGATGACAAATTTACTTTCGAGTCAATCTTGAAAATGTCTCGAACCTAATTTTTCTAATTTTTCGAACGACGTGCCAAGAATTTCAGTAGCTACACGAACTAACGCGAACCGCTGGCAGAGGCATCCGAAAGAGGAAACAGAGAAACCTGGACCTCGAGCAAAAAAAAAAAAAGAACCGCATAACAATTGTTCCCCCCGAGAATGGTAACTGTCCACTAAAACAAATTCCGCACAGCATGACATAGTTAGCGTGATACATGTGACGTGTGCCGATGTGTCTCGTTGTTTTGATCTTGAGATTTTACCGCCTGCAAAGTGTTGGCCAAGCTTTCTACCCGAGGTATGATCTACTGATACTATTCTCTGTTGGACGCGAACAGTAAATGGCGGAGAGAAGGCGGAGGATCGGATACGGCCCAAGAAGATGGACCCGGAGGGCCTGACGGAAACGGAGTGAATAGAATTTAGAAGATAACACGAAAGTTATACACACACACATACATACACACACACACACACACACATGCACAAAACGATGATCACGAAATTCGTTGGAAGATCTAGCGCCTCAGTGGAAGGAAACAACAGTCGAAGAAGAAACAGCTTCGTTGTCCGGATCATTGTGCGGTTTTCACGTTTTTTTAGAAGTCTTTTTCTAACAAAGCGTTCTTTTAGTGAATCTTTAGCGTAGTATTGTATCATACTGTATCGTATTTGTCGCGAGGGGCCAACGAACGAGAAATATCGGATAGATCGAGCACAAACCGTCACGCGCGAAGAGAACAGCCAGGCCTGGCGTTCGAAGCGAATCGAAGCGGAGATCAGTCGATGGAATTGAAACTGACGGTAATTATTTTAAGCGTCGCCTGCGCTCTGATCGCAAGTGCTCGACGTATCTCCGCAAAAGAAGAGAAGAAAAAAAAAAAGGAACAGAGATATTTCGCGATCGTTTTTCAATGCTCTCGCTAAACTCGTTTCCCCCATCGCTCGAACGTGTCGTATCGTCGCTTGGCCTGCCAAGTGCCGTTTTTCGAATCAGTCTTTTACACGAAGATGATGTTTGTACTTACTCTTTTCGACGGATATACGAACATTTGTACGACAGCGATATTGCACCACGTGACTAATAAATTCCTAGCGACGCAGGTAGAAAACGATAGTAGCAAAGGGACGTTTATTTGGTATCGCGTATTGTTGGTGTAACGAGAAGTCAACAAGAGGATGACGAGCGTTGCTTTTAGCCATTAGTGTCTTATTAATTTACGTGTCTTTTACTAACGTTCACGCGCTGTTACAAGTGGTAATTAACGTACGTATCGTAGAAATCTAATAGTGAATTATTTACGAGATAACGACTTGACAATTTGCTTTAAGGATCTTGTTGCTGAAGAAAGAATGAATTTGAAATTTGAACAGCGGCAATTTCTGTATCGTCTACTTGCTTCGTTAAGAATCTCACCTCCTAACAATCTCCCTGTTTTGCGAGTGTCGAGTGAAAATCAGAGGCGAGAAGGCAAAGGAGACGGAGTTGAGGATCTTGAAAGTTGTAACGAACACACCTCGGTGGTGTTTGGTATTTTGCGAGAGATGTCTATGGCGTTTCATTGCGTGTGCTGTATCAGTGCGATTTAAGTTTCGAATGAAATGCGAGAAAAAAGCGTGAAAGAGGAGTAATCAGGAGGCATCGAACCAAGAAATCGAGATTGCACCACGTAGACTGGTCTCGGCTAGACGTACATAGAATCTACGAGCTTTTCGAACGCTTTACAGAGTTTCGAGTCTTTTTACAGCACGGTGGATCGCTGTCTACCGATTAGAAACGATTAGGGAAAACGAAAAGGAGAAGGATGACGAACAATCCCTCATTGCCTGGAACTCGACGAATCTTCTCACCGATACGTCCCACGAAACAATCGCAGTGTCACTTTTTACAAAGACAAATCTGTACGTTATACATACATTTTTCATACGCGTTTATACGACGAAAGTCTAGCGCATACGAGGCAATTAGTTCCCTCAGTCTTTTTGCATAATTGTTGTCACGAGTCGTGGATGAGTGCCCGGAGAAGCGAATTTCAGCAATGCCGTTGCTCGAATGATTATGCAAAAGGACTCTGGCAACACTTCTGTTCAAAGGGTTCGCACAAAGTTCCGAAAATTGGTGAAGAATTGACTGAAAACCTTCCAGCGCAACGAGGGGGGGTCTGACGAATCGAATCGAATTTCAGAGCTCCTCACCGTACGATCCAGCCAGTGAATTGAACGTACGAAAAATCTTCGTTCCTTACGTAGGTGGTAAAACCGAATAAGACCTCGAGTATCGAGACAAGCGTTATCGAATAGGCTTTTTATATAATTTTTATAACATTCGGTGGATGGACGATACGAGGGAGCCTCGTCGTAGCCATTAGGGTTTAGGATTCTCCGCAATGGTATCACACGACGGACGAGAGAAAGAGAAAAAAAGAGAGAAACGAAAGAAAGGAGGAAAGAGAGGGCAGACGTTAATTCCTTCCGCCATTGCCAACGCGGACGCACAGTACGCATTCATATATGTACGTATATACATATAAATAATAATAATAATAATATATATATATATGTTTATCATAGAATGAACGACGTGTATCGAATCCCCCATGATCTATTTAGACGAGCGCACCCAGTAGGAGAAAGGGAACAGTTCCCTGAAATTGATTTCGATCGCGTTGAAAACGGGACGTTGACACAGGGCGTTTTTCACTCGTGGTACTTTCTCTAGACGAAATTGTTTTCGAATTAATCTGTTAACCAGGTCTTAACCAATCTGATTGGTGGCAAACTTCCACGATTAAATGTTGACAGAGACAAATCAGTTTCGATCGGTTTGCAAGTGTAACGCGAATCGTGTAATTTATTTTTAACAAACTGTATCGATGAAACACGCCGATGCAAAATGATCACGGATCATCTCGTTTTCAGATCATCCCGGTTAACAGATTAATCGTGATCGTAGACTCGCGAGGGATTGATCGATATAGCGTTTTTTTTTCCTTTTCTTTTCTTTGCTTTCTAATTCTTTCTTTGCGTGTACGCCATAGGAATTGCAACGAGAGAGAATGAAAGCGTGAAAGAAAGTGCAAGGGAGAGAGAGAGAGAGAGAGAGAGAGAGAAAAGAGAAAGACGAATTAACCGAATCGAAGGGCAATTTCAGGGTTCTCTCGAGACCTCTTCCTTTTTCTCTGTGTCGGTCAGAGAGTGTCAGAAGAAGGTGCAAGGTTTTAGAGGCATTAGCGAACTTTTTTTAATCAAAAAAAAAAAAAAAGAAAAAAAAAGAAAAAAGAGAAAAAAAAAGAATTACTTAAGTATTATAATAGAGAGAACAAGATCGAAAAGGTATATATATTCTCTACGCGACTTGATGTCTCCTCTTCTTCGTTGATGATGTCGATCGAGAGATCGTTCTCTCAGTCGACGGTGGAATTTTTATGTGCAATTAATTTTAAGGATTTGTCGAGGATTGTACTCGGAAACGCGCGATTGTTTGTTGTTAATTGGCGAGAGAAATATTTATGCGAGCAATTAGTTGATCGATCGATCGCTTGATTTCTTCCACGGCCTACGACAGCGATGATTTTCACACACGTAGACTTTTTCCATTGCGTCTTTGATTGTATAATTTTTAGCGAGGCATGATATTCTTGTTCTTTACCTTTCACGTGTAACAATTTATTACGATCATATTACAAACGATAAATAAAAAAGGGCACATCCTGAAATGAAAATACATGCACGTTGTGAATTGAAGCGCGATGGGAGCTGGAGAATCTGGAGAAAAAAATATTCTGTACAAAAGAAAGAAAAAAGCAGTGCAATCTATCCCCCGAGTGTTTCTCTCGGTTTCGTTTCGTTCGAACGACAATCGATTGTCTTTGGAATCCTCCTTGTCGAAGACTCTCTTCCGGGAACGTAACAACAGACACAATGCACGCGTTCATCCACCTTTCTCATTAATCCATCACACACACACCTTTCATCCGGCACACTTTTTTTTTGTTCACCACTTATTTTGCTTTCTTCCAATCTAAAATCGACGCAGGAGATTCAGGCGAGCTGTACGGACGTGTGCGAGAGCTGCGAAAAGAAAGTGTACCCCCTAGAAAAGGTGGAGACAAATAACAAAATATTTCACAAACAGTGCTTCCGGTGTCTGCAGTGCAATTGCGTGCTAAGGTAACGTTTTGCAATCTTCGCTGAAATCTTACGCTCTTTCCCCTTCCCCCCCCCCTAAACGAAACCTCATCCCTTCTCTTTCTCTCTTCTTTTCCTTCAGCACCAACTAGATGGAAATATCCATAGATCCGCGTATTTACGATATTTGTACAGCCTGCCTGTCAAATGGAGCTAGATGAATAAACGATTGTTTTCTTCTTTCCCCAAAACAGGATGGACACGTTCACCTTAAATAATGGTAAACTGTACTGCATCCCGCACTTCAAGCAGCTGTTCATCACACGAGGAAACTACGACGAAGGTTTCGGCGTCGATCCACACAAAAACAAGTGGACAACGAGCTCGAGCAATCCGACGAGTCCGTCACCGATCGCGGTGTCGAACGGCGATCTTTGATTTCTCGCCGATTCTCGCGTGTTGTAATTAGAAAGAGGAAAGAAAGAGAAAACGAAAGGCTCCCGCTGGCTATATAAAATTGCGCGAATGAAGCAAGATCCGAATCGGTCGGGCAGTAGAAAGAGAAAGATCCATGGATACTTGAATTTTCCAAAGACAACTGCCGGGCCCGCTTACGAATCGGTCGCAAAAAAAAAAAAAAAATACGCGAATCGTTTTTTAGATCCCCTCTCGAATTCTGTAATCTAATCGCGTCCTGATCATATTATTATTAATTGACAAATTGACTCACGACGAGCATTTTATTTCGTCTGTCGTCCCTCCCTATTTTTCTTGCTGTCATTTTTTTAAGTATTTTATTTTTTAGACCTCTAGATACCCTTATTTGCCAATGCCCTATTTTGAATTTCGCTTAAATATTTGTTACAATTTATTATTATTATTATTATTATTATTATTATTATTATTATTATTATTATTAATATTATTATTTTCTACTTGTATAACTCTTGGTATTATTTTATTATATGTTGTATAATACAGAAGTTCATTGCGCTTTATAAATTATCGTGTCGTCTATTTATTCACCTTTTTTCAAACAGTTTTCCGTCCATACTTTCATGTGACAAGTGAGGATTCTGATAGCATTTCAGAAAGTAAATGAAAATTTCGACGAGCAAGAAATCATTACAAGGTAGTAAAGGAATCAAAGCATCGTGGAATCAGGAATTGAGACTTGGACGAAATTAAATTAAATTAAATTCTAGAACTGTATACACTCTTATGCATGTATAATTTGCTAACTGACAAAGGACAGATCAGGATTTATATGTCGATATTATAAAAATATTGAGGCTTTTGTCACGGGAGCGTTTAATATTGTCACCTCACTTGCTAACCCGTGAGTTTGTTTACGTTACGAATTAAAGGTATAAACTGTTTCTCGATCGACGCGTGACTTTCACGAATCACATTATTATTTTTCATAGGACAATAAATTACCGGCCTATAAATTGCTTTGAATGTGATTAGTTATTATCATGCATAACCAACGCATATAAAACAGTAAACTCTAGTTACAGTTAGAGAAAAGGTTAATCAGTCGAAAAGAAAGTTAGTCAAAGAATACGTCAGAGTAAATGTAAGTAAATTTCAAATTTTAACACGTAATTGTCTCTTTAAGCGTTCGCGAGAGACCGAAGTCGTTGGTTTCACACGTCATATGGAAACCAGCAGGCAGGGTTTCCTAAAATTAAAGTCAGTAATTCAAGTTGAAAAGATTCGTTTTATTTTCAACAGTGAGTGTCCTTCGGGAGGAACAGACATATTCAAACATGCACGACTGACAACAGAAACTATTTAATTTCGATATTAAGACAGTTCAAAATCCTAAAATCTTAATTTCAATCTGAAAAAATGATAGAGCATTCCAGTTATTAAAGACGAGTGACAAATTAATTCTCTAATTTATGTCAATATTCCGTTAATGTTCTATTAATATTTCAAGTAAAGAGTTAAAAACTCTTTACCTGGAATTCCATCGAAGTCTCTGAAGTCGAGATAAACAAATGTTCCGATTACTTATCTAACTAAATGTAAAGTTGTTTTTTTTTTTGTAGGATCATTTTTAATTACATCGAATGAATTTATTGTATAAAATACTTTCATTTTTAGTTGATGACTTACTAATTTTAGTAACTATATTATATACGTTTAATACTATAAAATTGTGGATATTAATTATGGCAATAGTTATGACTAATTTTTAATAGTAACTACTCCAATTTCAGCTAAAATTAATGTACCGTTTTCTTAATCACATAAATCCCCACATCATTTTCATCTAGATTTTGATAAACTAACCGATATTGCATTCAAGTAAAAATTTTTAGAAATGATACATCATTTTTCGTGCTTACTTTTCAAACGTTACAAATAATTCGGCTTATCTCTGTAGGTGGCGAACTAAACGTCTCAGTAACACATCGCAACACATTCAAGTGCATTTATTATTCGCATTTTTGTGCTTTTCTTCCGTTCATTTTCAATTTATCAAGTATCGTGTATCTTAAAACAGGTAATCAGAGAATCTTTCCAAATATCCAACATCGAGCTTTTCTCACGAATAACACAGTGTTGTTCTCGAAAATAAAATAACTGTCACAGTGATAACGCAACGTCTTTGCTTATTCCTAGATACAAACAGCTAGTAACTTTTTCCATCACACTCTTTAGCGGGAAATTGGCAACACTTTTGAATAGAAACAGTAAACATGCATCGCCGTTTTTTAGCCAATTAACGATCCATTATTCATTGATAGTACACTTCATTTTTTAATTTTCCAAGTTCTTCCAAGTTCACATTTTTAACCTTGCACTCATATTTTTACAAATGATATTTTTACATAGATGAATTTTGAAAATTCCCCAAATTTCTTAATTTTCAAGCTTTCAAGTTCTAAAATTCACTTAAATTCATTTTTAATTTTGCTTTTATGTTTTTACAAATTTACAGATTTAGATTTATTTACAAGTCTTCGATCTTTTCAAATTTTTAAATTTGTATAATAAAAATGCTTGGCTAAAAGTTTATACATTATTTTATTGCTTGTCTCTCAATAGATTAAATCACGCGTATGTATCTTGCAATAACCCAAGACGATATTTCAGATGGAAATCTGCATCGATTCTGTGCTGTCAGGGAGATACGCGATCACAGGTGGTGCATCGAGATTGGCAGTTTGCTCTATGCTCGCAGAGGGCGGTTTAACACCCTCTACTGGCTTTTTCCAATTTGTTTCACGCATGTCACTGATACCATGCTACGCTATGCTTCGAACACGTCCTGGAAACTTTGTATATGCGAGAGACGAACTGGAAATTATGAAAGCGGATGTAAAAGTATTGAGAGCTAGCGGTGCTGACGGTTTCCTTTTTGGCGCACTGACAGAAGACGGCGAGATTGACGTACCCGCCTGTAAATTAATTCTTACTGCTGCTAGCCCACTATCAGTAACCTTTCATCGAGCCTTCGACCAAGTCGCTGATCCAATAAAATCCTTGAAAACCTTGATAAATATTGGTTTTAGAAGAGTTCTGACTTCTGGTCAAAAAGACACTGCCGTGGAGGGATTAAAATTAATAAAAGAGCTCGTTGACGTAGCAGACGGTAGAATCACAGTGATGGCAACTTCTGGTGTTACTAAAGATAATATACTAAAGATAAATTTGGAATCTGGAGTGGAAGAGTTTCATGCATCTGCTAAGAGAAAGATGGAAACTGAGTATAATACAAATAAATTTAAAATTGGCGCTAGTGACTCCAATTATGTCACGGTGACTGATAAGGATATGGTTGCAGCAATGGTTGCTCTTCATCCCGTCCGTGATGAAATACGTCGTACTTATTCACCTGTTATTTAAATAATAGGATTCGGTTGCAAACAGAAGCGAGACGAAAAAATTTCGATTTGTACATGTACCTCAATCTTAATAAAAGTTATTAAAACTGGAATCATGCTTCGAAGTATTTATTACATCTCAATATTGTTCAGCGAAGTGTGAAAATGATGAAAGGCGCGATAATATGAGTTATGCAATTTTGAAACATAGTAAAAGAAACGAAAAACCGTATGCAATGGCGAGATTATATCAATAATGCAAATTATTATTCAGTAAATAATTATGGTTCTATGAAAAAATTAAAAACGCAAATGTATTCTTCTGTGTAACAAGTTCAGTAGATGTCATTATCATTCGTGTCTAAGTTGCAATAGCTTCACAGTACCTGCGAGTACACATAAATGGAATCTGTGTTGCGTGTTCGAAATTATGCATGAGATAAGATTGCCTATTTCGTGTCGCGGAAAATAGAGAACAATGATTCGATGATTCAGAACCTATGAAATCATTTTGCGGTCCTTCTTTATACGTACAGAAAATTAACTCGCTGGAATTCTTTTTTCAGAAATATTGACACAACTTCTTTCTCGAAATTAATTCTCGTCCTAACATTATTCTAAATCTGTACATTGAAACTGATTGCTCGTATACCATTAAACATTTCATTTTAATTCACAAGGATTTGACGAGGATAATCGGAAACGCGCGATTGTTTGTTGTTAATTGGCGAGAGAAATATTTATGCGAGCAATTAGTTGATCGATCGATCGCTTGATTTCTCCCACGGCCTACGATAGCGATGATTTTCACACGTAGACTTTTTCATTGCGTCTTTGATTGTATAATTTTCAGCGAGGCATGATATTTTTGTTCTTTACCTTTCACGTGTAACAATTTATTACGATCATATTACAAACGATAAATAGAAAAGGGCACATCCTGAAATGAAAATACATGCACGTTGTGAATTGAAGCGCGATAGAAGCTGGAGAATCTGGAGAAAAAATACTCTGTACAAAAGAAAGAAAAAAGCAGTGCAATCTATCCCCCGAGTGTTTCTCTCGGTTTCGTTTCGTTCGAACGACAATCGGTCTTTGGAAGAAATAATAAAGAGAGAAATAACTACAAGGTAGTAAAAGAATCAAAGCATCGTGGAATCAGGAATTGACTTGGTAGAAATTAAATTAAATTAAATTCTAGAACTGTATACACTCTTTTTTATGCATGTACAATTTGCTAACTGACGAAGGACAGCTCAGGACTTATTGTCGAAATTGTATTAAAGAAATTGTACTGTCCTATATGTATATTTACCGTATATTTATCACCGACCACGATTCGTCCATTTTTTTGAGTTGACAGAAAGTTCTAACGTACTTTGCGCTCCCCCAAGGATTTTGTCTCGGGAGGATTTATTATTTTCACCTCAGTTGCTAACCCGTGAGTTTGTTTACGTTACGAATTTAAGGTATAAACTGTTCCTCGATCGACGCGTGACTTTCACGAATAATATTATTATTTTTTATAGGACAATAAATTACCAGCCTATAAATTGCTTTGAAGGTAATTGGTTACTATCATGCCTAATCAACGCATATAAAATCTAGTTACAGTTAGCCAAAAACGTTAGAGTCGAAAAGAAAGTTAGTCAAAGAATACGTCACAGTAAATGTAAGTAAATTTCAAATTTTAACTAACACTTAATTGTCTCTTTAAGCGTTCGCGAGAGACCAAAGCCATCACGTTGTTTCGATTCAAATTGAAAAGATTCGTTTTATTTTCAACAGTGAGTGTCCTTCGGGAGGAACAGACATATTCAAAGATGCACGACTGACAACAGAAACTATTTAATTTCGATATTAAGACAGTTCAAAATCCTAAAATCTTAATTTCAATTTGAAAAAATGATAGAGCATTCCAGTTATTAAAGACGAGTGACAAACTAATTCTCTAATTTATGTCAATATTCCGTTAATGTTCTATTAATATTTCAAGTAAAGAGTTAAAAACTCTTTACCTGGAATTCCATCGAAGTCTCTGAAGTCGAGATAAACAAATGTTCCGATTACTTATCTAACTAAATGTAAAGTTGTTTCTTTTTTGTAGGATCATTTTTAATTACATCGAATGAATTTATTGTATAAAATACTTTCATTTTTAGTTGATGACTTACTAATTTTAGTAACTATATTATATACGCTTAATACTATAAAATTGTGGATATTAATTATGGCAATAGTTATGACTAATTTTTAATAGTAACTACTCCAATTTCAGCTAAAATTAATGTACCGTTTTCTTAATCACATAAATCCCCACATCATTTTCATCTAGATTTTGATAAACTAACCGATATTGCATTCAAGTAAAAATTTTTAGAAATGATACATCATTTTTCGTGCTTACTTTTCAAACGTTACAAATAATTCGGCTTATCTCTGTAGGTGGCGAACTAAACGTCTCAGTAACACATCGCAACACATTCAAGTGCATTTATTATTCGCATTTTTGTGCTTTTCTTCCGTTCATTTTCAATTTATCAAGTATCGTGTATCTTAAAACAGGTAATCAGAGAATCTGTCCAAATATCCAACATCGAGCTTTTCTCACGAATGACACAGTGTTGTTCTCGAAAATAAAATAACTGTCACAGTGATAACGCAACGTCTTTGCTTGTTCCTAGATATAAACAGCTAGTAACTTTTTCCGTCACACTCTTTAGCGCGAAATTGGCAACACTTTTGAATAGAAACAGTAAACATGCATCGCCGTTGTTTAGCCAATTAACGATCCATTATTTATTGATAGTATACCTCATTTTTTAATTTTCCAAGTTCTCCTAAGTTCACATTTTTAACCTTGCACTCATATTTTTACAAATGTATAGATGAATTTTGAAAATTCCTCAAATTTCTTAATTTTCAAGCTTTCAAGTTCTAAAATTCACGTAAATTCATTTTTAATTTTGCTTTTATATTTTTACAAATTTACAGATTTAGATTTATTTACAAGTCTTCGATCTTTCCAAATTTTTAAATTTGTAAAAATGCTTGGCTAAAAGTTTATACATTGTTTTACTGCTTGTTTCTCAATAGAGAATTAAATCACGCGTATGTATCTTACAATAATCCAACACAATATTTTAGATGGAAATCTGCATCGATTCTGTGGTGTCAGGGAGAAACGCGATCGCAGGTGGTGCATCGAGATTGGCAATTTGCTCTATGCTCGCAGAGGGCGGTTTAACACCCTCTACTGGCTTTTTTAAATTTATTTCACGCATGTCACGGATACCATGCTACGCTATGCTTCGAACACGTCCTGGAGACTTTGTATATACGGAAGACGAACTGGAAATTATGAAAGCGGATGTAAAAGTATTGAGAGCTAGCGGTGCTGACGGTTTCCTTTTTGGCGCACTGACAGAAGACGGCGAGATTGACATACCCGCCTGTAAATTAATTCTTTCTGTTGTTGGCCCACTGTCAGTAACCTTTCATCGAGCCTTCGACCAGGTCGCTGATCCAATAAAATCCTTGAAAACCTTGATAAATCTTGGTTTTAGAAGAGTTCTGACTTCTGGTCAAAAAGGCATTGCCGAGCAGGGATTAAAATTAATAAAGGAGCTCGTTCACGTAGCAAGAGGTAAAATCACAGTGATGGCAGCTTCTGGTGTTACTAAAGATAATATACTGAAGATACATTCGAGATGTGGAGTGGAAGAGTTTCATGCATCTGCTAAGCAAAGGGTGGAAACTGAGCGTAATGAAAATACATTTAGAATTGGCGCTAGTGAATCTAATTATATCATGGTGACTGATAAGGATATGGTTGCAGCAATGGTTGCTCTTCTTCCCCCCCCTGAAGAAATACGTCTTCGTAACCTGTCCATTCCTTAAAAAAAAAAAACTTAGTTGCAATCAGAAGCGGAACGAAAAAATTTCGATTTGTACATGAACCTTAATCTTAATAAAAGTGGAATTTTATTAAAACTGGAATCATGCTTTGAAGTATTTATTACAACATCTCAACATTGTTCAGCGAAGTGTGAAAATGATGAAAGACGCGATAATATGAGTTATGCAATTTTGAAACATAGTAAAAGAAACGAAAAACCGTATGCAATGGCGAGATTATATTATTATTCAGTAAATAATTATGGTTCTATGAAAAAATTAAAAACGCAAATGTATTCTTCTGTATAACAAGTTCAGTAGATGTCATTATCATTCGTGTCTAAATTGCAATAGCTTCACAGTACCTGCGAGTACACATAAACGGAATCTGTGTTACGTGTTCGAAATTATGCATGAGATAAGATTGCCTATTTCGTGTCGCGGAAAATAGAGAACAATGATTCGATGATTCAGAACCTATGAAATCATTTTGCGGTCCTTCTTTATGCGTACAGAAAATTAACTCGCTGGAATTCTTTTCTCAGAAATTTTGACACAACTTCTTTCTCGAAATTAATTATCGTCCTAACATTATTCTAAACTCTCTCGCGCAATTGAATCAAAGTCATTAATAAAATTTCACAAGTTATCAACTCTGTCAAATTTTCTTGTCATAACTACCTTGGTAATCAAACAAATGTGTATTATATAGTCATAATTGCATCTTATCTATTCCATCTATAAATCCCATATCTTCTAATCATTTATAATATTACAATCCCTATTGTTGCTTCATCCTTAATCAGTTTTTTGAGTCAGCTGCAAAGGGATTGATATTCTAAAGCGAAATCGGTTACACAGCACCATGACTGCGGATTTTTACAGATCGTCCATGAGGTATGGATGTCGCAAACGATGCATTAATTTCGCGGCGAATATCTTTCCGACCAATTTGGAATTGTAAAGGTTTACGCAACAGGTCGGTGCATAAGGGGTCCTCGCATGCGGAAGATGACGGCATTGGCGACCAACTGCAAGCCGCGCACTTTCGATTTACGACACACGACATGAAGAAAAGTGCGTACAGACACGCACACATTCCCACCTGCCTCGCAGCCTGTGGAATCGAAAGCTACTTGGGACATACGTGCGTATAAAAAAGACACACGTACGAACGTAGGATCGATGTATAAGTTCGTAACGCTTGTACGGTTTCGCGGTGTAATAATCGCGAACGTTCTTCGTGTGTGCGTGCGCGCGCGCGCGCATTGGCGTCGGTGAATGGGAATTTGAAAATAGCCTCGAAAGGTAGAAGCGATCGAGAGGAAAACACTCGTTTCAAAACCTAACGTTAATGTCATGTTTCGCAAGAAATTTCTGTTTTTCTTTTCTTTTTATGCACGTTCCTAACCATTCTTTGAAACATCCACGACGAGAGAAATGCCACGAACGATTAATTACTAATTACACGATCCGTTAATAATAGAAAATTGGGTAATATTAAAGTTACCTCAATAAAAAACGTGTCGAAGAATAGTAGGTTTGAAAAATCTACGAAAGATAATTCTAGCATTGAAAAGCAAACTTCGGCACTCACCGAGGACGAAATGGCGCGCAAGAGCAAATTGGATCGTTCGGTCTGTCGTGGCGAATAATCTCGAATACTGAATTGCAGACAGGATCACTGCCGATCTGGAAGAACTATGCAAACGAGCGATCGGATAGTGAATCGATAATGAATCGTTTAAAATCGGTCGACAGGTCTCTTACCTACGAAAGGGATAAGGAAAAACACGGTCGTTGGAATCTGGCACAAAGGATCAAGGGGTCGAGTTTTTTAGCAATGCTGCCAACTGCTTCGGCGCCCATGAGTGGACCGATAGAGAGTGTATTTACCGGCAAGTGGACGTGCGCGCGCGCGCGCGCATACCCCTGCAAGGTGCGTTGGCCTAGAGAACGTATATTGGTATATGGACACACGACTGTCGGTGGCTGCGTGTTATTGCTCAACTGAACTCCTCTCTCAGTGCAAAAAAGACGTTCAAACCGTTCGGGCGTCCTCAGAGACCATCCGTGCACTCAGAGACCTCGTCCTTCCCTTTCTGTAAACCACTGCAGTACACGGTATATCATTTCGTTTTGATTCTCTTTGTTTCATTTCGCGACAGTCCAGCCATTCTCTTCGCGTATTTCATCCGAAAGGAGCATCACACGAGTTACATCCCGCGAGCGCGTCTTCGTTATTCGTTCTGGAACGCAAGATTATTTTGTATCGTTGAATGTGTGACAGTGTACGTAACTTACATAAATTTTTTCTCACCTACGTGCGAAAACACCCGATTCGATTTACATTGTGCGCAGACATGTTCAGAAGTAACAACATCGCCGTATCGTACATGTGTTATCAAAATTTCACAGGAATCTGAGATATATATATATATATATATATACATATACGAACAATTATATTATTCGCTATACGTCAGAGATATTGTTGAAGTATAAAGCAGAAGACACCGATATCATCGAGGTAACTTTGCCAATATTTTAAAATAGGTACACCGCACAAATGGTACGTAATACTTTAATGCAGAAATCGCGCGAGAAATCGATGTCATTCGTTCGAGATTCGACTCTCTGAAAGCATCGAATCGTGAGAGGCTACGTACAATACCGTACCGTATTTCAATTTTTCTGGTGGCGTAGAATGTATATAGTACTTCCTCTTTAACATGAAAAACCGGTAGTTGCAATGTGTCATTGATTTCGTGCGTATTACAATACACTTGGGCGTGCTTGGTCTTGTGAAATCAAAAAGGTGAACAAGTGAAGCCGAGGAAGTGTAACGACGAAGCAATTAGAAATGTCATACGGGTATTAACCTGCAATTCACCGTGTGTGCAGTATTGTCAGTCGTACGTATATATCTGACAGTTTGAATAGAAATATTCCACATACTTTCATAATATTTTACAAAATCTTTTGGTTGACCCACTTTCATTCGAGACCGCGATAAATGAAGACGTACGTATTCTCTTAAAAACCTTTCTGTTCCAAATCGGATATATCGAACTGTACGGTACACCCCCGCATATACGTTTAACGCAGTGTGCGTATGAAATTGTATGTATACGACCTTCTATACCGACCGATGGAAAACAAATTGACAGCTGTCGTTCAATTTAATTTGGAAATAAATTTAAGATTTGTTATAAATTAAAATTAAATTTAAATTAAAAATAATAAATTAAAATCAAAATAAAATTAAAATTTAAGAAGTTATTTTGGTCGGTTTTTCATATCGCGCAGAAAAATTCGCATTTATGAAAATCATCTGTCACATGCTCGTGTGATTTATAACTCTTGTTATTGGCGTTTTTTTATATGATCTAAAGAGATATTATGAAAGACTTCTCTAACATCGAGTTGCACTTCTAACAAAAACATCAAAATGTCGAAGTAGAAATACTACTGACAATCGCTTCGAACTATTAAAAATAGGATTAAAGAAAAAAAATCGAAACAAAAGTTCAATCTCGACAAGATAGATTGGTAGAGACTTTCGATTTTTCTGAATACGAGACGAGCAACCAGAATGAGGCTTGAATAATCCGAGTTACGTGTGCAACACGAGAACTGCATTTCTATGGCGTATTTTGGTCGAGTGAGTCGTTTATCCACGTGGCGCTGGATAAATTGGGAAAGCAGATCCGCTCACCGCTCTAACGGTATTTCCGTTTTTCTTTCTTTTCGATCAATGATCGCGTCGGTCAACACAAAGAGAACGAAATCTCGACTTTTACCAGTTTTATATAAGATATAATAGAGGGGAATTTGTCGAACGGTGCGGAATAGCAATTAAAACTTGTCGTGTAACGTAAATACGTGCAACACTTTCACATAACACGAATACGTAAACTGCATAAAATCGCCACACGTAATTCGAGCGACATCTTTATCTAGCTTCCCGCAGTTTAAATACATTCGGCAGTGATCATTTTATTTTATACTGTTTGATGAAAAACATCATGAGGACAAAGTTTGCAAAGTAATCGATTTATTACGAATTCATATTTATGCGCATATAGATAAGAAAATGAAGTCTAGTATTTATCCCATCTATTAAATCTGAGGTAAGTCGCTGAAGTCGCTAAAGAAATAATTTTTAGTTGAAAATTTTGAACACTTATTTTAGCTCCATTGTTATGTGAAGACGAACTCGTCGATATTTTTCATTTGTTGATTTGCTATTTTTTTTTTTTTTTTTTTGAACTCTCATCATTTATATAACTATTCCTGACTTGATAGCCAATTACTCGCTTTATATTACAAACACGTGTCGACACGTGTATTTGTCATTTGAAGAGATTCAGCAAAACGAGTCAAAGAAATCAATTGTTTTTTAAACTAGTTCTTTTATTTGCAGGTTTTCGAGTAAAAATCTCCTAACGACCTCTAAATAAACACACAACCGCGATTATTGCACTCGATTCTTGCTAATTACTCGGGTAGATGAGTACGGCGTGCAGAATACCAAGCGAATCGATCATCGACCGCATGCAGCGAGCATTTTGGTGGCACTTCCGCTTTGACCGACGGAAGCTCCACTTTCTTACGCGGTCAACGACGTGCATGCTACTAGTGAACACAATAGAACGATTATCTGAACAGTTAGACAGTCTAATTCCACGAGATGGAATTAGAAAGACTGAAGGACAACTCGTTTAATACGCGAGTCTCCACGAAATCGTTTCATCATTTCAAACGACAAATTGTATATTATAAATATTAACTTTCAAATTTTGCCAGCACAATCACAACAGTCGCGTGTCACCGTGGCAGTGATTTTCAATCTCTATCATTTCTGGATAAATGGATCAAAGATCCATTTAGAATTTCACGGTCGAGTGGCAACGATCTCGATCGTCACGAAGCATGACGAAATTCCTCGTTCGAAAGAACCTCCGAACTTGAACTTTTGAAACATCGTCTGAGTTTTTATCATTCAGTTCAGAATTGAAGATGTGATTTTCCTGTTATGCTGTCCTTCGTCCTCGAGCGTAGATTATTTTATTCCAATAATTTGGAAAATTGCCACTTACTGACAACGGATCTTTACGTAAGAGATCATCTTTTTGTCCTTTATTTTTGTTTACCTTGACACTAATTTCATAATTCATATCGTATACGTCAATAATGTCGGATTTATAATTCAAACAACAGTCTCATCTGTAAAGCTGAAACGAAGTTGGAAGTTATTTCTCAAAGTGCGGCGAGGAAAAGATTCCGTGACAGCAGCGTGCCAAGGAAAATTCATATATTATTCTTGGGCCGTCGTATTTTCTATTCCATTGACAAATTGTTATACGTACAGTACGCTTTCTTCGTAATGATCTAACTAAGGCGCACTGCATTGCTCGCACAAGATACGTACTCGCTGTAAAACAGTTTCACTTTCCGCCATTCTCGCGAATGGGCACGCAATTCTTTCCAGATGCACGAATCTGTGCATCTTCCAAAGAAATGGATCGCTTTTCTAGGTCTGCGAAAGCGTGGCGAAACAATATTGGTTTCTAAACATAATTTAGAGATCGGGTACACTTTGGTCAAAAAACCGAACGTTTCGGTTTCTTTCTCTTTCTCTCTCTCTCTGAGATCTTTTCGTTCCAATTGGAATTTCATTCTTCAAAACGATGTCCGATGATCCTATCGATGAAGATCGATTATCGCGAAACAGTGGACTCTCATTTCGACGTCAATTATTAATTCAAGGTTTGTGAAACATTCTAAAAATTTTTGATAAACCATACCGTCATTCGATGACGAAAATGTACATAAATTCGGTATCAATCTCACGTAATATTGGATTTACATTTAACTGATGAATTTAAGGCTCGTGGAAATGTTCTAAAACGTATACACACTTGGTCACGTTCACACGAGATAGTTAATGTTGAATTTATTACGAATGTATATGCATTTAAATTATGAATGTATAAGATATTTGTGGAAATATCCTGAAAACCTTCCTACATTGTTGCCATTCGTGAATGAAGATACGTACGTGTGTTATTATACCATGAATCGATATTTGCATTGCAAATAACTTAGTTCTATCAGATTACAAGAAAATATATAAAAAACCTGCAGACACATCCTGTGACGTACGATAATTTTTCTTTACCTCAACATCTTTTTTTTTTACTTGCAAAACGCAGGTCGAGCGCGGATTTATTAAATACCGCCAGTTCAAGTTCCACGTTAATCTTCCATTGATCGATGTTCTACACTAACTAAGCGTGTTTGATCTTTCTTTTCAGTGCGTGGCGACCGTTTACGAGACACGAATTTCCAACAGCGAAAGAAAAAAGATGCCACGTCACTGAGAAGGGGAAAAAATCTCAGCAGGAGATTCTTTGATCGCGAAATTCTTTGATCAATTCGCACGAAAAGTCACGCGAGGAATACTGATCGAGATGGAGAACAAAAGCGATTCGAAAGAGAGGGAGAAGATCAAGAAGATGTTCAGCTGGAGCGATGGGCTGACCGCGTGAGTAACACGCTTAAAAATTTGTTTGAACCTCTTACGCTTCCACTTTTACTTTGCTTTCGTCGGTCGGAGAAACCGACCACAAATCGACTCTGTGCTCGATTCTTCTACGATTATACTAGTGTAACAATTATGCATGTTACATTTGATATCGGTACAGTACTGCTGTTCTTAATCCTTAAAGACCATCATAGGTGAAACTTTGCTGGAATGTTTGAAAAATTAAGTAAAGTTAACGAAATGGAATTAAATGTTTTATTATTATCCATTTCAAGATGGAGGGTAAAAAAAATCATTGTTCGCAATGATTACAAGTAACAACAATGAGTAATGAAATTTCATTTAGGGCAGTTTTTGAGGATCTATTAAATTATCGTGTCTAAAGTTTCATTATTTTTTTCGTTTCGGTTTTGTTATACGTAAAGTAAAGAATGTAAAGTTTGCAAAAATATGAATTTCCACGGGAATTTGCAAATGTAACTTGGAAAATAAAAAAAGAAGTTAGATTAGACATTGCAAACAAGGAGAGCAATATATAAAAATAGAACAACCTGAAGTTTATACTTCAACTGTATATTTAACTGTGTAATTGGCTATCTATAGATGTGAGTACGTCTGTGATAAACATCATGAATTGTAAAACATCTTTTTTTCTCCATGTTTGTTCGAAGTGGCTGTAACGCTTCCATACGCAGTTACAGATCAAAAAAAAAAACGACACAACGATAACAAATAATAATCTATAACAAGTAGACAACAAGTTTTTATACATTTTTGCAAGATACAAAAAAAAAAATAGAATGCACAAATATATATAAAATGTCCAAAATATTTAATGGGTGCGGAAAATATTTGCGTACAATCTATTTTTTTAGATTATCCCCCTGAAAAACATGAATTCGCATAAAAACCCGCAATGTGGTTATAAGGGTAGAAAGAAAAATGCTGCCTGCTACGGTCATAATTCGAAAATTATAAAAAGCTCAACTTGTTTTCTCGATATGACCGCGGTTTTGCAATCTGTTGCAAGAACATAAACGCTGCATGAAATCTACGAACTTCCCCTGAATACATATTGCCTTATTGTGGTAACTTACATTCCAATTTTCTGTTGATTTTTCACGGAGTCAGATTCTTATTACAACGAACATATTCGTATTCATGCAAATTTTTGCAAAGTCGGACCTTTCTCATCCTGAATACCTGTCAAATGTGCAATTTAATAATTAAATTTCCATAAATTTCTTTTATGTAATTCTATTCTTTCAAAATTGAACTTGAGAATCCTGAATCGAACACGAAAGAGTTTAACCTTCTAAAGGAACAAGGAAATTGTGAAAAATGGAAAGAAATAAAATATTGCAATTTTCAGTCAGAGTGGAAAGCCGATGGAGCTGTTCAAAAAAAGTCGGCCAACGAGTGGCGCAGAAGGTGCGAGGCAAATTTTGCAAGAGCGCCGCGCGTTGGTACGAGACTGCTTCGCTCCGCGACGGAGTTCGCAATCGCGCGTGAAAGTGGCCGACGAGGAGCTCCAAGTCTCGGTGAATAGACTTGTCCGCTCGTGGCTCGTTCGCTTTATCGTTATACAGTGAAAGGGTAAAATGTAGGCAAAATACACGAACGATCGCGACTCGACTCATCCTCCATACGGCTGTGTGTCAGATCGACCTGACACCGATCCCTCCTTCCAAGAGAATCTTCCAACGTGAATTATTATTCGTCAAAATTACTTTCCACGAAACCGATTCTTCAAATCTGTCTTCTTGGAGAAATTGACAAGCTTATGCTAATCGGTATAATCTTTGCATACATTTACAATTTTCCAAGAAAATTCTTTATTCCAGAAAGAATTTCAAGTTTGTTAGTATTTTTCTTTTTCACTTTTTTTTGTTTTCATAATTATATCGCGGAAGAATCGTGTCTGGTTAAACCCAGATGTCACAATTATTTTAGAAACAAAGATTATTTTTGTAGAACTGGCTAAATTTCTGATCTTTCCATAATTTTATTATACCGTCTTGCAATCAGTTACTAATGGAGAATATTATTGTCTAAAGACCTGAAAAAATTTGACGTAAGTCGTAAATTGTAAATTTTATTATTTAGAATAGCTCAAATAGAGCTATTTCTCTAACGAGGATCATTTGCGTTAAGTGGTAAAACTGGTGCAAGTAATTGATGAGTAACAGTCGTCGATGAAGAACAGAACAAAAGGTTCCTGTGTGATTCAAAACTAGATATTCCACGTTAGCTAACAACGCCTGTTCTCATATTGAAAATCATCAGATTGAACCGTTCACAATGAAAAAGAAATAATAGATTATCAAGATTTCTCAACGAGTTACCATTGAAATTATTAAGAGAAAATGGGATTAGTTCAACATGGTAAAAATAAATGAATCATATGTTGCGTTATTAAGGAAAATGTCAGATAATTTAAAATAATTCATTAAAAATAATGATAATAATTATGCAGATAATTACGTAGCATTGCAAATTATGCTTTGTTGTTTTTTTACGTACCGATTCTTGTCATAAGAATGAGAAAGAAGGAAAGTCTGAACATACCTCGAGAGATGGCACCACATTTGCCGTTTCTGTGGCGGCAGAATTACGAAGATAATTAACATAATGTACGATCTACATCTCATTAACATAAAAAAATAACATCGACTAATAATTATCAAAGAGACAGCATGCATTGCGTCATATCTTACGTAAATACAACTAAATGTTCTAGAAATTAATTCACACGATGAATTGTAACAACTTGATTCTTTTTATCCCTCTTTTTATTTAAAAACACAACTAACATGACATCAACTATTAAAAAATTAGAGAACAAAACTAATAAACGTTGAGTAAAGTTCAACACGATTGAATGAATAAATTGCGCCAATTATTAAATATTTGCTCTTTTATATTCAAATTCTTCCAATTTTTTTCATGTTAATCGATCAAAATACTTTGTGTCTTTTGGTAAAAATTATCTCTTAGAGCCTTATCAATCATAGTGAAAAGGAGCGTTGAGAAAACGACGATATTCTTTATTTTTTTCTTTAGCTCGAACTAAAAAGCAGCTTTTTAAGGAAATTTCTTATCGTTACGTAAATTTTGCAAAACCCGAAAGGAACAGTTCGTTAATTAATTGAAGAAATTCTCCAAATCTGTTGAATTTGTTACACGATAACATTAAATTAAAACGACGATATTGGGATGACTAATCAACTACGAGTTGTTTAACGTACCTGCTACGAAAGGAAGCATTGGCTCATGTCCGACATTAGTCGAAGACTTCTAATGTAGTCGCTTTCTCTAATAATCGATTCCCAAAATCTACCCAGCATTCTTCGAACGATTCCCAAACCTTTTCTTTCAAAGTCAACGAAGATTTCGAATTTCTGTTCCTCAAAGATCGTCGAGAAGATCAAATATACGTTCGTTTGCTCGAACAACAAAAGCACACAAAATTAAAATAAAAAAAAAAGTGTTCAAAGATACATTAACATTCTCTCTGTCAATCGTCGAACATTGCAAATGACATTAAACAAAATAGCACTTGTATCGTAGAAAATAATTCACACTTGGAGTGAATTTACACGAATATCTTGAAATGGACAATTTTCAAAAAAAAAAAACAAAAAAAAATACGTCGCTTTTTAAACTAGTCGAATCGAACGACGCGCGAACTTTGCGCCGAGCAAACGATCTGGTTATTTGTTTCTCCTCGACGCGGTAGTCGTCCCGATTTATCAAGCAAGAGTGGTTAATTGAAAATCACCAAGCCTAAAAAGTAGCACAAGGCTACGAAACGAAGAGGCTCGCACAAAGGGAAAATTCCTCTTGTCTTTCCGTGGCTGATGCACGATCGACGGTCATCGATGTATCGACGTTTGAACACTCTTCCTGGGATTTACGTAACAGAGCAGCCGGACTGACCGCTTTCACGTCTATACCATACCTTCGGCCGCATTTAGCGACCCGGTTCGATAAGTCCCGTGGCGGTTTCTCAAGTCTGGCCCGTCCTTTTTTCCCAGGAAGGCTGTTTCAGGGTTAAATTCACCGATCCAACGCTTGCCCAATATACCTTTGATTCGTTGTCTTTAGCCTTGAAAACCTTTGACTGCCTGTCCTTTGACACTGAAAATTCTTAGATTCTACGTAGCCCAACGTAGCAACAGTTTGAAAGTTCATTTCTTTTTTTTCAAATTTTCATATTTTGACAAATATAACTGGATTACTCTTGATATAAAAATGATTATACCGATATAAATGTATCTTTATGTATCGTGTGTATTTCCTTATAAATACATAAAGACGAAATTCCACAATCTGACGAAAGAAAGAATGAAAAAGTAAGAAACGAAGTTAGCAAAAAAATGATTACGCATTTCTATACGTTATAAATGCATGAAAATCCACGATCTGCCGACGAAGTTGGTAGAAAACAAAGAATGGTAAGACAAAGATGAAATTAGTCACAAAGGTCAAGGAGAAGATACAGAATTGTACGAGCCAATACAAAATTACACGTGACTTGTTACAAGAGTAAACAAATATCCACACGTCTTTGCAGTATCATTATCGCGTGTATTTGATTTGTACTACGTCTAATAGCAACCTGCGTTTGGTTCGCGTGATTCTCTGAACTCGGTAGAAGCGTGGAGCAGCCGTTTAGTTGAACAAAAAATCGTTCAAACGGTTGACTGCTGACTCTTGATCGTAGGTAAAATTTCACTCAGTGGCGAGTGCCATTTATATCGCAGTGCATATTGTTCGCGAACGATAACTTCTCCACTTTCTCTGCATTTCAATTTACATTGGAATTGATCGGCATGGGATGAATTTGATAACGTTGCACGGAACACCCAGGACATCCAGAAGACAAAGGTGGACGAAGTTCGAACGACCTCATTGCGTACACGAAGCACGGCAACGAGAATCGAGCCAAGTGCACGTGCACCGAGCGAGACTTTCGCTTTTACTCGAAGAAGCCCGGTAGAAGGTGGCTGACACTAACTCCGCGAGACCTTGCAGAGACCTTCCACTCCATCTTGGATTAACCTGCCATCAATAAGAACAAGATTTGTCTACGTTAGACGGGCTCCGCATACCGAATAAACTCCAACTGGCTCGTCCACTTCGCTCATCGAGCCACGACATTAACATGGCAGATAACTTTTTACGTCCGATTACATCGATCATGCACGCTCTATTAAAGCATGAAAATCCATATTTTATTAATGACTGACGATTTAATAATGACTATTTGTTTAACATTCTCTACTTTGTACCAAGGACAACCATTGATCAGAGAAAATTTTTTGTTCTCTTAGTTTATTTCTTACTTACGCTTTTTACACGCGAATTAACTTAATTACGCTTTTATACACAACTTAATATCAACGCGATAATAAATGTTGAATAATAAATAACATGATAAACTTGAGCTTGCTTTAAAACTTGGAGCCTCTACTCTTAAAATGCGTCGTTCGTTTTATTCTGAGACGTTCTCACACTATACAACTGTGCAAACTGAAGGCACTTTCCTTCTCGAAAATGCTGTGAATTGTCATAGTTGAAAAATTTGTTTCACAACTGAATCTAAACACAATTGATTTAATAATTGAAGCCTCCCCTTTGCTATATGATCTTCTTTTCGATTTCTTGAATTTTTTTCATCTAAATCTAAACATCTCTTAAATTATAAAAAATATATAAATATTCTCTTGAATTTTTTTCATCTAAATATCTTCAGTTCGATAAAATGGCGAGAGAAAGTCATACATTCTGAGAAGCTTGGAAATTTGTGGAGAAAACGAGAATATGAGAGGAAACAATGGTTATTCCGTGCTCTCTATTGCCAACATGTTCTAAAAATATCCGCGAATTTCGTAAGGAACATTTCGACAACTTAGGATTCCACAAATAACGCAAAGCTCCTCGTGATCTCTTTGGTACCAAAGAGAGCGCAGAGTTTGGCCAAATTTTCTTCGTCCTCGATTAAACACGTCTCTCCTCGAATACAGGGCAGATTATAAAGTAAAAGTTCCAATTACCTTTGCAATGTTGAGAGATTTGTTCAATGCTGAGCTTGTATAACAATTTGAGAACGTTCGAAAGAATCGTCTCACTCTAAATTCCGTAATTGAAAAATATTTGAAAGATATATCTATACATGTGTATTATATATCTTTCCATTAGACTACGTTTCGTAGCTTGGGTGAATTCGAGTGCAGCTTGCTCGAGCTTTATAGCCTTGCTCGACTGATATTTGCCCAATGTACGCAAAGCTATGAATAATTTTGTAGGATCAGGTGCAATACAATTTTCGAAGGGAAAGAGATGAATAATTTCCTGTTATTTAATCAGGTCTACATTACGTCAGGGACTGCAGCCGTGTTACGCAATACTGGGGAAAGTGCAAACCGTCTTGACCACTGTTATGGTTGCTATTTCTCGGATCTGAAATGAAATTGTTTGTTGATCGCCGCTGACAAATACCAACTGAATTCCATCGGCTAATTAAACGACTCGGTTCACGGTTCTACAGATTTCTGTCTTCGTAGATCGTACAACCATTGTTCGATCAAGCACGGCGATTACGATCCAGATTTTCCAACGATCGACAGTTACATATCGCGTGAAATTCTCCGAGAAAGAACGATTAAACTCGACTAAACTGTCGTTACATAGCGGACGAACGAAACAAAGTTGGAGAAAAACTTTTTCGAGCAAAGAAAGCGAGAGTTAGAACTTTACAGTTGCATTTTTAACAGCGATATTTAAACCTAAACGATTGCCTTGATTGATGATCTGTGTAATTCCTCGTTAATGAAATAACATTCAAATACGATTCAAAGCGTGTTATTATCCTGTGATCGATTTATGTCACCATCGCAATATCGTAATTGTGATAAATACGTGAGATACCGGCTCCTAGAATTGTGACGTCATTTGTTTCATTGAAACGAACTAACGGGAACAAAAGAAGAAAAAAATCTCAAGTCAGCAGAAAAATTGCAGGCTCTTCGTCGAGATAAATACAAAGTCGGTCATCAGGAGATAAAGTCACGATCATATTTCACACAGAATTTCTTGACTTTTTAAATTCTCCAGCATTTTTACTTCTTACGAGAAGAAAAAATTAATTTATTGATGAATTTATTGTGTTCGAGGAATTGTTCAAGCGTCAGTGAAATAGGATTAACGTATCACAAGGAAAAAAGAAAATTGTCAGTCAATTAAAACGTTGACGTGTTTTACAGACTATCAATGACGCTCAAGTTAATTATTCTATCGTCTCGAGTATAAATAAATATTCCACTCTTGCATACGAAGATTGAGAAACACTTGATCAAATACACCGAGCACAAAGATTTAAATAAATAGAAATACTTTAATATTTTTAATATAATATAAGTTTAGCATTTGTCGTAATATAATATAGGGTGAGCCAAAAATCACTTCTTATTAAAATAAATCCGTAATTTTTTTACTATATAAAATTAATAAAATTAGTTGGTTTTATTAAAAAAAAAAAAAAAAAAAAAGAGACCACAGAGAGGCTTGTGTTTAGTGTAAGATAGAAAAACAATTTTTGGTAACAAACTTTTGATATTCTTCTCTATGGGAGATTATCCAATGTTAAAAACTATCCCCTTGAATTCTAAATCATTGAATAACTAATTAGAATATACGCAAGATTATAAAAATTAGAGAACTTTTTTTCTTTTCTTTTTGAATAATAGAAGTGACTAGGCATGAATTGATTGAGAAATTTTTGAGAAACAGTGACTTTTCGTTTATTAATCTCTTCGCCATAAAAGGTAAAATCGTTTAAGAACGTAATAAAGACTCACGGAAGATTTTGCAAGTATAATGCCATATTACGAGCGTTTTTCTGTTCATTACGAGACTTCGCCGGACTTTCAAGCTTGATAAGGAGAGACACATCTATTTTACATAAAAAAAAAATTATTCTCGATTTGCTCGTTTCCGTCGGCGATGTCCATATCATTGATCGACATCATAAAAATAAATAATATCATAAAATGATTTTGTTTGCATAGATCAAACATTTAAATGGAAATTCTCTTTTCTTACATACCTGGTAAACATGTTAATGGAATTTACCAGCTTGGATCACGTGACAATTAGAGATATACTTATTTATCAGTGTATATTATATCATATATTTATCATTTAGATTTTAGATCTAACAGCGACAACAACGATGCCTTCGTTTTCGAAATCGTCCAAATCACAAGGATATCCAACCGATGATCTTGCACGTTTTATTCTATAAGATTTGTCTGATAACGATAGCAGGAAAACGTAATTTAGAAGTCTAACTAATTTCACAGATCACCAATTACAATTATAATTCTTGTTACAATGTCTAATCTCGTTCGGGGAATAAGAAGCTTCAATTGCGTGAAAACGACAATCAGCAGTGAATTAGTGCAATTTGTTCGTTCAAAATCTTCGTGCAAGAAATTGTCTGCAAAAAGAAAGAACGGAGAAGAAGAAGAACGAAATGTTACACGTGCGTATCGAATGACAAAAAAATTTATTATAAAAATATCAACGGTTGATCACTACTGGTTGTCATGAATAATTGAAAAATATCCACATGACTCTCTCGTGCGAATTTATATTTGGAAAATCATCAAGCTCCTCAGATCAGCGTTAATTATCATATACTCATCTTACACATTGTACACAGTCTTCATTTTTCGCATTATATTTCTTGCGACGATATGTCAATTTTTTATTTTCTCAATTCTCATTAATTAGCTCGCGAGCGACGTAATCTCTTGGATGACGAATTTACACCGTGCACTGCCGATGCACTAAAACACTCGCGATGCATTTTTGCTAATCGTCGAAGATAGGGATAGCGTTGGAGGAAAGTGGAGGGTAATTAAAAAGTGATTTGCATCGACGACAAAGCGGAGACCAAGAAAGGGGCTATCGAAGAACGCGCGTGGGTCGTTCGAAGGACGACAGGTGGAGGGAAGGTGAGCATGCCACGGAAGAAAGAAAGCTGATTAGTCGAACGAGAACAGACGTCGTAGTTGGATCGTGGAGTGGAGGGACACGGCGACAATGTCTGCGAGAGAATGAGAGGGAGAGAAGGACGTAGGTCAGCTGGTTAAGCTCTGTCAGCTCGATTCGACTTGGTTCTGACCGCTTCAGTCTCGCGTCAGGACTCGAATGTGGCGGAAGGAACAACGATCCTGCTCCGGACCTACGTTCCTCTTCAGCTGACCATTGGGTCTTCGCGGCTCGAAACGCAGATCTCATAGATCGACACGTCCAGGAACAACGCGTGCGACTATATATATTTATATATATATATATGTGTGTTCCTCCACTTTTGATACAAATAACTCTGTTGTGTTGTGTGTTGGTGACGATTATCTCTTTTTCTGAATCTTTTGCACGTCGATTTTACGCAAAGATCAACAATACGACACGTTCACGCTGGTCTTGATGATACCGGTCACCCGCGAATTTTCAATGATCTCTGGCCAGGATTACACTTGAGGGGATATCTGCGAAGAAAACGGGGAGAAACAGTACATCGAGGGAAGAGGATTCTACGAGATCGTCTCGGCCAAGTCGAAGGTACGGCACTTGGATTTATCGTGTTTTGTAGATAGTAGACAAATATAGTAATAGTCGTGAGAAAGAATTTTTCGAACCTGAAAGAACGCTAAAATACTTAAACATAGCCTTTATGGTTAATTTGGCAATTTGCATAACGTAGTATAGCATTTGTAAAAACCAAAAATCTAATACGAATCATGATAGAGGAGACCTTACTCCATTTGTATTCTCCATGTGATAGAAATAAAATTGAAACATAAATTCTAAAATTCGAAAAGTGATTTAACTTCAACTCGAACGAATTAAGATCTGTCGCGGAGCAAAGAAATTGGCCGTGGGTTTTCCCGCGATTCGACTGAAAAAAAAAGAACGGGTTCGAGAGGGCCCGCAAGGTGGCCATTGGTCGAACGTCCGAGTGCCCCTTCATTTCTGTTGAAAAGTGAAGAAACCGCGTGGACTTCACCAAAGCCGGATTCGCCGCAGAAAATTCGAAAGCGATTGATGGCAAAATCGCGATCTTGGCCAACCACAATCATCGTGATCGATCCCCACATGAATCGCGCGAAATTTCAACGCTTCTTGCTCCTCGATTCCAATGTAGTAAACTACGGAATTACGTTGCTTCAATTATATCATCCGAATCGTCTGTTCAAATAGTACGTTCAAAAAGTTGTAGGTCATTGACTTTGTGTGAACGATTGTTACGAAAGCGAGCGGGCAGTGAAAAGCGTGGAGATCGGCGATTCATTCGTTCTTTTTTCCTTTTTTTCTTTTTCTTTCTTTTTTCCACGGTCAAGGAATTATCGTCGGTGCTGGAACATTATGTTTACTGCCTCTCGGCACATGAGAAATTTGATTCCACTGTTTTCACTGTAATTACAAGCGTAAGACAGAAGAAAGAGCCCTGTTCACATCCTGCTCGTTGAAACAATCGCGTAAATCACCGCGTTCGGTTATCAAATCGAGGTCGATCGATCTGACTGATCGATCGCGCCACTGCGACGATTAATCCTTTCACAACAAGCGTAACAAGTGTAACACGACAGAATTGAAACACAGTATTAGAAATTGCATGTTTCAAACTTTATTTTAAACTTTGTTTACATTTTAACTATTTACCATTGTAATGCAGAGTTTCATACAAGTATTGTGCAAATTTTTACGGACGAAACTGAGGAAATCAAAGATAGGAATTTGTGGAAGTTTCCCCTTTTAGAGGACTCTTTCCATCAATCTTTGCATTTACAAATAAAGGCTTCTTTTTATATTTACCGTTAGTCACGGCACGAAGAATAAACGATTCTTCTCGTTCGGTGCGATAACAAAAGATAGAAAATAGGAAACAGAAAAATTTTTACACGCTTGAAAACAGGATTAAAAAGAATTCATCTATTGTGTTAGAAATTTTGGGTGAGAAAAATGTTGTCATTTTACAAAAAGAAATTACGTTCTCGCTGCATGTTCCGAATTTCACGCGTAAAAATAATAATAAATGTATACGAAGTGACACAGGTGAGAGAGTAACTATATACATTTTACGTGTACGGTCGTAACGTAAGTGAGTTTCAAAACAATGTACAAACGTACAACACGTAGGTTCGCGACACATGAAGATTGATCTATGACAAAAATCCGTCGCATTGTCTTTGTTCCAAAGGACTTTCTTATTTTGACAGAAAGTGACAAACAGTAAAGCGCATTTTCCTCTCCCCGTTATATTCGAATCTTTCCATTGAGCACAAAAATCGATGTGAAAACAAGCTCCCGAGTTCTCTGAAGATTAACATCTACATCAGGTCCTGACATCTCGTGCCCGATGACGACGATTACTTTGCCAATTATTAATTCCAATTGATTTTATTACACTGCCAAAGAATCAATCACCGCTCGTACGTATAATTTTCCTCGCGGTCAAAGTGACTCAGCTGTTTCCACGTACACGCGAAATAGAAAGTTGCGCGAAGAGGGAGTTGCAGCTCGGTTTTGACAGTTCTCTGGAATACATACGCGCTGAAATCGAACGCATTCCCTCGCGTTACTTAACACGCATGTTCCCCGACAATTTTCTCGCAATTACGTCTGCTCTCGAAGCAACGAATGCTTACGCGATCGATGGACCACCGTGGAAAGAATCGGCAATATAATGCAATTAATATTATAATATAGATAATATAATATAATGTAAATATAATTATTACAAAGAATGCCTGCTCGCGAACTTCTCGCTCGTGTCTAATTGACAAGGAATGCGGGAAGTGAATCTTCGTCGAGTTTCGAAATTTCACGAGTCGGAATTTCACTCTCGATCAACGAGAAAATTTTACGAAAGAAAATGCTTCTCTCTCCGCGACGGTTTAACGACCGAATATCAAGAATTTTTGCGGCGATTTGTTGTCGATCAAAATCGTAGGAACAACGAGCAGAGGCCACAGCCTCCTTCTGGCTACCTTCGTTTTATGGCTACCACTCGTAGATAAGATTCACGCGGGATAAACCTTTCGTCGTGGAAGTTTGAACAAGTGTAACAACGTCAGTTCTCGTTGTCAGTCAGATAAAATCTGCGAGAGGTTAATTATCGTTTCGTTCGGAAACAAGTGCTGAGTCTGAAGGATAATTTTGTGCAAAGAAAGATATCATAGCCGGCGAATTATACTTTCTCGACAGCACAAAGAAGAATGTTTGAAATGGTACGACCATCGCGATTGTCATCCCTGTGAATTTCTCTCGGTTGAGAGTGAAAATTATGCTTGCTCGATGTCGTACGTTTCTAATCTCGAAGTTATCGTTAAATTTGCTGTTTCTTGAAATTGTGAAATTTGCCGTCGTTATCAATTTATCACTAAGTGAAATTTGAAGATCCATCGTTGTTCTATTGTCAGACCTCTTTAATGGAAAATTTCTTCCATGCTCACTAGAATTCCGAAAATTCGAGTGGAATTCGAGCGTCCCTCGTGATCGCGTGCAACCTGAAATCGAGAATACATCGATGATCGAGAAATTCTGAGAATTATCAATTCGAGGAGAAAATGAAGAAATGGAATGTTTCTCTTCCACCGCGAGCGAAACGGTGGCAAATTCCAGAGGAGAACGAATTTCACGCGTCCGATGGAACGGATTAGTCGTGATCCGTAACGATTCTAGAAAGTAAAACGAGCCAGTCGAACGCGAATATTCCAACATGAGCAAAAGTCAACAGGCAGGGAAGAAACCTGTTGAAAATTCTCTAGAATTTTGCGAAATACTTTGCAACTTGCTCTACTCGTGTGATGTTGAGCATTTCGAAAAGTATCGTAACTATTGTGATTACAAATTGCATAATTAAACGGACAACCAAAATACCCAAATAATGATTATTCGTTGCAGCAGTATTTAGTTAAAAACTGACACTAATTGTACACTCGCGATATTTAACAAAACTGACGCTAATTAATAGTTTAAAGCTACTCTTCGTGGTGCATAGCAATCTTCTGTTAAATATATGTCTGCGGTGAATATAATATCTCTTTTAACCTCTACCTATATAGTATCTCAGATTTCTATCAAACTTTACTCCTACAATTATAATTAAGGATTGATGAAAATGATTTTCAAAATGGTTTTCATTTACAGTTCAAATATTTTCGCTAACTCTGCGTACACGGCGGACACAGGCCGTTGAATTTGACTCGGATTTATGAATTATACACGCATTGAACTTGATCGCATCGTTATTCACACGAATGGGTAGAACAGGCAGGCACCTTGATGGACAACCTCGTTACTTTTCGAGCCACGTTCGGTATCGTGGCGCGCATGCCATCGTTGTGTAATTTCGCGTTATCGTAAACGCGATCCCTCCCCCGGCCGCTTGCACAATCGCATAATTTTACGACGGCGGATCGGCGAATATTGTGTAACGAAAGAAACGAAAAGATCAGCGAATCGAGACGTACGTACGCAGTTACTTACACGTGTTTTCCCATATCGTGTCCTCCGAGCGAAAACCGTGGCCACTGTGCGGGCGTCGAAGTCACTCGGCAAGTGGGCGCGACATTGGTGATGAGCGAGAGTGTCATTCTCGTCGAAATCGTGGAGAAAAAGTGGCCGCGAGACGAGTTATTCGAATTCAAATCTGTGAACACTTGCACGAAATTTTAGAACGAGCGAGCACATCGTGTCACTTTAGTCATATTTTCTATGCGTATTGCGTACGCGTGCTTGTCGATCGTCGAACGTCTCACAAATGCACGAACATTTGGTGATTGTTCCAACAGTATCAGGTACGTATGATACTTCGAATATTCGTGTATTTGGGAGAAATTGAGAGACCGGAGGAGCAACGCGCACCGCAATACGCGAAAATATAGAAAGTACGCGGCACGTGGTACGTTTAGACGTTGCGTAATAACATTTGGTTAACGAAACAGATCTCTATCTAGGATTTCTTCGTTTCTTCGGTTACGTTGGTAAAATATGAATTTCTATGAGGGCTGCAGCTTGAACGAGTCTCGTAGTGAGTGAAAGTATCGTTTGTCTTTAAAATATTCGAGCTTCACCGGGGGGGTGCAGTTCCACCCATCTCGTCGACGATACGCTCAACTTCACGAATCTCTTGTCCATTTGCCAAATCTAACGTACAGTGATCGGCAACGTCATCGATGAAAGCAAACGTAACTCTTTGTATCGTTCAATTCCATTGACTGCGCGAGATCGAAGATGGTGAGTGCTCTGATTTGGATTAATTTTGATTTGACTTTTGAATTTCATCGAACCGTTCTTGACGTCCCTTGTGGACGAATCTTGCACATATCGTTTCGTCGATCGAAGCGCTGATAGCTGCCTGCGTATTTTCACGTCATAACGATAATTGACCGCTGGTATTCTCGCGAGCTGCATTCAAATAATAACATTAAACAGTACAAAGACTTCGAGGAACAAAGACCAACACGCGTGACTGCCCGATTCGTCGAAGACTATCCGTGTACACACTCTCTACAGTCTCGTTCAAGTCTCGCAGTCTTGCTCGGTTTCCACGAATTGAAATACGAAATCTCTCTCCGTGCCAGTGCGGAGCAGATCCGAATCTTCTCTCTCGGCGAAAGTTCTCTCGCTTGCCATTAAAAGAAACGCGGCTTGATCGTCTGTTAACGAGAATTTCGTTTCGTGGGACGTTTCTCAGATAGAAATCTCGATAGGTATCAACTTCGATGCACGAACTTTGTCGGCAATCTCGTTTTTCGTAATTAAAGGATACGTGATGTTTGATAAATCGCGGTATAGTACTACGGTAAATAAGCGATGAAAGTAATTAGAAAGAGCTCAGCGCCGATTCCTCGTAATCAAGAAAAAAAAAGAAAAAAAGAGAATCCGTGCTTCGACGAAAGTCAATGCACTCAAAGTCGATGCACAATAGAGTAGCGAGCAAGAGTGTAAATTCTCGACGACGAGAAGTCAACTTTTCTAAAAAAAAAAAAAAAAAAAAAAAAAAAATAGCACTAATTACAAATAAGTACGGCGCCGCGAAATTAAAAAAAAAAACAAAAACAAAAGAAATGCTTAACCCGGCGATTTTAATAAGTGTGTCGGCCTGTTACCGGAGTAGCAAAACGAAACGTCATCGTAAAATGGTTACGCGATCGTACGGCTACGTTCGCCTAACATGGTAAGCCTGTGTTGTAAATCAATCGCGAAATAAACGCGAACATTCCATACGATTAATAGCAACGAACCGGAGTGAAATCGATGATCTCTGATTTCCTCGTTCCCTTTTCCTTTACTTTTCCACGGCCAGTCACGAAAACCGATCTGCCCGCGCTCCTGTAACGATTATTAACTCTTACTTGCCTCACAGCCATGGAATGCTTTCTCCTCTCTGATTTTCTCGATCACAAGCTGCCCGCTGATTTTCTCATCCTCCGCGTGATCTTGGGTCGACGAACCATCACAGGATTAACTCCGAAATTCACGTTGCCATTAATTAAATGCAGCAGAATCTTCAGATAATCTGAAGATCGTTTAATTTCTTAAAGCACGTCTTCTAACGTGATTTGAATATATTTTGACTTTAACATAATATTGAGAGAACGTCAAAAGTTTCACAGAGCACCGAAATAACTCTAAAAGTTATTATAAATTTAAGCGGAAGTCGTAAAGGCGACGCTTTTCATCCTCTTACCTTCAGATCTCGTGCAGGCTACATTAATCTGACCAGCAGAATGTTAAATAATTCAGAGATCGATCATCTAATCTCTTAATGTGATTTTTATTTGTAGTGACTCAATCTTGCTAATGGATTAAAGACTTTAAAATGTGTTTGAAGAACATCAAATCCTCACAAGATATCCATTAATCACATCCTGTGTTTGCATAGTAAATCAATTGATAAAGCAATCAATTGCAATGAGACGTCGCTTCTCGTTTTCGGTGTCATTAAAATATCATTAGCTTTTATTAAACATTATCAAAACTCCGATATCTTTTTCACTGATGTGAATCCAGAATTGAATTCTTCAAATCGTTGCTACGATTGTTATTTACGATAATCGCTACAACTATATGAATCATAATCGCTCGCGACCAACGATCAAAGTGCAGTTGTTCTCCATAATTTTATTCAGTCTGTAACCACAGTCATTCTTCGGTTTTCAATCGACACTTCCGTTTTCGTTCGTTCAGGTCTTTCTGTAAGAATAAGAAAATTTCCTCCAGCATGCGTGTACTCTTCAGGTGCAACGCTAATGCAACGAAAATTAGCGATTGGTTGATTTGGGTCACGTGATTCGCGAGGGGGCGTGGGGTAGATCTCGAGTAGAAGTGGCATTGTCTGGTACTGAGCGATCGCGCCTGTAATTTGTTTTCTATCTATTCAAATGTTTGCATATCAATAAAATTTTATGGCAAAAAAGTCGTGTGGGGTACAAGTTTTTTCTTCTACGTTTTCTATGAATATTATAATAACACGCGACATCGTTTCAAAGTATTCAAATTCAATTGAAACAGGAAGCTCCTTGGCATTTCGCATAAATGCGAGATGACGTTCGTCACATCTTCGAAATTAAGTATCCGTCAGTTATTTACGATTTTATGCAAAAGTTCTATCGCACGATTAATGGCCAGGCAAGAGGACATTGGCATTAGCATTGCAGAGCATCCTGCCTTTTCTGTTGGACTTGAAGTCCAACTCAAAAGTCTTTTTCAAACGCTTCGTGAATTTTGCAATCACTCCGGTTACTTTTAGACTTCTGAAATGTTATTGTCAATCCATGTTTACTTCAGTCTGTTGAAAAGACTCATTTCTAAACGTTTCGAACCTCTGCAAATTCATTAGTCAGATTCAATTGAAGGCAACACGTCACGCGTTTTTATATTCTTTTCAGAATGAGAAAAAAACTGCTTTAAAATTCAACGAAAATGTGCTTAATTTGTATACATAATCGTCTATTTAACCTTAGCAATGATATTGGTAACCAGAGTCTTTTTGGAAGTGAAAATGACCAGTCTTCTTGTCATAATTTTTCTCTAAATGTTCAAATGTTTTTTTTTTCTTTTTTTTTTTTCTTTTTTGATCATAATTACACGTTTCTTTGTAAAAGTTCACATCGATCACGACAAAGTGACACGGTCACGAGACACATAAATATAACAACTCAAAAATCTAAAGGGAACAAGAATGACTGTGAAAAAAACTAGTCGTAAGAAGTAAAACGCTTGTAACGCTGAAACTGATTTATTTTTATTAATTCTTAATTCTGTGACTTTAACAGCCTCCGATTAAGATACAATCTGAAGAACAGATAAAATAATCTTGTTTTAAATTTGAAGCCTTTTCATAAATTATTCGCATAGCTTTAATTGTCCAATTAATCGTAGTAATTGCCACGACCGATTAACAAAATCTTCGTTTCATTAGCACAATTACGAACGTCATTCCGCAAGAATGATGCAAACCAGGCGTCGTCATTCAGTTTCAGTTGAGCGCAATAAAGCCCGAATCAAAGTACATCTCGCTCTAAAAATGTAGATCGACAGGATCACAAAGGAAATTACGTCCATGCTAACGCGTGACGTCTCCGCTTTCTTATACGATTCGCGCGTTTTTTTACGCACGCAGACGGGAAACAAAAAATCGGGCAAAAAACATCTTTGCTTAATGATAATATGGCGTGGAAAATGCATGCAAAATAGCAGTTGTGTAACTAATAAAAAAAGACTACAGTGGTAGTTTGATAAACGAGGAGTTGAAAAAATTTTAATTGGTTACGATCGAAACGTAAGAAACGGTGTCTTAATTTTCAAGTTTCTCTCGAAACATTAAAAATCGTTTTGTTGTAATTGTCAATCGTATTGACGTAAGAATGAGATTGAAAAATTATCCGAAAATTTTTCCACCTCTCGACCCCGTCCGGGCATGATAAATTTCTTGTAAAGAAGTAGAACCATTTTCAACTCGTATAACTCTAGCAGCTGAATATACAATATTTGAAATATCATTAAATTTTAATAATTCCTCGAATGACAAACATTTTTTAGTAGTCTACATGTAACATTTGAATGATTTAATGCCTATTTATGTTAATACGTGTTGCACATGCAATAGTTAATTGCTAGAATATTTCTTCATCTTTTTGCTAAAGAGTTTCCTATATATATTTATGTAATATATGTATATATATATATATTTTTTTTTTGCAGCCACGCATAAACTTAAGAAAAACAGACGATTTATAACTTAATACACTCGTTTCTTCGAGCTATTTATTTTCACACTGTCTTACTAAGACAACTAAATTATATTTCCCTAAATAAGCATCCCTAAAGTAAATGGAATGTATTTACGTAATCCGCTCATTTTCATCTTCGTATTTTTATATATATTCATATATTATTTATATATATATGATTTATGTTGAAATTCTGCTGCTCGTTTATGATTTATCGTTTATCAACTTTTAACACACCAGTGATTCTGACATTCGTTTCGTAAATCATGCGTTTGAAAAAAGCCCAGCGCTGCGTAACATGGAAATCAAACCAAAGGGAAACTCAATTGCGAAAAATAAGCGGCGAAGGTCAATCATTTAACGAAGACTCCGAGTTGTTTGTCGGAGCCTCGCGATCGTCATGAAAGTCACGCTCGAAATCGACGCCGATCGCCAATCGGCCAGATTTCAGAGTTCGAAATTAAGTCAAGGCGAGGATAACAGGCCCGTCAGTTATATATCGGAGAAGAAAAGAACGGGAAAGGGGTTGGAACCTCGATAGGTGGCAGAGCGATCGGAAGGTCGACAACGTTTCGACAAGGTCGACCGCTATATAGGACGTACGTACGTGCACGAATGTCGTCTCGTTGCGATCAAAATCGTCGCTCGATCAATCGATAATCCACGCGTGTTGCTGCACGCGTACGTGTTTTCGTCGCATTAGATAACGAGCGATTTCTTATGCGAGTATCCTTGCGTCAGACGAGCATTAGATGCTCGCAATGCCGCTGTCGTGATCGGGATGAAATTTACTCGTCGCGGAGTATTCTGAGATTTCCATCGTCGAGTCGAAAAATTCGCAGAAGAAGATCCACGTGTTCGTATTTAAATACGTTTTAGCGATTATTTGTGAAAATTATACAGAGTCTCTCGTGTTTAAGTCAACTCTTAATACAGTTGTCAAGTCAGGAAAAAAGTAATCAATTCAATCATTTGAGGATTTAATCCTTGCTAAAGAGTCAAGTTCGTATTGTGCGTATAATTGTACAACCAATAATAAGATAATTAAGAATTCGAGGAGAGAAACGTATTGCAATATATCGAATAAACATGTCAAAAGTCTATGCTTAATGCTTAATAAGGAGTGCTTTTTAAATTTTTAATTTACCACTCAGAGGATTAAAAATTCAGCTAATATAGGAAAATTGATATTTATTTTTTTTTTTAATTTTACTTGTAAATTTTATAATCGATACAATGCTGTGCAAATACTTTTCCTGCAACCAAATTCTACACCAAACTGGCACATAAAATGAAATTCTATTGACTTTGAGGTTAATGCTCTAAGTTGCTGAGGTAAAAGCAGTATTATATATATACTATTACGTATACTCTCTGTTGATTATAAGAAATCAAAGGGTGTGAAAGTTAATAGTTTTTATCTCAATGATTACGCGACACGCCGTTTCGTTTTGCTTGATACGATTTAACGCACCGATTGACAGATCGTTGGAGCTCGACGGTATGTCTTACTGTCTCGATCCTCGTTCACTTTTCTGATGCCTAACATACATGATAAGTTGAACGAAATGAGATCATTGATCCTGTTGATCCTGAATTATTCTTCGTGTCTAACTGATATTTCTTACCTTTGCTAAAAATATACTACAACAAATCGGTAAGAGGAACGACTATGCGATTAATGAGCGAATGATAATAAGTAACTATCCATGTTAACAAAGACGTGGTGAATTTATTATTATCTCGCGAAAAATTAATAAAACATGAACAAGGAGTGCCAACGAGATATTTTGTTTTGAATCTCAAGCACGTTCTCCAATAATCTAACGGAAAAAATTTACCGCGCTCGATCGCACGAATGTCGTAAAATTTTATGGGAATAAACAAGGACACCTCGTTTCATACCGTTCTCGTAATCGTGCGTTACACACGATTTACATTTTTCTTCGCTTTTAAATTTCCAGCAATCTACATAATATTAGTCGCAAATCGAATTGAACTGATTCAGCGCAGATGTGCGTAATCGCAATCTGCATATTAGTCATAAATTGAATAACTTTTGACGTTATTATCTGACGTAGATATGATCGATATTCGATTATAAAATCCGCAATTACAAATTTCGTGTTTCGCAAACAAGCAGACGCGGCAAAAATTACATTCTTTTTTTCTTTCATTAACGCTGATTAGATGGTGTCGCCGGGACAGTTGTTGCATGACGACGCGCAGCTTCCAATTGTAATTATAAAACGATCAGCTGCAGTGATACTATTAGAAACGCTGCTGTAAACAACACAGCGATTAGGAAACATCATAGTTTAACATTAAATGAACGGTAATTATTATTGATTCTCTGTCGAAATTTTATCGTCGAAATAGGTCGCGAAAATACACAGCATCGTGCACAAGTGTTTGAACACCTCTGTGTTGTTGCACAATCATGGAACGCTTGTTGTAGAAAATTTGCGTGTTACAGATATGTCGGTGTTTGCGCTTGTTGTGTGAGTGCTTTTGAAATTTCATCGACGAATTAATCATTATTATATACAAATTTATTACATACAAACATTATTGCATCACAAAGTAAAAGTATCGACGAAAATGTAGGCTCTTGAAACATTGGAAATTTCTATCTAACGCACACAGAGCCTGTGTTGGAACGAAAAGTTCCTAAAATCATCCACGAAACGTCTACGAAATTACGCGACTCGCGACATAATTAACACAATCGGGAAATCTCCGAGAAAGCACGGATAGAAAAGAAAAAAAGGGGAGGAGCGGAGAATCGAGACTTGGATTGGTCGACCATGGCCCAGAACACGAAAACTCACGTGGCCAGGTCTTTCCATACCGTGTCCTCACGGTACGTCGTCCTCTGGAATGCCAACTTACGCAATTGATCGCGTCGGGACATCTCTTCGGTTTTCGAATACTAAGTATCGTCCACTATAAGACTTACGAGACTCGGTCGTTAGTCATACAGACTTCTACAAAATATACAGACTTCTATATATATATATATATAACAATCTGTTCCGTGTCATTAACGTTTCCCGCTGGAAATTAATTTGCAAAAGTGTTAAAAACTTCGTGACAAACTCATTCAAAGCAACCTGAAGACGATCTGTTTGCTCAACGTTTGTTTCAAACAACAAATGCAGTTGAGCATGTCATCCCCGCGTTGAAAGCAAATGAAAAGCGACGTAACACGTCCGTTTAGGAATATTTTAGAATATTTCGGGCGTTCTTTTTTATAATACAACGAAAATTTGTATTGTATTGAGACAATTAATCGCAGAACGTTGGTTTATCGATTAAAATACGACAAGCGTTGCAATAATTGTAATTAGCGATTAACGTACGAACGTAATTGAAGTTAAAAATAATTCGTTGGTCACGAGTTATGTTACACTTTAGCACGTTCGATGATAAGGCGAATGCCCATGACGCGACGAGTGACGCGCGTCACCTCGGAACAACAGTAAATTAAGTAATCAAACCGTAAATTAGTTCAGGCTGCTCGGTCTGACTGTTGCGACTATTATCTACTTGCGCGGCTGATCCGCCGAATGCTCCGTTTCCTTACCACTGATCGAATCGCGAATCGAGTATATGTGTATCTCCAACTCAGCAATTACGATTCTCACGATCATGATCATTCTTTTCATCGACTCTCAAATGACGAAAGTCTGGTTAATTTCATCTCGTGCGTTTCACTGTTTGGCACGGTTGCGCTTACGTATTTAAATTAAATTCATACGTATATAATTGTAAATATTAATTATAATTATATAATTCTATAATTATAAATGTTAATTATAGAAATTAAATTTTGTTATAGAAACGTATAATTGTAAAATGACAGTAACGCGCGTACATTAATTTTAATTAATTGTACGAAGTATAACGAGTTAATTTACAAAATTGGCACAGTAAAAAGAATTAATCGAGCGACAAAGTGAAACTTATCGAACAATGCTTGGCGAAGCTTTAGGATAAAAATATAAAATCGGAAGAAGATTCTTTGCTTAATTCTCGTAAGAAATTAAATAATTAAGTGAAATTTAAGTCTGAAATGTTTACGACTCGAGTAACCTTTTCACAACATTTTTCTTTTCTATTTAATTTCTGCAAGAGCCATTGAATTCCGTATTTCCTTTTGCTACTATGTAATTATCATACATTTGTCTGGCGTTATACTTCAAATCACTATTCACTAGCATATATATATATATATATATATATACACACACACACAGACACAATACACGTATACACAGTGGCTCACGAAAATATTTGAATTCATAGAAACATATTTTACGTAGAAAATTAAATCCAGTTATCATAGTTGTAATGTATTGCTAAAGTTATGAAAATTGCGAGATATTTAATGCAAGTGCATATTTCGCAACGATCACTCTGAATCGATTAAGATTTAAGTGGAATAATAAAATTTAATTACAGTAATAAATCTCTATATGCAGTGAGATTATATTATATATTCGACTTCGACTTTGATCCTAAATACATTATCACGTGTATAAAATGATCATGCAGTACACTAATTTATTACTAAATACATGTTTGCTTTCAAATTTCAAATTTATTTTAAACGACAGTCTTATATAAGACAAGATACATATATGTACATATACAAATTTTCTACGACAAACGTACATACACTTTCCCAAGGTACTGTACACGCACACGCGTGTCGATAATTTTCTGCCATTTTCTTGATAGATCGACTTCCCTTTGTCTCGAAAGATGTTACGTGAAATGTCGGAAGCGTGCATGTATGCGCACGATTGCAACAAATACGGATAATAAGGATAACAAAGTCGCTTCTCGACATCTCGACAGACCGAATGCTACGATAATTACGAAGAATCATAATAACCATTCGCAGTCACTTTGCGTGCTGTCCGCCACGATACTCGTCATTCAAACGAAGAAACAATTTATATAAAAAGGTTTCAACTTCGTTTCTCTCGGAGAATCGCAAATTTTAACGAGACACGCCGTAAATTTTTCCGCTAAACTAAGGATAATGAATTTTATCTAATAATTTCGCTACGATTCATCACGATCGAAGAAACTAAAACCTATGGACTCTCAACTACGCGTGCGTAAATCATTTTTAACTTTATACTCGACTACGTTTTGCACGCTAAAATACCGACGTGTCTCGTTAGAAATATATTATGCATTCATTCATATATTATCTGTTATTCGTTGATAACGAAAAGAAAATCAGACGTGAAGCGTTCAGAGAAAAGAGATAATAAAATCGTCACGTCTCGACGCGTCGAGACACGTTTAGAATGTTAGAATAATCGCGAGGAATATTTATTGTAATGCATGTTCCTTAATGTTCCTCGTTTCTGGCCACTCATCTGCCACGAAATTCCACGACACTCGTCGATCGATGGAATTTCTTTGGAATCTGCTCGTTTGGAGTGATTAAATTTTCCAGCCGATCGTCGATTACTGTCAGAGATAGGCTACTGAACAGTCATAGAAACGTCTTCACAGTACATGGTCGTTAGCTTTCATCCTGCTGCAACCGCAGTCGATATCTACTCACGGGGAACGGTTACGAAACGGTTTGTTGGCTTTTCCTCGTTCAGCAACACGTGCACAAGTTCCTCGAGCCTGGCCGTCTCTCGTAATTTAACCACCGGTTGGAAACCAACTAAATTCGCGAGAACACGCCACATCGTGAAAGCTGCGTCGCCGATTTATTTATTTATCGCTGCCATTCGGCGAACCAAGCAGATCGTATCGGTTTACGATAACGTTCGCTGTTTCACACATTGAACGAGGCCTAACTGAACACCTTGTTACCGCCTTTCATTATGTAACAATCTATGCGGATAATCTACATAATGTTTATTTATCGCTTTGTTACTCAAATGTAGCTGATTGCAAATGTTTGTTTCGTTGCATGACTTGAATAAATTCCTTATTCATGGATTTTGTGATTTAAATGTACAAAAGGAGCATCTTCGAAATGTACAAGTTTCTTTTTTTATTGTAAATTAATTCCAACGAAGATCTTTTTTTGATGTCACCAAATACAAGATGAATTTTCTTACGGCACCTATATATGTTGTATATTGTGTGTGTGTGTGTGTATATATATATATAGTTATATTCGACGAAAGAGCAACAAATGTTTCCGACTTTTCTCTCCTTTCAATTTCTTCTCACAATCAAAAATGATCAGTACTTATAAATATTGATGCTCCTTTTTTTAACACTAACTTTGATTCACCATGTGTTAGTATTGAAATTGTGTTAGTTTTTTAAATATCTAATATTTATTAATCTTCATCAATCTTCTTTTTTAACTGCATATTACGAACGAGTATTTTATATATATATATATACACACAAACATTAGCTATGTATTTTTATACAAAACACAGGTAAACAGAAGCCAATATTGCTAACTTTTTGCTTAATCTTGTGACACGTTTAAAATACGTGTTGATTCTTGGAAAATCTAATTTACATCACGTTGCTTGACGTAATTACATCAAAACTTGCGAGACAGTTATGAATGAGAATTTACACAAGTCTTTTCTCAATCTTAAAATTGAGGTTAATATACTTTCCAAGACGCCATACTTTCTAACCTTTATGATAAGTTGTAAGATTCAGTTCCAAGTCGCTGATAACCCGCACGAGTGATTGAAATGCGACTACGAATAAATAAAACAAAAACCGAAGAAATTTAGAAAAAACGAAGAAAATAAAAGAAGAAGAGATTCAATCGTTCCGCCATTGAAAAAAAGAAATGTTTTAGGAACACTCCTCTCGCGAAATTCACAGCTTCTCGAAATCCGGAGAAAACAGAATCTTGGAGAAATGTTTGCACGGCCTTGGGCGACGATACGTTTCGGTGAAACAGGTTATATATACCTGTTTCGCCGGTGTAAAACGGCATAACATCGGCCGCGTGCCGGTGAACAGGTACGTCGTTGCCCAATGAACCGGCGGACGTGAGCTAAAAGAAAGCCGCTTTCTTACGTAAGCCCGACATGCTCGGCTCTTTCTAAACGATCCCGGACTAAACGAAGTCCGTCACGCCGCACACACGAGCCATCCAAGGCTTCTAGCCTCTTCTGTCCTCCTCCCCCCTCCTTAGTCTCTGTCATTTTTAATTCGTCACTTCTGTAACGCATTAAATCTTTTTCTTTTTTTTTTCAACGTACTCGACGAACGAGTTTGTTACGGAAAAATAGAGTTTGCCAATTTCATTTGGAGAAGTTTTTACGCGAGGGATTTCGAAAGAGGAGAGAAACGAGTTGAGACAAAGTGTCAGGCGAATGGAGGGATTGGAGGTTTGAAGATAGCTCGTGTTTGCAACGCTTGTGCAACACTCGTGAAAAAAATGAGTTGCGAAACACACTCGGCGATTCGAACGAAGCGATTTACATCGACTTTTCTTGGAAAATCGTGAATTCGAAAGAGGTATCGAATGTGGAATGCGTCAGGCGACGCGTACTCGTGGCCCCGGTTTTAGGGTAACTTGTTTTTCTCGATCCAACGTGTCGAAGCGAGCGTCGAACAATTCGAGATACACGTTACTACTCGTGCTCGACGCGGTATTCGTCCTCTCCTCCCGTTCGTCGTGCCATTTCATAACGTGGAATTATGAAATCGGCGAGTATCGTAATTCGTTTGAGAATAACATCGGATTTTCCTGGAAGAACTCGAGCGAAATGCCGAGACGGAACGTCCGGAGCGACGAACGAGACGAGCGTAATTGGGCGAGCGATTAATCTGCACGCGAGTGCCATGAGTCAAACGTGATTCATTCGAAGACGAGCTAATCGCGGGAGAGTTGATTTGCTTGAAGTTTTCTCTCGATTGAACGACTCCTTCGTAGAATGTACGAACGATTATCTCTGTGAAGAGATTAATCTCGAAGGATCGTTCTTGACTTTTGCATTTGTGACTTGACCGTGAGATTCTCGGTCTGTGAATCGACCCTGCCTTACCCCCGTGACTCGATTACAAATCGATTTGTAGCTCTTTTTCGCAACTTTCAATCGTCGTGACTCCCCTTCTGATTCAAATGTCTCAATCGTTGCAACACGGCACGGATCTTTCATAAATCGAAGTCGAATTTGGATGAAATTCGAAACCAAGCAAGAAGAAGCTCGTCTCTTTTCTTGTAAAACTGGAAAAGATCCACCATGTATATACACATATATATATATATATGTATATATTAGTAGAAGAGATGTGAAAAAATTTGCATAAAACGATGAGTAACCAGAACCTTGGACTCTCGTATGCTTCTTTGCCTGGAAGTCAAGGTACACGGGTACGCGTCATCGCACAAACTAACAATTCATCTGTTATGCTTAATTAATCCTAGTTTACGTACTGTACTTCTACGATTGGTATGTTCCTGTGTTGCTGGATCATCAATTTGAATTGAATCCTTTGAATATTTATATTTTATATTTCAAATAAACTTCTGGAAATATTCAGAATTCGATCGAGATTTCACATTCTAAACCAAGTGTCATATAGTATATACGTGTGTAATTGTCAATTGTTTCTTTCTTGTGAAAAATTGAAAATATTCGTGGAATTGGAAGGTTTCGGCGAGCAAGCCAAGTGCAACGATACCGAAAATTAGTGTTTTAATTGATACGGAGCAAAAGATGCACATTGGCCTATTATGCTACGCTCTGATTCTACTCTGCTCTCTCTACTCTCTGCTAAATCTTGCAGCTATCACCCTGTCATAAATCATGCCTGGATTTTTCCGCTTTCCTTCGTACTTATATTCCAGTTATCGGTACCAAGAAAGAAACTTTGAGACTAACGAGACGATTACTAATTTCTAAATCGTTCATTTATCGTCGTCAATTATATTTAGAGATCTACAGACAAGAACCACGATTTTCTAGGAAAAAAAACAAACAATTTCGTGTTTCTGTATTCCAGTGACGCGACAGCGAGAGGTGACAGTGGCCTAGTGAACATGAACAACATGCAGAACAACACAGACGCCACTTTGGACATGACAGCAATGCCAAGTCCACCGCCGCTGGTCAATCCGGGGCTGAACAACGCCACGTGGAATCGGCAGCAGGCGGTCAGCGTCAGAAACGCCTTCAAAAGTTACGGGAGAAGCAAGAATCCGAACCACATTCTTCAAAACCTCAGCATGACCGTGCCGAAAGGATCCATGTAAGTAACATTTGGAAATAGTTGAACTACCCGAGTAACTTTTCGAAATGCTAGGTCCAAGTGGCCATTTGAATATTTTTGTTATATAGATATTATTTTTATGGACACAAAGCAGCGTGTTTTTCTTCGTAAAATATATACAAATAAAAGCTCATGTGTTATAAAGTGAAACTTTTCTGTTTCTTTTATCATTCTTCAACGTCTCTGATGGAAATTTTATGCTTTAGTCGTCGGTGGTTCTAGCGTTGAAAAAACATTTAAGAAATTCTCTCCCTCAAAGTTTACATTTTGTAACCGTAGAGTGATTATAACAATGGAATACAAATAATACAGTGATTGTGATATACAAATAATACAAATAATTATCATAGTACAATTATGTTATAGTAATCCGATCTTTTCACGGGTTGGTATTACGCGACAAGATTAGTTTACAAAAGAAATTTGGTTAGAGAGAATGATTAAAGGATGCAAAATCTTGGCTGGAGAAGAGCCTCGAACAAAAGTCAGTTTTCTTAGAAAGCACCGGCTAAAAGATGATCAACAGAACGTGACGATCTCTCGTTGATCGTTGAACGTTAAGTGGAGCCAGAAAAGCCCGTTCTCCTCGCCGCAGAATCACGGCTGGTTCCGCTCCAGCAGAGAGAATACCATTTGTACGCGGAAACTTCTAGCCGAGTTCAAAGTTTCCGGGATAAAACAAATTCGCGAAACACCGTTAGTCATCGTTGTGTAATTTCATTACGCACGCCAGGCCATTATCTTGGCCGCGCTATTACGAATATCGGCTTTTATGCCAAGGGAGCACGTAACTCGCGGCCAATTACTTACACACGTACGAGCCCACCTGTAGAAGAAATCGTCGATCTTACGTTTAGATAGAGCGCACACTCTGCACATTCGCGGACCCTCCAATGACTATCCTGCCCGCAGGAAGTCGGCTTATTTGCGAAACAGATAAGCATACGCTTTTACGATGATTCCGTGGAAGGAGAATTTTCGAGAGGTTGTCGTTGGCCGAAGTCTGGCACAGAGAGAAGTGAACATTCGAGAAATTAATAAAAATACAAAAGAATTTTCATTTGAATTTTCAAGAATTTTCAGTAGAATTCTCATTTGAAGTAATAGTAGCAAATGTTGGATTTTTTGTAGAATAATAATAATTGTTTCTATGTTTACCACCATGTCTGTACTTTTTGAAACAAGTAACCCAGAAAATCGGGCCTCTTCAGGTGCAACGCTAATGCAACGAAAATTAGCGATTGGTTGATTTGGGTCACGTGATTCGTGAGGGGACGTGGGCTCCAGTAGGAATGGCGTTGTCTGGTACTGAGCAATCACGCCTGTAATTTGTTTTGTATCGATTCAAATGTTTTGCATGTCAATAAAATTTTATGGCAAAAAAGTCGTCTTCATTTCCTAGTCAGAACAGTTGCTTCTGGGCCTTTCAGTGAGACGAATCGTACTGAGGTACAAGTCGTACAGTTATTTTTTATCCTTTTTCTCTGATTCTCAGTTATGGACTACTCGGCGCCAGCGGATGTGGTAAAACCACCCTACTCTCTTGCATCGTTGGCCGAAGGAAATTGAATTCTGGAGAGATCTGGGTTCTCGGTGGTAAGCCAGGCACCAAAGGATCTGGTGTTCCTGGAAGGAGAGTTGGCTACATGCCACAGGAGATCGCCTTGTACGGAGAGTTTAGCATTCGAGAAACGATGATGTACTTTGGCTGGATATTCGGCATGTGCACCGCAGAAATCCAGGAAAGACTTCGGTTTCTATTGCAATTCTTGGATCTACCCACCCAAAATCGATTAGTGAAGAACCTTAGGTAAGCAAAGTTCAATTTTCGAATTTTTTTTCACTGTCTTATCTGCAAATCTCTGAAATGAAACTTGAATTGTTTATTTGAAAACTCTAATGACTTTAAAAATGACTTACTCTAATGAGCGTTAAAATTAAACACACGGAAAGTTTTAATTAATCGTTTTTAAATATCTTTTTAGCCAAAAATGATCGCCATAGACTCTCTGTAGTTGGGAAGAATTTTTTCTACATATCTTATCTACAGTTTCGTAACTACAAACCAGCTGAAAGTGATGGATTTCATCCTTCATTCCATTCGTTCTTTTCTTTCGATATACCGAATATAATTTTCAATTTACATTATATACGCGATCTTTGTTTCTCCGATTGGTTTTCTAATACTAACGACACAAAGACGGGGTCTTTTCGTATGACGCAAACGGTGCGTCACTAGTTCCGGATAAGTTCTTCCGTCGAACTTTCCATTTGCTGACGAATTCTTTTCTGATTACAGCGGTGGCCAGCAGCGACGAGTGTCTTTCGCAGTTGCTCTGATGCACGATCCGGAGCTCTTGATTCTCGACGAGCCAACAGTGGGTGTGGATCCTCTCTTGCGGCAAAGGTGAGCCGCTTATCTCCACCAATTTTTCGAACTAGGACTATCTTCGTTCATCCCCACTCTTTCTTTCGATGCCAAATCGCAGAGTACATTACTTCTCTTAGGCCCTTGCGCTGGCAACTGGTTCGCGGACCATAACGAGTGACCGAACCGTATACAATAATTCGTCGCTTTCTTTTTCTTTTGAACTCGTCGATATATCACTGGATAGAAATTATTAAGAAGTAATAAACTTATCATTTTTTTGCAATTTAAAAATATCGAATGTGACTCAATGTAAGAGTTCCTGTGACGTCGAGGAGCCAGTTGCTTCGGGTGTATTCGCTGTTCTATTCTTTCACAATTCACTCAATCAATATTCAATCTTGTTGATGCTTGATATGCTTGGTCACTGATCTTTACTAAAGACGAGTATAATTAAAAAAACCATAAAACATTAAAAATACCCTCAGGGACCCGAATCTAGTAGCAATTTAATCTTCGTTTTTTAAATCTTGAAAACAACTATTTCCTTCTTTTGTAATCATCAGATTGCAAATTCATATTTTGATTAACGCAACTAAGGAATTCATGTATTGTATAATTGTTAACTAAGACCACTTGGATGGATATATTTTTGCATATTGTGCGCAGAATCTCTTTAACTGATGCGTTAAATTTCTCGTAAATGCCTACGAATCCATTAATCATCGTCAAATTGAAATTTTAATCAAAGTATCTGAAGCTAATGAGACACTGTCGCAAATAAAATTCCAGTAAAACCAGTTCTGGGCATTCTGAGAATTCTTTAAGAACCCCGCGCGAATTGAAGACCATCGAAGGTCAAAAATTGTGGTAAAAAACAAGAATTTCATCCTCAAACAGTTAGAATAATGAGAGCAATAAGAATAAATGGGGCATAATATTTTTAAACCTTTAAGTGAAAGTACCATTTGTTCGTACCATTCAAACTTAGGCGAGAGAAAAATTCGTAGTAAAGGTGACTGACTTTTGCATCTAATAACCCTTTGTTTTCACTTGCCAGAAGGAAAACGTGAACGCGCCTCTAATTTCCACGCTAATTTCCTTAAATATGTGTTCTCGTAGAAAGTTATACTTGTCCAGCTGAACGAAAATTACTATTAACGTGGAATAATTTTCAGACAATTTTGTCGAATTATCCTCGATGGATTGCATCAACCTAGATGTTTCTGCTGAACTCTTTTGTATCATTTTTCTATTTTTTTTAGAAATAGAAAAAAATTTATTAAAATAATTTTGAAAATAACTTTCTATTTATTTGAAAATTTTCTGTTTATTTGTTCAAATTTAATGTGTCAATCAAATTTTTATATTAAAGAAGTAATGTGATCAAATTTCGAGAAGGAGAAAAGTGCAAAAGTCGCAAAAAAAAGTCATTTTACAGTCGCTTCCCTGGAAGAGTAATAATTAAATTAAGGGTCAATTTACATTTATATCGCTGAAATTTGTGAAAATCTTTTGAATATTCTAATTTAAATAATTATTTTGACTAATAATAATTCGCGTTTAAGTGATCTTTATGTATTATTTCGTTTTACTGAATTAAACCTTAATGTATAATAAAAATTCACGATATTTCACGGTCTACCAAGAAACCTCAACTCAAGTACGAAACGATCAGAAAGGGACATTAGAGAGAAGAGAAATAATCTCATTGAGGAAAACGAATTTCATTCACATAATGGACACAAACCGCTTTTCAATTAGTATCGCTAAGAATGTGGAGAAATATGCTAGCTACATTTTACTGTCGACTACCACTCCCATTAACATTAACGCATATTTACAATTTACATATTCACTTTTACCAAGGTGAAACAATATTGCATGATCTCTGCTCGAAACTAGAAAAATTCACCGCGTACGTGGTAAATTTCGCCTTTAAATTCACACTGTCGCTCAAGATTATCTAGACATGTGCTTACACTCGTAAGACGCGTTTTAATTGAAACGATTTCATTTCGTATAATTACCGGAACAAATAGACAAAATGAAATATGGAGAACGTTGTCTTAATCCATTATACTTCAAAGTCCTTCGCGTGACGTGGCTCGGAAAAATTTCACAAACTATGTACACGAGCATATAACGAACCTAACGATGTTGGTAATGGATTGGTAAAATAGAAAATTGTACCGTAATTGGCTGCTTTCCTGAAAATTGCGGCGATAAAAATTAGATGGAGGTTTTTCTTCCATAACGGCATTGGGAATTTCCATAACGAACACTGCTTTAAGTAGGAGAATATGAATAAAGATAGAAATTTTAAATTTTTATGAAAATCTCTAAATCTTATTCTTATTAAGTCAGTGCGTATGAAATGTGTCTAGGATTTTCACTTTTATTAATTACCAATTGAAGAATATTATATTAATATATGTGATCAATATTATAGAATATATATATTTTATATAAAATATATATATTAGAAGATATATATACACTATCGTACCTATTCCATCAAAAGTTTGATATTTTTGTACAATTCTTTTTTTCTTTTTTGTTGTTAATTTTCTACATTTTATTACAACTGATAATAAGGAGCAAATATTCTGTCAAAATTGATCTGAAATAGTATGTTTCGTGTTCATTTCTGGTAAACAACATTCATTTCTTGGTTCATAAACTTTCTGAATATAATTAGAAACGCATGTTTCAATCCTTCAAATATTTCAATATTGAACGTACATATTTGAAAATTCCTTTGACATGCGATAAAAGTAGAAAAGAGGATTTTTCTACATAATTGAGAACCCTTCGATTCGTCGTTCTTCTTCCTTCTGTACAAATCTTTCTTGCAAATCAAAAGTGCCAAAGTTTCTCCAGTACGTACACATACATTCAAATTAGCCAGTTTAAAGAAAAAGACCTTTGTGGCAGCTGTACCGTTAATCAGATCTTCCAGATAGTTTCAACCAGCTTGCCTATTGTTCCACCAGTGGAAAGGCAAACCACGATAAAGAGAGGAGGGCTAATTAGCCGCGAGAAAGTTTACGAAGCCATTTCCTTGGATCGGCAAGAATACCTGTGCAATGGCATTTACGAGCTCTTCGCGTTTTCTCGAAATTCAGGCGTCTGTGTGCAATGAGCTAGGGAGAATCCTCTCTTCCGCGTTTTCTCGTAAAAGTAATGTACCTTGACTAATCGACGAATTAGTTCTCTTCGTGCCTTCCTAAAACGTATAATGAATGTATAATATATAATGAAAAAGCATATGAGAGCCGATTTTCGGAATAACACTTTGTAAGTCAGTATATAGTAAACCTAACCTAAACCATATCAACCTCGTCCGAACCTTCAGAATCAACGAGGGTTCCAGACACTGTTCCTTCACCGTGTGTAATAGAAGAATAGATATCTTAAGAAGGAGAATAGTTAATTAGCTAATAGAAATTTACTTCTAAGAAATAAAGTCCTTAGTCGTCATTAAGAGCCTCGTGAAATGACTCGATCAATTTCCTTTCTAATAGGAATGTCACGTATCGATAATCCTATAATATGTTTCCTGTTGCAGCATCTGGAACCACTTGGTCCAAATCACGAAAGATGGTAATAAAACTGTGATTATAACCACACACTACATCGAGGAGGCCCGACAAGCGCACACGGTACGTACGCCGGGACTTAGATACTTACATAACGCGGTCGTCGATGTATAAATAAAAAATATTCGGGGCACAATATCGGTGCATACGCGAGAATACAAATTGCGATGCAATCGGAGCCATTGCCAAACAAAATCGTCCGACGATTACGATAATGATCGCATATTAAACTTGTGCAACTGTGTGGTTTCCTTTCGACGATTCTACTGTCATACTTCTGCATAAAAAGAAAAGGAAGAATCGATCGACTTTATAGAAGTCACGTTCTGTTCGCCAAACAGAAATTTTTCGTAGCGTCGTAACGATGCGTTTTGGAACGACTCTGTAATCCTTCTTTCAAAAGTAAGACGGAAAAAATTGTCGTCTTAGGACGTCTTCTGAATGACTGCTTAATTCGAGTTCGTGCATCTGTCCTCATTTAGCTGATTCATTTGGATATTACGCAAATTACAAGTCTGTTTGTTTTGTGACATCCTCTGATCGCTGATTTTACGTTTCTTGGTGTCGTTAAAAAGAGAAAAGAAAAAAATCGTTTCCCATTCCATTTTCAAATGGACAGACGGATTTATCTACCTCGTGATTTATTTGTTTGTCAAACTGCAATTCATTTGAAATATCTTGTCGTAGCTTTTTATTTAAATAAAAGAATTCCAATGAGGTCATTTGTAATGACGATCATGAGAAATCCTAAGCTCTTAATTACACTTTGCTTGCATCGTGTGTGACCTTTCTTGACTTTGCCTTGAGAGAAGATCAGAAAAAATAAAAACGTGCAATTATATAAATGTCGCAAAAAATGAAAATAATTATATGAATGTCACAAACGTCACATTTTTGCAGAAATTTATATTTTCGAATATAAAGGAGGATGAAAATTGAAAAAAGAACAAAAATTAATTGTTCCTCGCATTATATAACACACTCTGTACATTTTATACAAATAAATCTCATCCAAAGTTCTTCTTCATAAACGATCCAAAGGATTTAATTTTAAAACGACAAATGATCTCGACAAAGGGCTTGGAGATTTATTCATAAAAATTTTTCGCCGACAGATCGGATTGATGAGGAGTGGTCGTTTACTAGCTGAGGAGTCTCCAAGGACTCTTCTGACCATGTCCAACTGCAACTCTCTTGAAGAGGCTTTCCTGAAACTGTCGCGGCAGGAAGGTCAGAACGTCCAGTCAACAGACTTAAACATCACGAATAACATTAGTCTGGTAAGAAAGTAGAACGTCATATCTAGTTAAAATATTAGTTAAATTACATTTATTATACCATCAGAAAAATAATCAAAAATAAATAAAATATATATATATATACGTATATTTCTTATTTAAAATACGCAGAAATTTCACGGACAATGCGAAAAACTAATCTTGACCACGTTCTCGTACAGGCTTCTCTAAACTGGGGCAAGAAGACCGAACCGGTGTACGTGACAGAAGAATCAGGCGTCGTTGGCTTAAACTTCCATCAGAGCAAAGAGGTTCTCATTCATGACTCGACAAACAGCATACCGAATCACTACGATGTAAGACACCGAGAAACTTCTTTGTACAATAGAAGTCACTGCAATAAAAGTAGAGATAATGAAAGAAATCAATGAGTTCAATGTTTGTTTTCTTTTTTCCTTGTGGAACAGATGAGCACAAAATCGTTGTCAAAAATGAAGAATTCGGCGTTCCTTAACGATTGCACCGAGCTCGATCATTGGTACAACGTGACGAATAGCGGCAAAATGAAAGCGTTGTTGCAGAAAAACTTCCTGCGCATGTGGAGAAATGTAGGGTAAGCTTTCCTCGCGTTAAATAGAGTGAGGACGATATGTAATTCTTTCTGATAGGTGAAGGTAATCGTCTTTCACAAATCACATTTCACACACAGGGTAATGCTGTTCATCTTCGCATTACCAGTGATGCAAGTGGTGCTGTTTTGTCTCGCGATTGGTAGAGATCCAAAAGACTTGAAAATAGCTATAGTCAATCATGAAATGATCTATGGAAACAAATCCTGCCCAGTTACGGAGGACTGTAACTTTTCTCATCTCAGTTGTCGGTACCTGAAATTTTTAGACGACGACATGATGGAACTGGTAAGATTGTTATTTTATTGTTGCACGCATATCGACTGTGTGTAATAACTCGAGAATAACTTTGCAGCTTCGATTCATAATTACTAAAAAACGTGACATTTGTATGTATTCTAGAAATATTATCGGGATCCTCACTCGGCCAAAAATGCGGTCCGCAACGGAGACGCGTGGGGACTGCTGTATTTTACAGAGAACTTCACGGACGCTCTTGTCGCAAGAATGGCCCTTGGAAGAGAAGCTGATGACGAGACATTGGAACAGAGCGAGATCAGAGTCTGGCTAGATATGTCCAGTAAGTTTCCAATCTGTTGAAACAGATATTGCTATTACTTTCTTAAATTTTCAGACGTAACTGATACACGACCAATTGATTACTATTACAGATCAACAAATAGGTTTGATCTTAAGCAGGGAGCTTCAATATTCATACAGGGACTTTGCTAAAGATCTGTTGTCATCCTGCGAACAGAACACAAAGCTAGCTGATGTACCGATTCAGTTCAAGGATCCAATTTACGGCAAGAAACAACCGAAATTCACCGACTTCGTGGCGCCAGGAGTAATTTTAACGTGAGTGAAAATCAGTTTTTTCAAGCTGATTTCAAAACACAACGATTCAACGGACGTTTACATTGAGAACACATATTTTTCTTACAGTATTATTTTCTTTCTGGCGGTGGCTCTCACTTCGTCCGTTTTGATCATGGAAAGAATGGAGGGCCTCTTAGATAGAAGTTGGGTGGCCGGCGTTTCACCAGCCGAGATCCTTTTCTCTCATGTGATCACCCAATTCGTGGTGATGTGCGGACAAACTGCACTGGTGCTTATCTTCATGCTCGTTGTGTTCGACGTAGAATGCCAAGGACAAATCGGCTGGGTGATCGTATTGACGATACTTCAGGGTCTCTGCGGCATGTGCTTCGGTGAGTTTTAACATGCACAATTAAAAAAAGTTAAATAAAAATAGCTTTGTACACAATGATTAATTAGCGATCATTGATAGAACGTTGATAATGAATTCAATAAGGAACTGAATTCATCTTGAGGCATCTTAAAATTGTGTTTGACTGTTAAAGCCTTCTTACATAATTTGTGTTTATTATCTTAGGAAACATATTAGTTGACTTTCTATCGAGATAGTTAAAAAAAATTAGGAGATTGTTTCACGTTCTCCTTTTTGTTCGCAGGGTTTGTAATTTCAGCGATTTGCGAACTCGAAAGGAATGCAATCCAGTTAGCTTTGGGCAGTTTCTATCCTACGCTTCTATTAAGCGGTATGTATGTTATATAAATTGAGAGCGTGTAGCGCGCAAGATAAGAACACTTAAAGTAAAAAGATAAGTCAATGATGTAATGAATTCGTTTTCTTCGTGATGCGCGTTATCTTTTACCTTATATATCTTGTCACAGTGGAAAGCACAACGTGTTTCCGTTGGAAATTCCGCACGAATTTAGCAACAATCATTGCGACTAACCGTCAGCCACTAAAAGTGAAAGTTATTCGCATTCTTAAGTATGCTCCGCTTAAAGATGCTTGGTCCCCGCGTTTAAGATATTAACATAAGTTTGTTACTTTAATACGATTATAGCAAACCTCTATATAAAAAAAAATATCAACAATCAACCATGAAATTCGAGTCATTATCACTCTGTTCTTGTATCTTCAAAATTTATTTATCGAATTCTAGGTGTAATTTGGCCAATAGAAGGTATGCCGAAATTTCTTCGGTACTTATCTCAGGGTCTTCCACTAACAATGGCCACGACGTCACTACGTGCAATGCTGACACGCGGCTGGTCCATGTCAGAGTCAGATGTTTATTTGGGCTTCATTGCAACTGTCACCTGGATTATCCTATTCCTCACGATAAGCATAGTGGTACTTAGGCTTAAACGCGGATAGGACGTGCTCGTAGCGTTTTGAAATAATTATTGCCACATTGAAAGAGAGAAATCAAGATAACAACACGCTGGCTCGACCATCGAACGGTCGACCATCGGTGAAGACTCGAAGCAAGGGAAGATCGCTTCAGCAGCTTCCTCGAGACGATCTCGTTGCACCCTTTGTGCGTGAATCTTCAGATATATGTGATGCTGGTTATGCGCTTAATATCCCTTATGTGTGAATCAAGGAAGAATGATTGTTATCTGTATATCTGACCCTTAGGAATTTCTTCTCTTTTATCTTCTCTTTTTTTTTTTTTAGTTAAATAACTGTAATATAATATAATGCGCATCCCTCGTGGCAATGCATTTTAGTACGAATATTGACAAGTATTCATCGTCTCGTTTAAATTCACCTATTAAGAAGAAATATGCTGTACAAATTGCTTGGCGATGAACGAGACGATTTTTACTTAAATGTAGTACGATGTGCCCTTGATAAATTTGTCTCAAATGTAAATGGGATTGCGAGTAGTAAATGGTTAAGTTAACGAGTAGCAAATTAGACGTAGGACAGTTTTACTTGCCCATGACTTAAATGTATGTTTTATTTAATTTGTGACCTAAAAAAAAAACCAACCAACATGATTAGACAACATGAAAAATGAAGAAACACTATTTCTGCAAACGAGAAATTTATTAATTTTTGGAATTATTGAAAAAAAAGAATATATATATATATATATAATTAGAATTAATGTGCGCTAGTGTAATATGGTTCTAAGATACGAAATATGTATAATGATATTGTAGGATGTAAATTGTAGTAATTACATTTTATACGTTATCAGTCTTTCTGATTATTTACGCCTCAGAAAAACGATTGATGCAAAGAATACATGGAAGGTATATTTTAAAGCAAAAAGAACAAAAATACTGTACATTTCCGTTTCCCGTTCTCTATTTTCTGTATAAAAGTCATTTACAAAAAAATAAAAAATATTTCAACGCCTAACACGCAATTCTCTATTAAGCATCCGAACAATTGCATATGCAATCTCTCATTGAGTAGTAAATTAGACTCAATGTAGTCACTTAATCAACGTCAATTTGTATTTTTCTTCCTTGACGAACCACTCCCGGTTCTCCTCAACCGCTCGCTTCCAGTGCTCTGCAAACGCAAATTGAAATGGCATAATTATCACGCACTTACACGTTAAATGTAAAAAAAACGTACCGCTTAATTCCCTCACTGTTCCATCTGTACCGCCATATTCCTTTGGTAATATGTTTATTGGCAAAGCTTTATATAATTTCAATTTACCATTTGTATAGATGTGTATCCTTTCTTTCAACTTTGAAATCATGAAGCTTCGGAAAACGTTCAACACTACATTTAAGAGTCTGTGAGCGTTGATAAAATCTAGCGAGTAAATTCTAACGGGATAACAGCCCTGCCACGCGTGAACTAGGTTTTTAATAACATTCGGCGGTAATTGAAGAACGTGCTCATATGTAATTCCACTTATGTCCAACATAGCCGTTATACCGTGAATCGTTACGGACTCGTGGTCTCGTAACGCTAGATCCAGAATCATTAACGATGCCTAAAAAAAAAAAAAGAAAGAAAAAAAAGGAAAGTTAGTCAGTTGCTCCAATTTTTATTTTATACAGGATGCGGTGGCGGCATTCGAACGGCAATACCTAACAATTTTTTTTATATTTCTCATATCTATGGTTCTTTGTAAGACCGTAACCAACAGAAATATTTAAGCAATCCCTCTCAAATTTCATTCGCGATCCTATCTATGAATTTAGCAAGACTATTAAACGCAATGACTCATCTCTTTTCTTGTTTGCAAATTACATTTTCCATTAACTTTGACTAATGATTATTTTTACATACCTTCAACATGTCTGAGATTTTGTGCCTACTTGGAGAATGTGCTGCCGCACGTATTATCACGACCATTCTGCCCTCGTCATCTAATTTCTTCAAAGGCAGAAACACCCTGGAAGATCAAATTTAAAAAGAAACTAAAATTTCTCCGATATTCTTTGTATAAGAAGAATGTATTCTTTGCGTGTTCCTCAATTATATAATGAGAATTACATGTTACGGATTTACGTGTAAATATAGTAAAAGAAAGAAGTGATTTTTGAACCACATATGTACGTATGAGTATTGCCACACTAACCATTGTTTAAAGTAAACATGGTTCATTTACTGGACTGAAACTGAAGCAACAGTCAATTGCAAAGTACATACGCGATTTATCATGCTCAGATAAGTTCAGATAAGCTATCACCGTTATACGCGGTCTCGTGTCTACGAAAAGACATACTAATAACACTAAACGTGATCAGGAAATCTATCAATAGCAATATCATTGATCATTATTATTCATCATATTTAATCTTCGAGAGTAGCAGACATGATTGAAATGCATTAGCTTTCTAAATACCGAAAATAAGATAAGAAAATTTTAGACACAAAAATTATCAATGAAAATACGTAAAACAAAAATATTTTTGTAAACATTACCCTAAATCAAAGAGCTCTTGTAATACTGGTAGAGATGGATCTCTGTTGCTGTACCACTCTGGAAGATTCGCTCTCTGCTTGTAATAATTCCACAATTTAGATTTCGTTTTCTCTGTGTTAAATTTACAAGCTCTCAGGAAACGAAGAATAAAGAAATCATCTGCAAAAAAACATAAAATGAGAACACAATAGAAATGAAAAAGAAAAAACAATTTAAGCTGAACGTTTGAAATAAATAGCGAATACCAGTAGGAGCATGTAGCTGTTCACTCTCCATAATCCATTGTCTTATTTCAGCAATTTTAATTGGCCTATCTTCGTCAGTTTCGTTCAAATTAACCGCCACGTACACTCTCTCCTCGATAGATAATTGACAAATGTATTCACTTGAGGCCGACATGATGCAGTAGGGTAATTACACTCGATCATTTATCGTTCGCCAGCGACGATACCAAGGATTAATTGATTCTGATCGATTTTCTTTCCGCGCTTAAGCGAACATCTTCGATGTAGCGCAAGCCACAAAAAGAAACGAAAGATCTATCGCGAACGATCCACTGACATCGAACGTCAATTGAGCTCTGAAAGATCTATAGCGCAAGTACGAAACAAATTAGAGACATCTGCTGGAATGTTTATGTTACGTTATCTGCATTTACGTAGATACGTAAGTTTACGTACGCTGAACTTTAATTTGTCAACAAAGAACAGAATATACTGTCCTGAACTTTGTGCTACAAACCTAGAAAAAATCAGACGTAATTCATTATTTCCATATATCCCTGTCTTTTCCGTGTATTTTATTATACTTTATTTGTTTTTTAAATGGACTAATTCAGTAAAAATCGAAAGAAAAATTTGAAAACGTAATAAGGAAGCCAGAAAATAAAATTATGGGAAGTATTAGTTGGCTGGGACTAAAATACAAAGAGTACGAAATATAAAATAAAAATGAAAAATACAGGGAGGAAAATGTAGGACAGAAAGAGGAAAAGGAGAAACGTACAATTAATTCTTTTACAGTATAAACATATTTTGTAGAATAATTTTTTGTATGATAAATAATTCTTTGATGCACTGTACTCGATACAATAAACCAATTTATTTCTACTATGTATTTAAAAACTTGTAATTATATCAAAATGGAAGTGATGAAATTTCTGAAAGAAAAGTGGGGCTTTAATTAAACGAATGAAGTCACGAAAGATAATAAATTAAAGCTGTTAATTAGTTTTTTTATAAATGAAAATTTTCTGCATTTATAGACGTTGAGTAGCACCACGTAGCGGTAAAGTAGTGAAACTAATCGCTATTACTGTCCCTGTCGCACACTGTTGTTTTCCTTGTTTATAAACTGAACTGCGCCATCTATCGGATGCATTTAAAACTATCTAGCAGTCAATAGCAGAATTGACAAAACCATCAGTAGATAAAGAGAACAGTAGCGTGGGACAAAGATATCGATTTTAGTTCCACCATTTCACTGCTTCGTGATACTAGCAATGTCCATGATTTGACTAAATTTTCATTCGCAAAAAGGATTAATTTATGAACTTTTGCAGCTTTATATTCGTTTTTAGATCTCAAGCTTTCTTTCTACAGTCCATTTGATCTATAAAATGCATGATTAAATATTTGCAATTTCTACTCAATAGATCGACAAATTCTGTTTGTTAGACAAGGAACGCAATAGTGTACGACAAAAGACAGATAAATGCCACATGAAAGACAAAGAGCGCAATACTGTGCGAAAAAGATATGGATTTTAATTTCACACGGTGCCCATGAATTGAATTTTTATTTGCAAAAAAAAATTTAATCAAACGGAACAACTTACAAACTCTTATAATTGCAACTTCTTAATAAGATCCTAAGCTTCTTTCTGATATTCCATTCGATTTATAAAATACATGCATAAATATTTGCAAAGTTTGTTTAACAAATCGAAACATTAGTTCAAATAAAATTTAATTTCTAGACTGTGTTATAAATCTGAAAATATATTACATTTCTGTAAATTGTAAATTGTAATTCCCGAAATATTCATTTTTCTGATAATCAGAAGACCAAAATAACCGCAGGAATTGTAATAATACGAGCAAGAGAAATGAAGAACGGATATATTAATAAAAATGTAAAAAAATAAAACCATTTATTTTTGATGTATTAAATTGATACAAAAGTAAAAAAAAATATAAATAATTTAATTTCTTTCCATACGTAATAAAATCGTAGAGTACGAATTTTAATTATTTTTCTCTCTTCCGTTTTTTTCGATCGCACGTGATTGAACCATAATTTCCATAACAAATGTTTGTTTCTTTATTGTAAAAGAAATTATTTGTTTGATTACAAAAGAAATCGTAATGTTTGATTAGCAAAGATCATAATAATTTTCCATTTAACTGTACCTCTTTGAGCGTAAGTAAAAGCTTCTGTAGTTGCTTAAATTTCTTCGCGGTTGTATTTAATTCTTTATTTTTAAAACCTTCCTGCGATTTCGCACATGTCTTATTTCGCTTCAAAAACATTTGCACTCTTTTACAATATTCTTTCAAACAGATCTGCAACTTCGAATATATTGATAACTGAAGGTTTACGGAACTTTCATTTACTTTTAACAGCCGTAAAATAAACATTTCCATATTGGCAAGAGTATACTTTCGGTACATAATATTACAAAAACATTGAAATTCTTCTTCGAGAAAAAGATCTTCATCCTCTTCTAGATCTATTTCCATATATTCCATCTCATTCTCATCTTCTATGCCTGCATCATCATTATCATCATCATCATCATCATAATCATCCGCGGTAATGTCATCGTCGTACATCTCTCTCAGTTTCTCCATATCCTCCCTTAATTGTATCTTGTACTACATTTAAAAATGATTTAATAATTATTCAAAAAATAATTATAAATTATTCAAGGATAATTTCATAATTATACTGCTGATATTTATAAATATATATATATTTTTATAATTATAATTAAATAAATAAAAAATCTAAGTAGAGAATTTCTTTATTTCATGAATATAAAAGATATCATACTTTGATTGTTCTTTATGTTTTAATATTTTTATACATTCTATATATTTTTGTACCTTCGAATATTTTATAAATGCATAAAAATCTATAATCTATTAATAATATTAAGTATTAGATTATACTAGTATAGTATTAGATTAATACTAATTAAGTAATTAATAATATTAATAGAATTAAAAATCATTAACAGGATCATCTTTTTCTATGTTCCGAACTTACTCGTGAATAACGATCCAGCAGGGATAACAATTTTTCGTCGCATGACATTTTTTTTAAATCATCGTAAAATTCCTCCATTACAAATAAGTATCTTTTCCCTTCTTTTAACAATATTTCAAATGATTCTTTCTTTTGCATTAGCATGTAAGTTAAACGTGAAAATTAGTTTTTGATATTTTAGAAGATTGTATTACAAGTACTGAAACACCCTGCACACTTGCATACGATGTATGATACTTATTACCTTTCTATCTCTCATTCTCAACAAATCCGTACGGCAATTCTCATCAATATCTTTAGGCAATTTTTGTCCTAGAATCAAAAATTTTACAAAACTGAATAGAACACAGATTCCATTGTACGTAAAGCCATTTTGCATTAATTAAAAGTAAATTTAGCGTGCACAGAACAAGCAATACAACGATATTTGCAATTATAAATCTTCAATTTTCTTGAAATATTTCTACGGAATGGAGAATCTATGTACATATGTATCCCCGTTGGCTACGGCACAATTAACTGAATTTCTGTTTACACTTCTGTAATGTGACATTAACAGCCGCTTAAGACAATTTGGCCAACGGTCCTCGAATATGAAGATCGAACTCATATTACTGAAATTACTTGATTTTATTTTCTACCATTTGTAAGCAAATGTCCTTAGCGTAGTAATTTTTTAGTAATTTTTCTGTCTTACAAAAAGGTAAAATGATTAAGTTATTTTAGACACTTATAATTTTAAAAAAGATTGTAACAATTACAATATACGATAATATATAGAAATAATTGACTGATTGAGTTTGAATAGAAAAGAATTAAACAGAAAATACGTAATCAATTAATAAAGAGTTAAGCATTAAACTGTGCTCTAACTTATTGATATAATCTATACATATATCAGAAATAAAACCTCATAAATCAAATCAAAAGCGTACAACAAAACAAAAGGAATTAAATTGATTTAGAAATAGTTCTTATCAAATCAAATACGTAACGCGTCATAAAAAGCATTAATTTAAAAAATTAGCTTTTATACCTTTCTGAGTATTAACAAAAACCTAATGATTATTCCAGCTAATGTAATGACTTTTGAGCGGCGAGAATAATTTTGTTCCCGTCGGTATACTTACACTGTACAGCATTCTTAACGTAGTTTGTTAAAATATCAATAGATGGCTTTTCTTACTTTCGCGGTAAATTGCCATTTGTCTTTTAAATTCAAAATACAATTTATAGTTACTCAAAGATGCGTTTATTAATTTAGTAAATATTAGTACTTATTACTAAGATGATACTTTCGTCAGTTATAAATTAGCACTAGTGCACATTCGTTTATTGTCAAGTCGTACTTTCTTTGTTCTTTCTGTTTCCTAATGCGAAAGAAAATTCAAAAATTTGTAGAGATTTACAAATTTCAAATTCAACTTAAACAAATTACCTCTGTTCCGCGCAACATTTTTCGTTGAAACTTGTCAAACTTGTGCCGGATTATATCGGAAGACTCTTTCGCTGGTATTAGCAATATATTCATCAATTTATCAGTATAATGCAATAAAAAGGCCTTCCTCTTACAATATTCTCGAAAACCGTACTCTAACTTCGAACTCATATCAAGGTGCCGATTACACAGGATGTCAATTTCACGTTGAGTTTGATTCACCTCTTCCTCTAGATTAATTAATACTTTTTGGTAACATGAAATATCTCGCTCGATCGTTCTCTCGATTTCAAACATAGCTTCTTTTCCCTTCCAACTGTCCACATCCATTATCTGTCGAGTTTGCCGATGCTTACTAAGTTTATCACGTGCGTCGTCTAAATTTCTCTTTGCCTAACGAATAATTGCAAAACTTTCAATAAAATTGTTCAAACATTCCAAATGAATCGTCACATATACCTGGAAATATTTATCGATCTCATGTGTGAATCTTTGTCGAACAGCGGCAAGAGTCTTTTCATTTTTATCAAACTTTCTCTTAATTTTTGCATATTCTATCTCTTCTTTTAAGAAAGTGTCCAATAAACGTCGAACCTTTTTTTCAATACGTGTAAATTAGTGACACATACGAAAATGGTCAAAAGAAGTATATAGTAAAGTCTAACCGCCAGCATATTTTCGTCGTCAATTTTCAGAATATGTTTAGACGACATAAAACGTTTCATTTTCAGATTTTTCTCTTCATCTGCGTACGGGCCTAAGGTCACGCCTATCGCTATCCAACAATATTAAATTTTATTTCTTGAATGTTCAATAAAATTATATTGTTGAATAAAATAATGATCGACTTACTAGACTTGTCTAAACTTCCAATTCCTTTCTTTTTTGTGTCTTCTTCATCCGACAAACTCCTAATCCGTTTCCGTTCATTGATTTGTTCATCAGCAAGCAATTCAGTTTCCTACAAATGTTTCAACGTGCAATGAAAGATATATGCGATAGATTTTTATATATTTGTAGAAAATATACGAATTTGCATAAACGTTCTCAAATCTATCAAAGATCAAACCTTAGGTAAAGTTTCCGCTGAACCTACTTCCGATACACTTCTCATTAAAGTTTCGTACGTCTCTTTTAACTTTTCAACTTCAACTTCCTTGGCGCTTAATCTAATGATTCAATCTTTTAGAAACTGAAGCGAAAATTATCCTACAGATAACACAAATCATGCAACCTGTTATATAGATCCTTGATATTCTTTAGTAATACTTGGGCTTGGGACACGCTAAACAGCGTAAAGTCGGAGATCTTGTTGTTTAAAAATTGAAGAATATTCCGATTAATTTGCTCCATTCGGGCCTTCGAGATATTCATGAGCGCTTCTTGCCGCAAAAACATGTCGTTCAACGTCAGTTCTTTTTTTAAAACGTTAACTTCTTCTTGCAGCCTGTGCAGTATCAAATCTGATCGATATCTAACATCTTTTTTTATCCTGACCGGTTTCAACCTTGCAATCTTTGCGGTGAACCTTAAAGTCGATAACGTGATATCGAGATCTTCTCTTGTAATTCGAATGTGAGATATGAATCTGGTACATAGTTACATTACGAGTCACTAATAATAAATAACTTTTCGAGTTAATGTTATTATACATCGTTATATATTGTTTCAATTACCGAATTACAGAAGAAACCAAGGTAGTATCTCCTAAAATTTTCAATAAATTACTGGAGCGTATTACATTAACGACGGATGATCTCGAACGTCCTACGTATGAAAAGAATTGCTCAAGCTGAATCTTCATTAAATTCGCCACACCTATGTCCGTGGCCGTTTTCCAACAACAACAATTCCTTCCTACAGTCCCTATACCAGCTGCTTCCACAATGTGTATCTAACATTTCAATGAAATTTCTAATTAGCCCTCGAAAGCCATCGTTCGTTTTTCACAATTTACGATTCTCAATGTTTCATGCTGTAAAAATTTGTAGATACGTATCTCAAGCCGAATAATTACTTTCGCTGTGGTTACAATGCCCCAGGATGTAACTAGGCTCGTGTTAGTCACGTGAAAGGTAATCACAGACGTGGCTAAATGAGACGCCGGATAAGCTGAGTCTCTCGCAATCGATCTTTTAACTTCTCCTTTGAAAAGATTCCTCAAACCTTCTTTTTCATTATTCATGCACACCATGGAGATATCCTAGAATTTTCCTTACTCACTAACAATTCTATCAAACGTTTCAGTTGCAAAATTTTCGCAAAATATTTTATATAACACCTTGAATGGTTCTCGCTCGTTTATCTTGACTTTATTGTTATCCACGTCAGAGGCCAGTAAATCCCTCGCTTCCTTCCCGTACAACTCGACGAAGCTTGTATGGTACTCTATCTTGCTGACTTTTCTTCTGTTTGCCTTCTCAGCAAACATGCAAGACAAAAGTCGGGCGACCAGGCCTCTGTGCTGAGAAAACGAAATGTCATCACTGTGTTTGCAATTTCTAGGTTCATAACAAAAACCACCCACGTTAATGTTTCTCCTTTTCTAGGTACATTCCAATATCTAATCTTTATTTGACGATAAGATGTATAGATTATTTTTCATAACATCGATCGATACTGTTGAAAAGTTCGACTGTTTTTGTTATAAGCCCCTCGATTGTAAAATTGTACAAATATAAAATGTTCGATGTAATCGTACTTCCCAGTTATTTCTAAGGCCACTAATGGTAAAACTCTTTCCAGAACCTGTTTGTCCGTAACCCATTAAAACGCAGCTCACACCATCTAAAATTCTTAAATTGTGATTTTTCAACAATACTAAATCATACTTCTTGTTTATGGTTCATACCGTTTGAAACTTCCATTTTTTTGAGAAATTATTAATTCAATGGTCTATACCTGAAGTCTCGAACAGCATTAACCAGAAGAAAATACAGTAGATCACGAAAGTACGTGTACACTTGTAAAAATTGTATCGTGAATGTATTATATATATTATATAAAAAAATTTAACAAAAATGCACAAGAATCTATTTATGTTCCACATTAATGTCAATGAAATTCCAAAAAATTATATATAATATTTATAAACATTCTGCGATAGATGTCCAAATATATTTCCTTAAATATACACATTTTTACTTTGACACAAGATCTTCGGTTGTAACGCGATAAATCTCCTCCTGTGAAGAGTCACAAAAAATTCCATCTGCTTGAAAGCACCAGTACGATGGTTTCTTTGGAACGGCTATTCTATTCGACTGTATCTCTTGTAGACGTCGTACATAGATCTTCTGCATCAAATTAAAACGAAATTGTTCCTTTGCAACGTCCAATTATCGAGGAGAATTTTATCATATCGGGCGAAAGGGAAATATTATTATACCTTGTGTTTCATGTCAACTCTTGCGCAAGAATCACACGGTTTTTCGAGTGGGAAAATTCTGATGAAAATCTTTATATTTTTTTCATTGATACTCGTGTCATCGTTATCCGTCATGCTTAGAGCAGTACCTATTAATTCAGACTTATTCTGTTCAGATTATTTTGTTGATCGTGAGAAGTTATGAGAGATTAAAAGGATTTTTTCTGGACATTCATTTTTTCGAGAAGAGGATTCCTACTTTTTTTGGTTGGCGCAACATTTCGTAGGATTGAATTGTGTAATCCTAACGAATGGAAATAATCTATGACATATTAATGATGGATATTTTACAAAAAAAAAACGATGTTGGCACATACGTGTGTAACTTCAGTTTTGTAGATTTTCAAAAGCAATAATTTGTATGAATAATATATAGAATTATATTGAAAATACAAAAAACTTGCATTTCTAATTCCTACTTACATCAAATACGCACTATTCTTGTAATATACATCTTACACTTAATACATAGTTAATGTGTGTGTGTATATATATATATATATATATATATTATTTATATATATATATTTATATTCTGTCAAAAACGCGATAAATCTCAGAAAATCGTCAACGTGATACGATCAATATCGAGTCTTTTATTTCGTAATATGTAGTTCAATACAAATCACACATTGTGCTATCGAGCAAAGCGACTCGTACATTTCTACGAAAAAAGAAATTGCAACTCGTTTTTCAATACATGAAAATTATAAATTAACTAATTTCATTGCGAATAGTCAAATTGATTCCAAGATCTTAAAATATGAGAATTATAGACGACTTCTTCGATTACAAATAAGATCCATTGAATTGTATAATGTTGGACTTTACCTTACTTTCACATTTCATATTTCGAATCATTTTTACTGTTTTGCTTACAAAGAATCTATACACTGTTAAATATAAATGGTTTATACTGTCAAAATTACCAAGCGTCCGAAACATATATTATAAATATATAAGAAATAATTATTTAACAATTTGCTCAAATTATGAATTCTGCATTTGATTGATAATAAATCGAATAATTAAAACTTAGAATTATGCTGGATTATACTTTTTTGTAGAATCGTAACTTTATAAGATCAAATATATAAAAATGGAACGAAAATTATCAATTTTTGTCACTTATTTAAACTATCGCGTCATATGTTGTTAAAAATCGTTGCTTAGAATTCCATAAAATGATGAAATTCCATTAATAAATGTAATGTTTGACTTTTCTATCACATTGCGCTTTGAAACAACTCGTAAGAGTTTTGGATTCATACCAACAATAAACATACAAATTTCTATATAACAGCAGAATATTCGCAATTTAAATGGAGACGTAACTTTTTTTTATTTCATCATCAATTGTTGTCTCACACTGTAAAACCTTTTCTCTGTTCTCTTTCTTCTATATTTATCTTTGCAATCGTTTTCATACAATAAATCGGTAAATCTCTCCTTAGATAAACTTTTCATGTTTCTCAAATCTTTATTTCTTGCTCAATTAACGAGTAATAATAACTGTTATCGATAAATACTACCCAAGCTATACCTACAGACTATCGCTGATAGAAACGCATTAGAAATGGTATAAAATGGACATCATGTCTTACTTCCTCAACAACACTAAATATATAAATCATATTGTATTTTTTTTTCTTTTTCTTTTCCTTCATGTTTTTTTTTCGTTTTTTTAAGCAATTTTTTTTGTTTTTTTTTTTTGTTTTTTTTTCTTTTTTTTTGTTTAAGCATACACTCGCATATGACTTACACAATAATACGGTGTTTTAATAAGTGTACCGTTAAGTTTCTTTCGGGCAGGGAAGAATAGAATAAAAAGTGCTAATATTAAATTGTGATAATCGAAATAATATGTTGCGTGTTTCGTTAGGCTTAATCGACCCATTTTCCTTTTTCTTTTCTTTCTTGGCTTTTCAGTCTTTCTAGCGGCTCAACAATCCATCACTCGGTTTTCTCGAAAACTCTAGCACAGCAATCCTCATTTTTGTGTACCTGGCCATTCTTTTTCTTCACTCGATAGTTACGCTAGACGTTATCGATCCTCGCCTGGACAACCAGACCCTGGAACGTCGTTTCGAAAGTATTTTGTCTTGCTTTTAAGAAAAAGGTTAGGTATATATTTAGAGATATACAGTTAGTTAGTTTCTCTTACCCCAGACCAGCTCCAACCAAAACAGAGAGAATGTTCGTGATAAAAAGAGTATAAAGGACCTCTTTTGAGAATAGCCCAATCTTGCCCACTTTCGTCGTACGAATGCTATAAGATTTTCTTTTGTTCAATCCCTGAGGATGCTTGAACCTCCAGTCTCTGAAATAAAGAGGAAAAAACAATAAGCAACCTGCTACACGATTGAATGTCCTATTTGTCATTCAAGTATTAACCCTTCACACTCGGGCGATTGTATAGTATATCATACTAGAAGGTGAATTCATTCAGTGATTCTTAGTAACTGAATTCATGAACTGCTACTTCGTACATATTGTTTCTTGCAACAAGTTGAAATCAGAAAATTATGAAAATAAAGGAATAAATGATTTCCCATCGTTAGATTAAGATTAAAAGTATTTTCTTACTTCGGGGGCATTTGATCTGGACGCGAGCTCCACTCATAAATCCAATCGGTGTTCTTTTCCAACAGCTCGGTTTCCTGTGCAGAAAAACAGACGAATGACATGAAAAAAAGATCTGCTAAATCTTTTTATAACTGAGGAAGACAAGTTTTGTGTCTGTCTTGACTACGAGCTGTTCCTGTAATCTCTAATAACCCGATTTAGAAGTGTTTAAACGATACAAATGTATCCTGTATCGTCCAGTGAAACTGAAGATACTCGCGAGTTCTACGTTGACTGTAAATTGAAGTCACGGATCAAGTTTACTAGGCGACACGTTTTTACACGGGCAATATAAAGCCAGATAGGCTAGTTTTCCGCTACGAGGTTCGTCTAACACGCCGAGAACAATGTAAAAACCTTATCACGCGACGAGAACTTGATCGCCGTCGTAAATGAATCACGCTTTCCTTGCATAATCAGATCAAATACTCGTGCTTCTAAATTGCTATGAATCATTATCACGAAGAAGTAAAATCGAAGTATACTTAATATAAAACGATTGTCAATGATTCAACAATGAGGATATTTATCATTGATAATTTTTATTTGAAAAATGTCGATTATTCAGGAATCACGACAGAATCATCATTTTGAGGACAAAGTATCCATCACCTGTATTAGAATAGAACATTCTATCATACATTTATACTTCTTGCCAGAAGAATGTCCTTCATGTGATTTATTATTAGTGGTTCATTACTAGTACTAATGGCAGAAATACAGACAAAGATGATTTCGAAAACAATAAAATACACAATTTGTCAATATTTATCTATCGTTCGATAAATTATCTGCATTCTCTAATAACTTTTAATTAATGCGGTATTAAAAATCAATTTAAAGAAACAAACAAAATGTAGATATCGTTCTATTGTGAAACTCGTACTTGAAACAATTTTCCTCCGATTATATACTGATAAATAAAGTCGCAAAAATTTTAAAAAATTGAATAAAATAGAAAAAAAAATAGAAAAAATAGGGTATGAAGAAGAAGAAATACTTATTTCAACGTCTACATACATTTTAAGTGCTACTTATGCACCTCTTATCAGTAAATGACTTGAAGAATAGCCAAGGATAACTCGACTGACAATCAGCCAATCATACTACGAGCGATTATTGTATCACTATATTATGATATATGTAATGCATATCAACGTGGCATGCGTTTGTTTGTAAACAATGCAGTTATTAAGAAGAAAAGTTATCGGAGTTTGTACATTCATTTCAATGAATCATGCAATAAATTGAACAAAACAATCAAACACATTTTATTCACTGTGTCAACAATTTACTTTTACTATTGACAATATCGCTTACTTACAATATCTAATAAATATCATTTATGAACGTTAAAAATTCTTTTACTGCAAAAATTGTATGGCGTGATAAATATTTACGTGTTAACAGAATGACAAAGGCGAAAAAAATAAATCAAATAAGGCAAGTTTGCAATACACATACAGCATATTGATACGATAATTCAAATACGCAATTCGTGCGAGTGTCGGCGCGCGGCTTCCGGAATTTAGAGCTCATCCTGTAACTGTTTGCCCGCTCAAAGCGTCAGACAAATATTAAACAAATGTGAATTTTATCAATCAAATAATGATGATATGTCTTATCACTGGGCTTTTTACGCATAGTTATATTTTTTGACTGTAATCAAAGAAGTGAAATCTCGATAATAATTTGCTTTATTTACTGGATGTTACTGAAAGATACTCTACTTTGAGTACTTTATAAATTTTTTAATGTTCTATGCATCGTATGTGTTTTTCGCACACTTTTAAATTGCATAAAAGTCCGCGGTCCATTTTGTTACAGCGCTAACAAAATTTCAAACGCATAATATATTCATAAGAATGTTCTATAAAATATTTTTGCGAGTTGCGCAAAAATAGTTTCATACAAAATTATTAGAACGCAAAGCAACAACGAATAACCGGGTATTTATTTTTATGTTACAATTTATCCAAATCTCCTGCCAACGGATTTACCGTCCTGCGTTCTACTTCTCAAAATAATGCGAAAATGATGCGTCATAGATTTCGGCTGTGAGCAAACACGATTTGTCCTATCTAAATTTACGCTCCATTGTCTAGACATGTTTCAAAGACTTGAATTATCATAAACGTTCCAACAGAAAAATCTAAAAGTACGCATTTAAATCACTTTTAGGACGCAGAATTATTTATAGAATCGTCGCGTTGATCTTTTTATTACTCCAAAAAAAAAAAAAGAAGAAGAAGCTTGCTTCATAAAACAGAATACTGTGAACTTCCAAATTTGGTGATGATCGCAACGTATTAGAAATTCTAGCAACATACTCGCTATTCTAGAAATAAAGAAACACGAGCATAACCACTCGCCAGGTCAACGGACTCTGAATAAACATTGCAACGTGCAAGCCAACCAAGGATTTATATGTATAGCTAACTAGGCTACGACTCACGAGGAACAAACCTTAAAAGGATTTTCATCGAGAAATCATCGCGCAAGCAATCGCAACAACGATCGATCATCCCACGCATGACCTGAGCTAAAGTGGCGGACCAAACGACTATAACAATAGTTCAGAATAACAATTAATTTTCATAGCAGATAAAAGTTAAAGAGATGTAACAGTAGAGGAATGTTAGTCAAATATTTATGAATAATATCGTATGGAAAATTAATCGAAGCAAATTCCGACTTGTTTAAAAATCTCGAAGTAACTGGCATCCCACGTTGTTGTTTAGAGGAATACGAGCTCTTTGGTATTCAGGCCATTCATAAAGAAACGGCAATGAAAGATCCTTGAGCATCGCTTCTCCTATTTCGTACTTGCATACATATGTACATACTTAATCATCTACATAAAATTAATAACATTAATAAGTTGAGAATACGAATCAAGCGGAAACTTGGTTTCATTATCGCGGGGGCTATAGAATCTTTAACACGTTGCTAACTTACGAACGTAAAATACATAACTCGATCTTCTTGCTTTAATACGTTGAACATAGCTATAGGGGATTATTGGTGACTAACACGAGACTTGTTAGTGATGAGTAACCGGTGACTGGCTACGCCAAAGTTGATTAAAGTATTTAAACCAAAAAGCAGTCACTTGAAATAATTTTAATATTACGACAACAATGTAAGATGCTAAATAACAATCAACGTATTAACCATTTAAACACTGCTGTAAATAATTAATTTCTCCAATTATTTTTGCTCCAAAAGAGAAAAAAGAAATTCTTTTAAAAGAGAATGAAAGAGAACAAACGAAAACACACACGCAGTGATATTCAGCTATAATCAAATGTCGTAGAACGAAGATAAAATCAAGATAAAATTCGAGTTATTACGCATCAGAATCCGACATCAAGAGATAGATACAAGATTAAGACGCGAAAAATGATCGACACTAACGTAAGATATGATGGAGGAGAAGTAGGCCAAGCATGTTTCGCCCTCGACGATTGGCGATCGTGCGGCATTACTTAAGTTTGATAAATTTTCACTCGATATTACCTATTAAAGTTGTCTGAGAACAGTCTCGGCATTGGTTTGCAGAGCATTAACACAACTTGGTTGAAAAGCGACTTTGTCTCGCTCTTTTCCAGTCGCAATTGCCCGCAAGTTTCTTTCTCGCGTCCCTTGCTTCCCTTTCGCAAACGTAATAACCGGGAATTACGTCCACTGCCGGCATGTTTCGGGCTCGTTCAGCGAGGAAACCTCTGGCTAGCAACGACATTTCACTGTATATAGCTTAGCACTGGCTCGAGAGGGTCAATGACGAGCCTGCACTTTCTGCATATAGCACCATTATTCTATTCTGTGTCTCGAGAGACATGCAATAAGAACGAGTCTAACAATAAGAACGAGGCAACTTTTTTTTCCATTTAAATTTAACGCGACAGACAGCGATAAAATAAAGTTTAGTCTTTACGAATATCTTCATACATGTTTTGAGAAATTTTGATGAATTTTTATCAGCATTATTATCGTGTTTACTCTTGGTAAAACTTGGAACCAATCTGAAAATAGTATACAGAATTTACAAATTATTTATTCGGTGAAAATTTAAATTTTCATTAATCCGACGTATTTAATCCTATTGTTTATGACAATATATATTTTTAGGGAAAAAAAAGTATTTATTTTTAGAAATAAATAAAGTACTCCTCCTTTGTTTGTCGAAAACACAAAAGACATCAGAAGTGATTTGCACTCGTAATTGATGCGTTGCCGGGAACGTGACAAGGATCACACAGGTAACAGGCACTGTGCACGATCGCGTAGGATGGTATACGTGACCATTGGCACGGTACTTTTTACGATTGACTACTTCTTTTCTGCTGACTAATCCATATCTATATCGCAATCTGAATTCTGGATTGATCTTCTACGACTCTCCATTACATTTTTAGCTCTCTAGACTATAAGACTATAAGATAAATTGATCCTGAGAGAGAACTATTTTTGTAACATGTATATATATATATATATATATGAAGACCTCTTCCATATATAGCTTGTCATCTGTATGATCTTTTTTCAAGTAAAATACGTTTCTCACAACACTATCTCTAGTTTAACCGTGACGAAACTGTTAATGTCCCACCGTAAAGTTACCTAGTGAAATAGGATGGCAGGTCAAAAAGAGATGAGCTTTAGCGAACGAAATGGATACACGCTCGGGCACGATAAACGAGAGTTGAAGTATAAATAAACTACGAATGTGGAACTACGTGCATGGTGCAGCAGGCCAATCGGCACGTCGAAAGTAACACTTGCCATTTCACGTTAAACGTTAATAAATAAACGCCTAGGATTTCTTTTCCCATTCGACGAAATTACATACGAAGAAGCTTCACAGCTTTTTCAAATTTCATTTTGCAAACGACGGCACGGAAATTTCTACAGAAATTCGTACTGCTCGGTATAAACGAGCAGTAGTAGTTTTCTTCCTGGAAATGACTTGCAAGCGATGTGTGCGTCGGACGTACGAAGTCGGTCACGTAACATGACAAGAGAAATTTTTATCACGCATTCTCCTTTTCACGCCGCGTTTCCGTATTACATTTCCTCGCGATGCAAACTTTCTACGTGCGTAATTACTTTACGAACGATCTAATGTAACAGGTATCAATAAGGAACTTGGGATCTTTAATTTCACTACGATCATACGTAGCAAAATTTGAGTTTCGTTACTCCAAATTTAATTTTATTGAGAATAATTGAAATTATTTTATTCGACGAAATCATATCGTTTCGAAAAAATTCACTGTATTTGATTTGTAATTCATTTTATTTGAAATTGAAAAAAATTATTTCATTTGATAAACATTTTATGCAAAATTCTTTCAATCTTTTTACAAAACTCAAAAAGATAAAAAACATTTGAACAACGGGTGATATTTCTTTCCCTAAATTATTTTTAAGTTATTTCTAAAGCAAAATCAATAAAAACAGACGATAAAATTTACCTTCGTTAGAAACAAGTTATTCTAAAATTGAACACGAAATAAAGTGAAGACCTTGCTTGCATTGTTTTTAACCACTTGCGCTGGCAACTGGTTCACGGACCATAACGAGTGACCAAACCGCATGCAATAATTCGTCGCTTTCTTTTTGAACTCGTCGGTATGATATCACTATAGATAGAAATTATTAAGAAGTAATAAATTTATTACTTTATTTTACCTTGGGTTGTATTTCAATATACTTAAAACTGAGAAAATGTTGCAATTTTGGGACAAAAAATTCTCGACACGCGTGGCACGTCATTCCAGCGCATAAGTGTTCCGTTATTCAAGAAACTCCAAAAAAATGTATATATTTATCGCTAAAAAAAATCAAATTTATTCAAGCGCTGCTACGTAAGTACAATAAACTATCGTTCCGCGTTTCCCCCGGACGCGTAATCGTCCATACTTGTATTTATCGCATTCCGCGGAACAACGCGAATGCGTTCGATTGGAATGAGCACAACGGTCGTCCGACTTAATCCGATAGAGAAGCGTAATGCATCCGTACATCGAGCATCTCTCCCTGCCTTATGTTCCCTTGTCTCGTTCGCCAACTCCGCCGCAAAGTCGAACCCGTTTTCTCGAGCGCAACAGACACCGCGAGGAGACCGGTTTCTGTTCGAGATGAGAAACGTAAGCGTAACTATAGAGAACGGCACCGCGATTCGCCCGTTCGCGATCGCGTGATCTGTCCGCGGTGTGTAACAGAGGCACACGCGCGTAACATCAATAAACACAAACTCAGGTGAACGAACTAGCACAGCAAATACGGTACACGTACATGCATTTGTACGCGTTCCTTTTTTTGTTCTCCTGGCAAAATCGCGAAACTTTTTTTTACTTCACCGACTCGATTCAATTTGATTTCGCTCCGCTATTAGAACTTTTACACGACTTATCACTTTTTACTTGTCTGTATCTTTTGAGAAGATATTTGCAGGGATGAAGATATCAGTTATTATAAATCAATCACGAGCAATCGTCAGTGACTTTTTGCTGAAATGTACCAAAATGGCTCCAAAAGTATAATACGTATAACTCGATCATTATTATAATACACTTATAATTTCGTGAAGAAAAAACATTGTACAACAAATTTTAAAGAATAAAGGAGAGACTTTGATCTTCAAAATCGTACTTGCGAAAAAAATTCATCATTCGAATCTGCAAAATTTTTGAAAGAAAAAGTATCTTTTTATCTCTTCCGAAATAATGTGAAAGTATCTTTGAAAAAGATGGATACTCATCGTCAGTATTGCGAAAGAAGAAGCTTCATATTTTAAAATGCGACCAATTGGATTGTTCTGTGATTTTTTTCTGAAGCTAATAAGCAGATTAAAACGTCGACGATTTTTCATCAAACGTGAAAATATTGTGTAAAACAGAAAAATCCGTCTTTACGGAGACTGAAAAATTTTTTTCGTAACTGAATCCTCTATAATCTTGAAGCTTGAAGTCTCTTGAATTTTTACAACTTAAAATTTGTTTTAAAATCTTTTTTCTTTTTACGTTATTTATTCGTTCCTTGTGCTTCTCTTTCCAAGCAAAATAAGATCGATAACCATGGCGATAAAAAGTGTCAAGGTTTCCAACGGTGGTACATACGTAGTTACGAAAGTAGTGAAAAACTATAACCGGTGTCTCGAATCTGGGTATCCTTGGTCAGTAAGTGGATTACGATACGTTGCGAACGTGCAACTATGATTACGAATAATGCGCAGCGCGTGTCAAGTCGTTCAATTCAACGACGCAGTAGCAATCGATGAACACTTTTTTTTTCTTTTTCTCTTTCATTTTTCTTCCAACTGCGAATATCAAGGTCGTTCGTTCACACTGACTTTGTCACATGTCAGTATGATCGTTAGAAATTTCTATCGTTCACGATTGTAACACTGTCGACTAGAAATATTATACTTTTTGACAACACGCAAAAAACTCGATATGAATACTAGTCAATAGTTCAAAAAAATTCATTGGATTGCTTGTATGATTAAAAAAAAAAAAAAACTATGATATATTTTAGAAATTTGCCATAATTTGGCTCAATAATAAAAATGATGTACTTTTTGTTTAGTACACGAACGTTATATTCCACTCTACTGTAAGTATGTATATATGTATTTCATATTTATACAAATGAGTCACTTAAAAGCTATGTCGAACAACTCGATAAATTGAAAAAGAACGATGATATTGTAAATACGATTTTTTTTTAATTTACAAGTTCACTTTCTTGCAACAAACGCACTCATGTAAATAATTTATGTTTCGAGAGTATTAAACATAAATAATTTATGTTTAATCGAGATTAATCGAATTAACGAGATTGTACCAAATTACAACAAACATTGTATAATGTATAGTTGTGCAAATGAAATAAACTTTACGTAAGATTACAAACGTTGATCAATTAAAAAAAAAAAAAAAAAAAAAAGAAGAAGCTCGAAAAGTTGTGTTCTTTTTCCTGTCTTTACGACGCTAAAATATCAAGGCCGTTCGTTCACAGTGACTTTATCACACTCGTTAATGTAATCGTTAACAGAAATAAAGCGACGAAGACGACACACACACAAGTCGAATGAATCAACGCGTTCAGAAAGCCGCGACACTTTGACGCGAGGGAGAGAACAACGGGGAAAAGAAAAAAAGAGTGTGTCGCACTGGAAGATAAGATGTACAGAGCCAGGGAAACAGAAGCTTCATAAGATACTTTATTTTTAATGCATTATCTAAGCGGTTGAAACGAGAAACCAAGGATCCCTCGAGGAAGATTCGAGAACGCAAGTCGGCCTGGCTTTCCAAGACCTTGCCTCTTCACAAAGAGAGAACGGTGCGCACAAAGGAGAAGCTTGCGTGCAAGCAAGTTGAAAACACGGTTGAGCAACTGACTCATGGAAAAATCTTCGCCAGTGTTCGCGGCTCGTTATCGACTTTACTCATTCGGCTCCCATCCTACTCTGATAGTCTTTGTCGTTATTTTCGTGTTCCGACGTCACACGTGTTTTTTGCACAATGTTACTTCACATTGATGACCCCGCCGATAATCGAAAAGACGGATTGATTCGCTTCGAGAACGAATTAACAAAGTATACCTGTTTTATTACTTACATATTTTTACATATTTTACATATTAGTTAGTTATATGTACATGTTGGTTTTTCTCTGAAGGGGAAAATTGAGGATTCCTTGCTGCGATAACTAGCAAAATGATGATCCTGTTGCAGTTATTCTGCACTGATTTGAATAAAGATTTCGTAGTTTTATTGATTCTCAAATTTCTAACGATTGATGAAATTCCAAGTCTTATTTATATAATTTTCAAAAGATTAGCGTATAAGTTCATTCACGAGTCAAATCTCAAATTAAGAATTTTGTCATTTCTCCTCATTTTGATTGTGTTTATCAAAGCTTATCAAAGAGCTTATCAAAGAGCTGTGACATGTACTAATAACTAGTAACTAATAATGTTTATTATTACGACCAGCGTTTGAAAGATTTTCTGTATTAGAGTTTAACTTCAACTCTCTTCGAGTCATTTGATCACTCGGTAATTTCGTAATATGAAAGGGAATTCCCACGAATTCACATGGAACACCTCTCACGTGTTCTATGAGCCACAATGCATGCGAGAAGGTGCATGCTAAAGGAGTCATTGATCTGTGGACCTTGCGTGGAAAATGTAGCCCCGGCTTTGTTTCGTTCGATAAAACGAGTTGCATGGTCTCTCAGCACTTCGTTTAGGCATGCGCCACAGAGGGAACGGACTACATGAATGGAACAGTATCATTTTCCAGTATCTCCGTGATTATTATCATTTAAAATCGTGCAACAAGGTTTCGACGTACATACGGATGTTCAATAGAGATCAATCGGTTTGATTCCACGATAAATATAATTCGATAGATTAAACGAGACACAAATACGCAAAATCCTTTGTGGTGGTGGATAACATAGGCACGTGATATTAGAAATCGATTATGGAACTGACCTTGTTGCAGCAGTAATTTATATAGACTCCTTTGAGCTCATCTTCGGTAGATAGTTCCGTGTTTGGGCTATTCGGAGGACTCTTCGGGCTGCAATAAAAGATTTCACAAATTTTACACGTCTTTCTTTTTTAATGCGCGAATCACCTAAAATATTTTTCCATTTAATCTTTTCCTTTTTAAATAAAAGGATTTTGAGCTAGGAAATTTTTTGCAAAACAGATTCGTCAAGTTTTATAACTGATTCATTAAGAGATTAAAGATATTTAATAAATAAATATTTTGATTTGATCCATATTTGTAGTTAGCTTTACGCGTAACGTTTCGATTCTCTTATCGACAATGTTGCTCGATACAACATGTAAATCGTAAAACATTTTGTCATATGACCTCTACATCGCGTGATACCTTTTTTTCCTATCTTTCACGCGGACCTAAGGAATGATAATAGCTGACCTCATCAAAAATCCACGCATCAATCTCGCGAATCAAACGTCGCAAATAATAAGAAATAACGATGTAAGTACCACTACCACACTACCATGCTACTACCGTTCGAAAGCATAAACACGTAGCTATTTTTAACAAGAAAAGTTTAGATTAGGAAATTACGAACGAGTCATATTGCGTTGACTTTATTCTTTAGAAATATCGTGGATAATTTTTTAATTAATAATAATTAAACAATAAAACTTATCGATCAGTATTTTCTCTTGAAACTTAATTAATAATAATCTATATATAATCTATATATAATAATCTATATTTTATCAAGTATTCTCTGCTCTGTTTTATCCGCGGTTTTAATCGATCGCGGAAAGGAGAGCGCGAAATAATATTTTCAGAGCTACCACCCGGCGTATGTTGACACATACTTAAACAAGCGAAACACGCAACTTTGAAGAAAAGCTTATCTTTAACTTTATTCGGAGAATCCAGTCGAACAACGACGTAGTTGACTGCTGAAAATTTCGATGGAATTTGAATTACGTGTACTCGACGAATTTTTCAAATTTAACTTTCTTGGAAGACGACATTTCGGGCGAAAAAATTTTATTCCACATTTTTATCTTATCTTCGGACATGAGATAACTCTCGCGTCCAGTTTAACTTGAACTTTAGACAAATTCGCGTATACTTGACAAAGTTTCAGATTCATTTCTCTAAGTAATTTTCTTACTTTTGATTTTACATTTCACTTTTGGCCGCATAATATTCCCAACTTCGTTTGTTGCACGAATTTAGATCCACTGTGTATTTACGCTTTGAGTGTAAAAATGTTAAATCATTTAGAAGCTTCCAGCGTAGCAGATGTCGGCGGGGAAAGAAAAAGATCATAAAAAGGACTTGAAAAAGTCACTTGTATGTACAGACAGATCACAAACACAACGCTTTTTCCTTCTCTTTTCATCATTCTTCAGACGTTCCAACACCTACGAGCACAAAGAAACCAGTCAGAAAAACTCTTCCCTCGCTTTCCTCTGAACCAACGTCTGACTCACGCTAACGCTTATTTTCTTTCTTTTCCCTTTTTCCCCTTCAGTTCGTGCACTTGCAAGGAACAAGACGAACCAGACTTCTAATGACTCTTCTCGAGAACCCAGAACGGTTGGATTTACCATCTCAAAAAAAAAGATTTTACTGTATCGTTTTTTTTTGAAACTTGAGACACACAGACAGTGTCCCGAACTTTTTCCAGATTAAATTTAATCGAATTGCAAATTTACTTGATTCCTACGTTATTGAACGGTATTTATCAGATTAGATAACACTATCGATGGTTGGAATCTTTGGAAAAATTAATTTTCTGAAGTTGCCTTCAAGTATTTCGCGATAAATCGTAACACTGATTTTAACTTCAGTTTCAGTTTAAATCGCACCGCGTTTTGCAACTAAAAATATCATCCTTAAAATCTCTGTTAATATATATATGTATAATCTTTGTGTGAGAATTGAACAATTTTAGAAGTGATTTTATAATTGATGAAATGAAATGAAAAATTAATTAAACTAAGAAAACGTTTATAATGAGAATAGCAGATGTGATAAAGTAAATGGTTTACCTATCTCTTGGTGTGCCTCGACGGGAAGATGCCAAAGAATGTCTAGCAGACGAGGGAAGAGAATCCCTTTGCGCTTCTCTGAGAAGTCGCAAATATTCCTCTCCACCACTGCTGAATGGTAACGGTGTTATCCTGTCGGGAACAGGATTCAGCTCCACCCATGATTCTATAAAAAAAAATGCATAAATTATTGCATCTGTTGCTACATTAAATTATCGAGAGTGTAAGCTCATAATACAGGGTGGGCCAAAAATCACTTCCCACTAAAATAAATCCGCAATTTTCTTTTATTATATATTTTTTTCAACATTTGAAAGAGACATTTCAATTTTTAAAATGTAATGAAAAAATCATGTTCGAACTTAGGTTTAATTTAAAATTAATAAAATTAGCTTTTTCTTATATTTTGACGTTTTATTAAAAAAAAGATAAATAAGTGGGAAGAAACTTTTGGCTGCAAAAGTACTACAACACACGAATCGATTCTAAATATCAATTGTCATTTTTGTCATTTAAGATAAACACTATTTATATAAGGAAAAGGGAATCGCGTTTTTATTTATTCATTCAAACTTCGTGAATTTCATTGTAAACGTGAAATTAATTCCAACGTTAAATAAATCAAATTACTCTCAGCTTGCGAAATTCAAAGATAATTACGTTTTATGAAGATAATAAATTAATTATATATAATTATCTTTGAGGAGCGATACCGAACAACTACGTAAAAACAACAGGCTGAATTTAAAAGACTAATTTGAAATTACGTAACAATTTTTTAAATTCGAAATGCCGAGTGTATTTTATTTACTCTTTCCGGGAAAACCACTCTACTACGTAACCGTGCCCTCTGTATCGATTTTCAAAGATGATATTTGCTTGTTGCGTAGTTATTAGTTGACGCAATGATCTTCCTTTTCGCGACACGCGACACACTGATTGAAAGGGTACCCCGCCAAAGTCTAAAAACGGGACACCGCACTTAACGTCAAATTAAGTCGCTCGATCGGAACGTGCACGCCAACAGCGAAAACAAAGAAAACGGGATTTCCCGGAAAATGGAGAAGAAACACGTCTAATAATCCCCAGTCACGGGAACGCGAGGAAACGATATTTATCGGAGTATGATCAGCTCAAGGTTCGTATCACTGGTTCATGGTCAAGGTTTGTTAACTCTGACTATCGTATACGTATATATATATATAGCATCTTGCGTCATTAGAGCAAATAAATAAATATACAAATAATCTAACACCATCGCGCTATTGTTCTCTTTTCATCTGCCGGAAAAACGTGAAATTAATTGGGCACATTCTAAAAATCGACGTGTCTTTCAGGGGTAATAACAATTTTATTGTTTGCAAATCTAACAATGCCAAGAAGAATTAAGTTTGAAAATATCCATTTCGAAGCGATAGTGTGTGTAAAATAGTCGTACAAACTCTTAAACGCAAACGTAAGGCGGAATGTTTGAAAGACCGCATATGCTGTATGTTTTCGGAGAAATTCTAAAATTTATGTTGTTTTCCATTCGCTCTTTGGAGTTGGCGAAATTGGCAAAAAGGAGAAAGCGAAATTTAAATATACGACCATGCTCATGTAAACTCTTTTGCTCATCTCCTACTTTCTTCATAATATATTATACACCTATTGCGCGAAATTTTTTCTCGAAATTTCATTAACGAGATTAAACTATTCATTTTAAACATTGTTTTCAAATAGCTACTGTTAAACAATTATTCATTGTAATTAATGTTTTTTAACGTCTGTTCACGCTCCATAGCAACCTTTTTCCAGATAGATACATCCTCGCTTATCTTCGTGGGGCGTCTCTAATTTGATTTTCTAGAGGGGAAATTCGAGAACGAGTTATCAACAGATGAATTGTTGTTGCATTTCTTTCAATGAAAATTTAACTTTCTAACTTTTTTCTTTCCTGGATATCACATTCTTGTTAGACTTTCTCCACGCCAAAAATTTACTTTTTGAATTGTGTGTTACTGGAGCATCAGGATTTTAGAGACGTGGTTAAAAAAAGGCACCACTGCTCTATACGCTCATTTCCAAATTAATTTTGCCACTGTAACGACGACACTGCAATATTAATGAAATTTCAAAATGTTTTACATAACATACGTGATACAGGAGTTTTTGCTCGGTGAACGTTCGTGCATTCTCGTGTCTCTTCCACGTTTCTCGTTCATTTTCTATGCCTACGCGATTAGTTAACGACGTCACACGCACGATATAGAAACGAGAAACATTCTTGCGCGATATCTAATAATTAATGAATCATCACAATTAGTTGCTCCTTATCAACGACTGTTTAAAAAAAGGATAACGCGTAAAACTGCGAAATACATAAGTCACAGGCATAGGATGCCGATTCTTAGCGCTCCAATTCTTAATTAGTGGGAACGCTTCTACGTTCTAAGAGACAAATCTGTCGAGTCGCGATATATATATGTATATGTATATATTCGGTAATATAATGCAAGATAAGCACCGAGTTTCTTAATTCTCGGAAATAACAGCTTTCACAAAGAGTGAAATCTTCAATTGTTCGGTTCAGATTTTCGTACGCGAGATTGCACACCGTCTAGCATTAGAGAGTAAGATACACAATGGTCTCTATTGCACGATGTGCTTAATAGCTAATTACACAGCTTCAAAGAGCAACGTCAAACATCTCTGTCCTTATTCTTCTATGTGTGCCTCGTTCGGAACACGCGAGGTGACGAGCAAAATGATTTCTCCAATGTTTCAATTCCACGTACAAGATCCTTATATCGCTCCCAAACTGTTCGTTCTACAAAAGTTTGCAAGATTCGATCTAAATGCTAATATTTGACCAACATTTTTTACACGGTTCTTCCGTACATTCGAATTTCAAGGAACGGTGGATATTCTCGCCGGCATCCGCATTTCTGCAATTCGCTTGCACGAATTAAGCGAATTACAGAAACGCCTCTTGAATAACGCAGTCGCTGCTCGCAATGGCAGACAATTATAGTGAAACATCGATTCGATCGATCGTCCATCGGACGTTTCAACAATTTTCACCGATAACCGATGTTCCATCGAAATCGCGGTGAAAATTTCTAATTCTGGTTATTAGCTCCGATGGTTGTACGAAATGTAACGCGTTGCAAGTCTTGTGCGAAGACTGGAGAAGTTGCATGCACGCCAAGTTGCTCCGCGTTTCGCAACATTTCACCATTTCACGTAAAAGTAAGATAATCGAGTGATCTGTGACTCGTAAACTTCGATTCATTGAGTCGTGTAATTCGTTCGTAATCCCATTTCTTTTATCAGCGAACGTTAACTTAAAAATATTGAATATGATCTAGTTGTGTTAATCGAACAAAAGCCCGAACCACGAGTGAGATGACGAGCATACACTCGCGACTTCGAAGAAGAAAGCTACATTTATCTTTCTATCGACGAACTCCCGTACCGAGGACTGTATTCCATTAAACTGATATAAAATATAAATCCCGATATCGCTGTGCTGTACAAATTATTATTTTCTTCGATTTAAATTTTCGATGATCGTACAAACGAGCTCGCGGCAATATATAAATCACCGGGCGTGTAAAAATCGCGGAAAGAAGAAGGAAAAAAGAAAGTGACGAGCTGGTGGTCGTCGAATGACATCATTTGTTACTTGATTTTTTGACTTGCCGCGAGCCGCATAGTACGCGATAAGTCGTGGCACAAGATAAGCGTGTATTTGTGTAAACCGAACGTAAATATACTCGTGTTATCGCCAATGGTCAATATGACGACGATAACTTCGTGTACAACGACAGCGTTTGCATTCGGTGCACCAAATTTAACCAATGATTGTTTCTCTCCTATTCGGCTGATTCGAAAACGACTCGATACGATTATCAATTTGGAAGGAAATTCTCGCGTCAACGGGCGAAGAGATGGTGATCAAACCGCGTTTTCTGAGGGAAATAGAGAATTGTCGTTACGTGTATTCTCGCGACTTGGTTCGGATAAATATGAACAGATTGTGTCGGCTGGTCGAGTTGTCGAACTTCATCAGACGACAGATTCGAGCGAAACGCGCCAAGTTGGGTGGATCACGGGAGAAGAAGAGAAAGAAATTGCATGGAAAGTGTCGCTCGGCCGTCGAAGAATAAGATTAAACTACATTTTTCCAACCCTCGATTGCAAAACTCGCGAAGACAGTTACAAACGCAATTACGATCGATAATTTCCAGAGTTTCTACCAAGTTCCGCTCAATTGAAGGCACTGCTGCAATAAGAAGCTCTGTTCTCCGCCAATTTGAGTATGGAAACCAACTCAGCTGAAATTAAATCACACTTAAAAAAGTTCCACTCGTAGGTACAAACTTTTGCATCTCGTACATACCTCGTTTTCACTCTGAATGAACATAATTTAAATATCGGAGTTGTCTTCTTATTGCTACAGCCCCGAACAATTGAGAACGATCGATGGCTTCTATCCAGAATTCCTCTCAAACATCTGTAATTTCAAGTTCTTCGACTCCAAAATTGAAAAAACCGGACAGAACAGCTAAGAAATTTCCTTTTGAGGATGAAGCAGCAGATAAAAGATGACCAGTGACGAATCGATCAAATTCATTTTACAAGAGATGCTGAAAAGGAACTGTTCCGTTTAATCGAAACAAACGAGCACGTGCACAGCAAGGCCACACGTGTTGACTTACTGAATACATCGCGATGCAACCGCGTAGAAAATAACGTAGCCTCGTAGCCTCTCTTTCTGCCTCTCTCTCGCTCCTCGATATTTTACGCATTCAATTACGAAGAATATTGATTATGCGAAGTAATTGTATTACGCGGTCAAACCCGTGAATTCTCGATAATTCAACGGTCGCTCAAACATCCTCGAGTAATTCGTATTAAATTTCATAACAGCGTATAATACCTACGCAGAAAAGTATTGAATAAAAAATTTGCGAGATAATTTCTATTAGAAAAAAGTATTATTTTTGTGTTTTTTTATATAACATATAATATATTAATTTAATAGCAAATTAATATAATATATTAATTTTATATAATATTTAAAAATACATACATTTTCTACATCTCATCTTGAATAATGATTGCAAGTTAAATGAAATTGAATTTTTCTCATTTCCACTATTTATGTGTTTTCCATTGCGTAACGACAGTCGTGGAAGCATTATTACCACGAGAACGACTGAATTTACAAAACAAAGTCGGTCCGTACTTTTTTCAACGAGCGACGAAATTTACGATCGCAAAGTTGAGGCACGATAAGCAAATGGAACTGCTTGACGTACGTATTTGCACATGCATTCGATTATCGATCTTACTCCCCGAGGCTTTAAATCTAACCTTATACAATCGTGTCATAAAACAATCAGTCGAGCGATTTTCTTCAAATGACGTTGGAAAGAAAAAAAAAAAACGTGCAAGATAAGATAATTAAGTGAATTAATTAGAACGCCGCATAGAACGCCGCAATCAAAGTCGTCGTCTATCAAAGATGCGCGCGCAGTTTTAATATCTGTTAGCGCGCAATTCACCTCGGTGAAAAGTTCCATTTAAAAAAAAAAGGCTTGCTCTATTTCGAGACGGCTCTCGTTTAATGTCGTTCTTCGACTTCCGTGAGACGAATGGCCGTTTAATTAAGGGCCGCTGGTGGCTTCCGACTTAATTTTCATCCGCCTACTCGTTTTACCAACTAAATTTATTTTGTCGTATTAAACCAACACAATGGTAAAGAAAACAAAAAACACTATTATAAAGAAAGTATATAGATAATTAAATTTACGACAATCACAATTTTACTAATTTTATACACGAATTAATGTTTCAAGCTCTGTTAATTCTACGAATTTCCATGAATATTTCCTTTGACGTCCAATCCTCTAAGGGATTAATAATAAGAAAATTACAGAGTATTTAATTAAGTGTGATGATTAAAAGTGTCGACGAGAGTAGTCGCTTTATATAGGAGAAATATAAGAGAATATAAACAACAGGTACTCCGAGAAATATAAGAGAATGTAAACAACAAGTACTTTGACAGAGAAGAGATGAAAGCACGAAAATGGCCAGGAAGTGTCACGTGCCATGGAATCACGGCGGGTAGGTGGCCTTAATGAATTGAATTAAAGTCTACCAACGAGAGTTACGGTTAAAAATAGAAAGTACGTGACCCCCTTTCATCGGCTCGTTATTTTAATCAAACGTCCCATGGGGCGACATGACATGACATGACATGACGCGACGCGACGCGACGCGACGCGACGCTACACGCGAACCAGAGCCTTAATCTCAATTGCAAATATCCTTTTGTACAAATTATATACGAACGAATATACTTGACCCACGGCGCATTGAGGCGCAATGATATTTATTTTTCCGCTATTCACAGCGAACATGCACGTGCGTCACGATATAGTGGAAAAATTCCTTCAAAAAATGGATATAGATGCACAGCGTAAATGAATAAATTTGCATTATATACATTTGCTAACGAACGAGCTTCAAATACACCTCTGTCGAATTATTATTTAAATGACTCATTGCCAATTCTTTTAATGCCCGTGATAAAGAAGAAAAAAAAAAAATACGATAAGAAATCGATCAAGTTCCGACTTTGTGACTAGCTTAACCTTCTTAACATTTTTGTCACTGATCAAGTACTATTACAAAACCGTGTGCAAAATAGTATATATAGGTAACGGTTTAAAAGAATCGTTAGAGTCGTGTTTCTAACAACGACCGAGTTGTGAAATAAAAGGAGAAAAGCAGATGGGTGATCGTGGGTCATCCTGCCGAAAGGTATCCAGGTGCAAGGTTATATCCCCAGCAGGGAGAATGCGCTCGTGAGCTGAATCATGTTTCAAAATGTCACTGTTAACGGATTAGCTATTGACGCAGGTCGATCCTCTTTTCTTTTTCTTAGAAAAAGTGGCAGCCAGCTGTTGACGTCACATTAGGCGAAAGACCACCATTGTGACTACGCCGTCGGGTCTTGAAGCTACAATATAAAGTATAAAGGACAGTCAGAACGCGATAATCACTGAGAGGATAACATACGTATCTGTCGTCCGGTTTGCGTCCAGCCGTTCATGAAAACTAAATTTAACTTGCGCTCGGTTTGTTGCAACCACTCCTACTCCTTTCTAATTATACGCAGAGATACCTGTTGACCGTGCAACGAAACGAAAAAAAGAGGTTACGTCACGACAATAACAAACCGATGACGCTTCGTTGATATCGATTATATTCGTATTTCCTTGGGTTACTCGGAAAATTCGTAGGGAAAGTTGCCCAAAATTCGAGTAAAAATTTAAGAAGAATCAGATACGATTCGCCATTCTGTAACTTTTCTCGAAAAATGTCTATTTCGGTAATAAATTATCCAACAACTTTTATAAAAGTTTTTCGCTTTTTATAAAAATGATTCAAATTTTCGTGGATATGTGATATACAACATCGTTTCACTGAAAGAAAGGAACTATGTCTCAATTATTTTTTAGTATTCATTTAGTATTCGAAGAGCGATAAGTATTTGTTTAGACATTCGTCATATGATAAAAATTTATAATAAAACCCTTATAATAATATAAATTTTTCGAGCAATCTAACATGTAGACAATTCTGGATAATAGTGCAATAGAGAAAACGAGTCAAAAGACGTTCTTGAACCTAACCAACTGCCATATTTGTCCGGATATTTTTCAATTGATTTAAACAATACGAGAATTTTGTAGGGCACTGGCTCAATTGTTTGCCACATTGGAGTATTGCCAGGCAGCATCATCTTTTAATCTAGAAACGTGATTTATTCTAATCAGTTATCCTTAATGACTTCATCCTATTCTAACGTAATCCCAAACGTGATCCTTAATAGTTTGTGACTTATTGCAGAGTTATTTGATAATATTACACAAACTGTTGAATATTGAGTGTAATTATCATAGCAATTAAATATCATTGAAAATGGTGGAAAGAGTCCATTTGTTCTAAGTCTTTCTAATCTAAACGTCTCTTATCCCTTAAACCCTCTTAGCTACTGAACACCACTATAATGGCTTTCGCATATGTCATTTTTTTGAACGGTACGTCACTATAGTGGCCCATTTATTTCTCAATCGAAAAGGCTGCATACACTGTTCTATCATTATGATTTTACAAATTCTTCATAAAAACAAACTTCAATTCATTCATTCTTTCAATTTCAAAATTTTAATTTATTCAAAGTTTATTCTAACATAATTACATAGTGCAAAGCACCGCCGGTTGTAAATTTCATTGTTACACTGTTTTGCACAGTTTGTGTCAGATCTTGTCATACGGAAGTGTAACTTCGCGAAAAATCTAGCTAAAAAGGTTAAAAATCAAATAATGTATCACAATGTTATAAGTACTCAAAATTCTTGGAATAAAACCAATTTTATTATTCTTTAGTATCTCTTCAAAGTAGTTTAAAACACATCCAAATCGAATTCGAAAGCTTCGTAGGCACCGTCAAAACATAAACAAAGCTACAAACTAGGTTTCTTAGTAGGTTTTTTGGAAAACTACCCATTTCGAAGTAACCAAATACGAATATCACAAAACGGCTCATTTTTTTGCGGACTTACAATGGAACGTCTGCCAAAAAATAGAATTTTTATGTATTATTTACGCCATTCGAGTTGAAAGTTGGCCTTCGATATAAAGTTGTATAATATATCACTAAATGTACTAATAAAAATCGTTTAATACAATTCGCGTTCGATAATTTTACAATTACGAGTAAAAGTCCATAAGTTTCAAACAAGAAAAATTTGTAGGGTTTTCAAGTATACAAGACATATATCATATTTAATACATGATATATAATACAAACAAATCTCAAAAACTCCCTTTTCGTTGAAAATTAGGAGCTACACATTATGTTGATCAATTCCATAAATCGAGATGAAATTAGAAATATTATTAACTGAAATTTATCTTGAAATTTGTATCTTTTTGCGAGAGACTCCAATTATTCTACCTAACCATATTTTAACCACATACTTGCAATATTACAACGGTATCTTAACAGTAACTACAATATCGTATGTCGTAAACTTGTAAAATAAGAATAAATTACAAGTGACGAAGTTGCTCCGAGTCTACGATCACCGAAAACAATTCGCAGACGTTAAATAATTGACTCGCGTTAAATTTTTAGGTACGAATAATATCCTGCAATAAAACACCGGCATGGCCAGCCAAACAGATGATGGCGCCAAAATCTTTGAAATTTACATTACTTCGTATTGCCAACGATATTTTAAAGTGAACGAATAATTTTCATGGAAAATATCTAAGGCGGATTGTCCTTGCAAAGAGAAATACATCTACAGCGTAAAAAGACGCAAGATTGCATTTGTTTATACGTATAAACGCAGCGTGTGAAATGGCCGCAACGTTCGATTGACAGACAACTGCTCGCGTTGTTCGAAGAAACGGATATTCACTCACCGCCTAGAATTTCATCCGAGGTGAACTTTACGGTGGACGACATCACGATCCACACACTTAATCACTCAGGATACGATAGGACACGCACGAATGGTCGGTTAACACTTTCGCGAAACACGTTGAATGAAAAAACGACGCATCCGCAGCGAATCACCGTGGTAAAATGTTCGGTCAGACGCGCGACCGTGCTTTGTTTTGACGAAACGTCAACATACGCACGTCAGCTAAACCAACCAATCACGCCACATGCGCTTCAATGTAAATACAACTACGTGAGTCAAAGCAGAAACGGTGCCAATGACCATGGTAGGTTCTTCTGCGTGAACTTCACTACGTGACTCATTACACGTTCTTCCCATTTCATTTGCCGTTGACATTACGGAAGTGAGCATTGCCGAAAAATCTGAAACCAAATTTAACCGAATTACCCGTTCTTAAATTTAAATTTGAATTTAGTTACGCAATAATTCATAGCACGTATTTCGTTTCCAATCGAGAATACAAATTTCAATAATCTTTATTTTATTTTCACAGCCACTAAAGATTACGATAGCTTGTCTACTCGTAAAACAAAAGGTGACGAATGAAAAATATATACTGTATTTTGGAAACTTTTAAATCTTGGAATAAAATTTATCCTATTAACGCTTTATTCGTTGACGAAATGAAATTATTCTTTTATATCCGATTTATTCATTGGAACTTTGCTGAAATCATAATCATTTAAATCGCTCCAAATGTTGGAACGTCAGTCAATAAGAGGTTTAAAGCCTGATTAAATATAACTAAACGTTATAACATTGTATTGAAATCAATTGTGAGAATAATATATATATTTATCAATTTTTGCAGCACAAAGTACGTTGCTCTTTTTATACATATGTACATATGTGGTGGCAGCACTATCCCAGTATTACTTCAAGGATTAATTTGCGTTGCACGACACGTATTTTACCCATGAACTGCGTAAATCGTGTTTTCTATCATAAATTGTCCGAAACTACACTATTCAAAGGTATATTTACACTTTACACTTGTGAAATTATCATCTTTTCTTATAATAACAACAGATAGATGGTATAATTATGAATAAAGATTAATAAATATCGCTTCGTCGATACTAAAAGTAGACAGTTAAAAATGGTCGCCTTGTAACAGATCTGTCAAGCGATATTTTACCGTATCAAGTCGCTACGATGCAGTAGATAGTATAACTCTAAATTTTTAGTAGCCAATGTCTTCGATAATAAATTTGAAGTAAATGCAAGGACTATTCAGTTTTTACAACGACAAATGTAATTTCATAGTTGCTACCATATGTGTAAACGAAGCTGTTGTATATTTATTTCGTTCGTATAAGAGTTCAAACTCCTCTTCCATAAACATTTTATAATCTTCAAACATTGTGCTAATGTTGATAATTAGCTAATAAAATTAATCAAATTGTTAACAATAAATTGTCAATAATAATTTTCACGTTAAAAATTAATATGTAATTATTTATGAAAAAAAAAAAAATAATGGAAATATAACTACATGGATATAAAATCTATATCAAAAATTAAGAAACGAATTAATTTGTTTATAGATTATTCGCTGTATTGTTAAATATATTTTTGGAATGAAAATGAAGATTCCAAATAATCGTTCAGGGAACGATTATGGAAACGAAACAGGGATTATCTCTTACATGGATAATAATTTTGAATCTGATATCGATGTGCAAGGAACAGAGGAAAGTGATTTTTCTGAATATCTTTGGATGGAAAATGAGGAAGAATTTGATAAAGAGGTCTTGTGACTATTGTCCTAATAATGATTGAAATGTTATAGCCACAGAATCTTTTTTTTTTTTTTTCAATAAAATTTTAATAACATAGTAATTAAAAATCATAGGTGATTCAACAATTAATGGAAGAGGAGTTAACAGAGGAATGCTTAAAAGCAATGTGGGAAGATGAAAGACAGCATGAACGAAATACAAATTCTATTGCTTGGTCCACCGCTACAAGCATGCCTGAGAATGGAGCTGAACTTTGTCAGCAGCTTAACAATCTAAAAATGCATGATGATCTTGCTAAACAGGTATATACGCAAATAAAAAATAATAATGTAATTCATATATACAGTATGTCATATAAGTAATTTGTTTTCAGAGTACTTTAAATCCAAATGCAGCTGAATTTGTTCCAGCATTTAAATCAGCAGTAACGTCTGTAAGTACACCACAAGAAGTTACTGCAGAATCATCATAGAAGCCATACATTCATTTATTTAACTGAATAAAACATAGGCTATATATATGGCTAATGTTTACCATCTTCAGTAACAGTTGTATTAACTGAATTGCATTAAAAGTTAAATGACTGTCCCTACACGTACAAAGGTATAATGATTGTCAAAGCAGATAATACATAATGCTGTTATATGATATTTACAAATAATGAAGTCAGTTGCATAACCATAAATTGAAAAAAAAATATATTCAAATTTTTATAGTTGTGAGATATTGCATAATATTATAAACATTTAATTTTATTATTATAAACATATATTTTTCGGCAAATTAATAATGACATATACAAAAATCACTTGTTATAGAAATTTGCAATTTATATTTTTTATTTTTAACTGAAGAAAAATATTTTCAAAGGTAAATGTTTATTCTATACAACTTACAAATTGAGGCAGCAAAAAAATATACATATATGAATTTTCATGAGTTACATGTATACACATCCGATAATGTTCTTGCATCCAAGACATACCTTTTTTCTTTTTTTTCTTTTTTCTTTTTTTTTTTTAGTTCTTTCAGAATGTTTCTTTTATTCTGATCTGAGAGTTTTTATATACTGTAATATGTGTTTCTAAATGAATCAATTTTCTAAGAGTTCCTTTTGTAACACTTATTTTATACTGGTGTACATCTTCTGTAATCATTGACATGAATTAAAAATATATATACATACAGAAGTCGTAAAGACTGATGCATTAAAAACGCATCCAATATATACTTTGTTGATAAAAAAAATACTTAATGCATCTAATTATATATGAGAAGAGTTTTAATCTTTATTTTTATTGTAAATTTTTTCATTTAAAAAGAAACCTATGTCATAATTCTGGTCCTCTATCAGCATATGTCTTGAAAAACTTGAAGATCTCAAGTGAAAGTCTTACACAGGCTGTGAAGGACATTTTTTCTTACTCTTTTGTAGTATTGAGAGTCAATATATTACTTACTTTCTTTAATTAAGTAACAAAATTTTCGATAAAATAATATTTTGAAACTAATTAAAATATGTGTATGAAGTGTAATGTTATTGAAAAATACTATAAGTGGTGAGTGTATTTCCCATTTTAAACAAAATTCAAATAATACAAATTTTTTTCAATTTTTTTCATTACTTTCTTAACTGATTCAATTTTGTGTACTATCTTGTAAATTTCATAATAATGAAAGTTTTAAACAAAAAAATTATATTTTAATAATATTAATTATACACGTTTGTCACTTATATGCTCTTTGGATACACGTGTTTATGTACAAATTCAATTAACATTTTTTGCATTGTGATAGATACATACTGTCAGAATTTTATAAGATTGCATGAACTAAATTTGTATTACTTTAGTCACAACATACTTTACTATAAATGCAGCTATTACTAATGCAGCAACTGTGATTATGAAGTAAATTAAATAGATTTATCACATAGATTATTCACAGTTAAAGAATCTTACTGATTTCATAGTGCTTTACATTATTTTGCTTTTAAATTTTTTCATGTATCTCATCTACTTGTGGCTCCTCAAAAAAAAAAAAAGAAAAAAAATAAATAAAAGTTAAAAAATTGCAAGAAAAAAAGAATAACATATTCAGTTAAAAGTAGAGTTAAAAATAGGTATTATTTATGGATTTATTTGGGAAATTCAAATTTAGTAGTGAATTAATCATATTATTAATAACAATAAATTTAGGCAACTTCTGTTAATTTTTAAATTTATCTTAGTATGAAAAGAGACTGTCTTTTAGATTTAAGTCTACTTGTTTAATAAGATCTGATGTATATTTAATTATTCTTTATCAATTTGTTAAATAATATCGATAAAATATACCAATTTAAAGCACCTATTTAGTTTATACAATTTTACTTTTTGCAATAAAATTTTAAAAAAATGTAAGTATAAAGCATTACTAATAGTCATATAAATATGTATCTTGTAGTCATTAAATCTGTGTCAATTCTAATGACATGCAATATTTATATCATATTATTAATATTTTTAGTAGCATGTCATATATATCCATAAAAAGCTGTATTTTAGCAGTAGAAAAATATTAAAAAACACTCATCTGGTTACAATGTAACTACTATATAAAGTACCATTGCATAATACTTCGTGTTTTCCAATACTTAAATTGTCTCGAATTTAAATAATATTCGTGAAAATAAATATCACGTTCTTTATGAGTTATTTCAATAGTACCTGTATTTATTTGCTGTGTACTACTTATAATCATACTAATATTACAATAAGATACTTTAAGTTTTAAAAAGTAAGCAATTATAATTATCTCATATATTATGTACAATGAAAAAATACTCTAAAAATAATAAAGAAAAAAACTTGTTAATGCAGCGATATATAAAACTTGAACATTTAGATCAACAAGCACAAATACTATTTTATGTTCTTTTAATTTGTATAATTGGGCAATATTTTCCAATTTTATGTTGAGATAAAACAAAAAAAAGCAAAAAATTTAAAATATAAAAAAATACAGGTAAAAACTCTTTTCTAGCGATAAATATTTTCTTCTGTAAATATAACTATAAAAATAATGTGTAGCAAATTAGGATAAAAGTAATTGTTTAAACAAGTGTGAATTATAATTATATTATTGCCATTAATCATTTGCATTTGCAATTTCCTGTATTGTATTATTATTTCTGTAATATTTAGTACATAAATGAACTACATAAAACACAAATTTATGTATTGTATTTGTAATATCCTTTCCTATTAGTGCATAATAATGATACTATCTTTTTCTTTATATGGGATAAATAATTTATTTGTAAATATAATGCATAACATAAAAAAGAAACATTTGTTAAAAGCATCACCTTGTATTTGGCAGCATATCAGTATATATAACTACAATTTAATCTTACAATTATTTCTATATAAATTAGTATCAGTTTTACAACAGTAAAAAATTGATACCAATACATATTGTATTAAAAGCTATGAAATGTGAAATGATTTCACTCCTTATATATTCTGCAAACACTATTCCAATACAACATTTATTATAATAACTATACTAATATAAATGAAATAATACATATTATGAAGCACAATTTTATATTTTTATTATGCATTTGTCACACATACAACATGTTATTTTCATAATTCAAGAATCATTTCATAATTCAATTATTTGCTACAAAATTTTTAAATAAATTTTGATAGTTTTTTTGTTTTAAATACTTTTTAATACTTTACTCATCATATAAAGTATGAAATTGGTATCAGTTTTTTTTACAATTATTTCTTATATACTATAAGTAATATAAAATCATCATAAAGAAGATTTTTTAAAAATGTATAATCATATTTACTTATATACAATCATTAAATACTTTGATCTGCAGTCTCTTTATTCCAATGCAATACTGTCTTATTTATATTGCTTTTATGCAAGTTTTGTTGACACATGATTTTCCCATCTAATTATGAATATAATATTGAATAACAAAAAGCACAAAAAGTATAACTTTTAATAAAATTTTCTAAAGAAATATAAGATATGTTAAAATATATATGTAAAGCAAATTATATAAGTAAAAAATTTACGTATAGAAAAAATATAATTTGTTACATTAAATGTATTTATATAAATGAATTCTTATACTTTCATATTAATTATTTGTAATTATTGATATAATTGCCACTTGGAAAGATGCTAATATTACTATTTGTATCTTAGTTGGTTTTTTGTAAAAGCATAACAAAGTATTTATCAATATTATTGTCAAAAAATTCATTATAATAAGAAACTGACCTTCATGTAACATAGTAGCAAAAATTCAAGGCCTGTAATTGTTGTTAACATTACTTAAAATAACAGCCTTACAGTTTTTTTTTATTATTTTAGAGACCTTGTCGCTGGATATGTATAAAAACGTGTACAGGTTATAAAATCGTTAAATAGGATGATTTATATATTAATAGAACAGAAAAATAATAACCAATTTGAATTCCTGATCATTGATAACAAAAATATAAGGTCTCTGATAAGTATATTCATATGTAAGTGTATTCATACGTACGTAAATACATATAAGTCGCTTATCATAATACTTAATAAAATTTTATTAAATTATTTTTATGCGTTTAATTTAAATTTTTATTTTTTACAAATAATAATAAAAAGAATAGTATTATTCTAGAACTATTACTTATAAAGCTAAAACTTATACGTTATAAATCCTATTATACAATTAATTATTATAGAAATGCTCAAATTACCAATTTTATTTGTAAAAAAGTATCCTAACAATCATAAAACAGACGAGTCATTTTTTTTGAAAAGAAAGTCTTGCATGCATAAATTTTATTTTGCATTTTTGACTTATTTTTCTATGAGGAATCTCTGTCTGATTATACCACAATGATTGGGTTAGAAATTCATGACAATAAATTAACAATAAACACTGATTTTGTGTTTTAATTTTATACTCGATAGAAAATAAAACATCTTAGTCATATGATTTTTTAAAGGTGATGCTATATACTAGACTTCATTTTTATTAAATTACTTACACGTAAAATCTTAAACGCTTTCTGTAGGACTCTGAAATTCGGAAAGTGCATGTATTGGGTTTTGCACTTTTTTCTGCGAACCTTTGCGCACTTTTGCCCTGACTTCTTCTGGTCTTTCAGGACGAACCAGTGGTTTCTTTTCTGGCGCTTTCATTTTCCATACAACAATTGGAGACTATATAAATAAAAAAAATAAATATTAATTGTGAATTTGAAATGCCAAATAGTAACTGTTTACTAAAATATTATCGAATTTTTAAACTACAAATATATTTTTGCTACGTAAATACTTACATACTACAAAATCCAATAGTTAGTCAGTAAGAAAGTTTTAAATCTTAGATTAATTATACATATAAATTGTAAATGTAATTTTCTTGTTTAGAATATAAAGTATAGTTTAGAATATAAAGAATTTGAATAAATAATATTAATTTAGAAAGGATACTTACAGTTACCGTAGATTGTCGAGGATATTTAGTCGATGCAACATATGAAGCCTTAACAGTAAGTACAACAGCATTCATTAAATTTTTGGCTGCCTGAATGAGAGAAGTTGCACTGTCAAGTCCAGATACAATTAATTCTCCGCTAATATTTTGTACATCTGCTTTGACTTTGCTTGTAATATTCATTTGATGACAATATAATGCTATACGTTGTAAGTATGCTAAAAGATCTTTCTTAGTAGAACTTTCTGGGCATTGATCTGCTATTTGTCTTGTTAATTTATCTAATTTAGTTCCGGCTTCAGAAATTTTCTTTGCTGCATTGATAACATCCATAGTTGTTTTCAAAGGTCCACGACCTCTAGTGAAGTCAGTCATTTCCATCATAATCATACACATATGCTTAGCAAGAACAATAATATCGTTCCCTGCATCGTCCCATTTGGCAACTTCTTTATCGAACTTTAGTTTCTCACTCTTGAAATACTCTACTTGCTGTAAAATTTTTTGTTTGTCTTCTTCAGGCATCTTACGCATTGCTTCGCGGGCTGTAGTAATTCCGCTAATTTCTGGATATTCATCAACACCATGTTCACCAGTTTGAGCACTTGACTTACTACGAGTTTCTAATGTATAATGTTCATCAAGTTCCACATCTTCTGGATCTAAATCCTCATCCGCCTAGAATATAGCATATATAAATGAAATAAATGAAATAAATGTAATCAAGAAAAACACAAAGACTTCACTGTATTCTCTTACTCTATTCATCAGTACAGCACGTCTAATTTCACGAACACCATCATATACCAATCTTGAAGCATCTATAAAATCATTTTCATCCACATCTTTAGCAGGATTACTACCCAATGCATCTACCGCGACTTCTACTCTTTGCGCAAATTTCGGCATCACTTGTTCCCTTAAAACTTTTACAGCTTCTAAAACTCGTTTCGTATAAATACAAGGCTCATAATTATCCATTTCTGCCTGAACAACGTTACACACTCTGGCAGATCGTCCACGAATTGCACCCGCAGTTCTGTCTAAAGTATCGGCATCACCTTCTTGTAATGCCAATACACATTTATTTACGTCTTCTAAGATATGATTCTCAGATACTGCTAAGAAATCATCAATAGTAGTAATATCATCAACAGCTTCTGTTAATACTCTTACTTGATTTTCCCATGCTTGTCTGAATACTTCCATGTTATCTAAAGCTACTTTAGATCGATTACGAGCTGCAAGCACTCGGGCTGCATTAATTACTTGTGGACATAAATTTCCAATTTGTGCTGCCGCATATCGCACCATTTTTACACCATCTTCGTTTCCGGACATACTACATACTAAATTGGCAACCTGAATAGATATTATATTAATTATGTCAATTATAATAAAATTAATATTTCAGACATGTGTATTTAGTTAAATAATATACCTCAACTAGCTTATTGGCATGTTCTGTAAAGACAAGTGCATACTCTTCCACCTCTTTATCGCGGCCATTTCTTGCAGCTTCAATAAGGACCAATAAAGGTACACTTGTTTCCAAAAAGCTATCAGATACATGATCCACTACAGCCTTTCGTAATTGTCTGCGAAGATCACGAGTTTTTCTACACATATGATCAATTGCTCTTTCTAAACCTTCTGATTGTTCCTTGACACCCATCTATTAAAATGTATAGATATGTATATAATTAAAAAATTTGGACTAAGAACAATTGTTTTATGAGCATTCAAGTAAAATCTAAGCTATTTCCTTACTAACAGCATCAAAGTGCAAGATAAAACTTTTTTTTAATGATTGTTAAAAGGAATAATTAGCTAAGAGATTATTTTAATTCATTATTTGGAAGATGCTATATTTTTTCAATGTAGGTATTTCATATATCTGGCAAATTAATGTACTAGTTACATTTACTAGTTTTATTTATTTTAATGAAAATAAATTTTTATGAGAAAAGCTATGTACATAAGCAAATATAAAAAATAATATAGTATAACATAAAAAAATAATTTTCTTAATTATGGAAAATACTTTATAAATAAAAAAAAAAATATATATATATATATACACAGGTAAAATCTATAATCAACTTAAAAATAAATTTTATGTTTGTCTATTTTTACATTGCAAATCTTAAGTTAGTACCATATAGTATGCACTATTTATCTACACTATGTATTTACTCAATTTCTATGAATTTGTAATCATATTACATTTGGTGCCGTATCTATTATTTTATATCTACAAAGTATATATACAATTGTGCAATTTAGGGAACAACTGCAAAATCAGTATATACAGAGTTATTAAATATTATTTGATTAGTGCTTCTTGTTAAATAATATATAAATTGTGTGTGGTAAAATACAATATTTTAACAAAAAATTCTTGCTTAATCTGTAAATTGTATGCAAGAATAATAAGAAAACACAAGATTTTTATATTTACCCGTTTCCCACCCCGAGCAAGCTGTAACTGCAGTCATCAAAAATAAAAAAACAAATGAGTAAAATGATACCAATGAAATACATAAATCAATTTACATAAATGAATTTTGTTAAATGATAATATAATTAATAATAATAAATGATAATATAATTAATTGTATTCTAAATGTATTTATGAAGACGTATATTTTTGTATATATGTAATTATAAATGTAATACGCAGTAATGTATCGTACACTTAAATGCTATGTTACAGAGTAACAAAAACCAAAATAAATGATATAAAAAAAAAATTAAATTTCTCTACATTGCTGCAATTATTAAAATTTATTTAAATATTTTATGTATTATATGTATAAATAACTTATATACATACAAAGCGTATGTTTAAATCATAGAAGCATAAAGATCTGTAAAATACTTACATTATTCATATATTCACTCAACAAATCTTGAAGTGCTTGCCTAACTGCATTACATTCTGCAACAATGCGTTCTCTACGTTCATCCCGAGTGCATGAAGAATCCGCCATCAATGCAGCACCGCTGATAATACTTTCCAATCTTTCTTCAAGACTGGGTCTTGTACGTACTTCATTATACGCAAGTGGAGACATTACCATTCTTTCATCAAAATCATCTAAAGCAGCAGCCAATTCTCCAGGTCCTTCATAAGGATGTTGGCTGTCAACTGGAGTCTTTCCTTGTGCCACATCATTAATGGTATTTACAGCTTCACACACTTGTTTCAGAACATAATCACGATTTGCTTTTGCTGCAGCCAATTCAGGATGTCGAACATAAACTTTAGAGGCAGTAAGAAGCATAGTAGAATGCTTTTTAAGAACAGCTCTTGCTGCAGCCAAGTCGTCCCTTAATTGAGGATCTTTCAGCTCTTGTTGACGTTTTGCAGCTTGATTCATAAGTTCTGATGCATTTCTTCCAAATTGCTTTATATTTTCTAATAACTCTCCCTGTGAAGATGCATTTTTCAATTTCTTTAAATCATCTTCTACCACATGAAGTGACTTCAACAACAAATGCACATCAACCATATCTGCTAAAATAAGCAAACGCGTTACTGCAGATAATAAGTTTCTTGCTGCACGAACCATATTGCCTCTTTTTAAAGAAGAACAAGGATCGTCAGAAAATTCTCTGTAATAATTAACAATTAACAATTATATTAAAATGTATTTCACGTTCTCTGTATAACAGGTAAATATAAAACAAATATACCTGGCGGCAATGCTCATTGCAGCACCTGTTTTTTTTACTTCCTCAACAGCACTTAACATTTCTGCAGTAATATCAGGATTTTCATAAGCTATCTGTTCACCTTTTTCAATAAAATTGCTAGTTGCTTTTTCAACAGTTCCAACTAAAGCACTGGCCCTTTTTGACTTTCCTTTCTTTTTTTTGCTAGGACCCTTTGTATTTACAAGCGTAGTGACTTGTAAAACTAAGGGCTCCAATGTCTTTTCTACAGACATGGTACGGATCTCTAAATTTTTGGGATCCCATTTCAAAGTTATCGGGCCAAAGTGATCAGACATTTTTGTTACTTTAAACAAGACAATTCTGAAAACCAAAATGATAATACACTTACATGGTATAACACAAAATTACCTGTACTCTTATAACATGATACAGGTAATTTGACAAAAATGCAAATCAAATACAAAAACCCAACTATATCACAACTATATTACAATATTTTTTTTTTACCAATGATTTTATTATTATTATATTTGTAACATTTAGCAAAATAACATATAATGGTAATAAAGCACAATAAAATTACAAATTTTATGTACACATACCACATTTTTCACTCACCTGTATATAAAAAAAAAGGGGAACTAAATGATATAATTGATAACAAGATATAAATGTTTAAAAAAATCAGAATGCGTCAGATATGGTTTGAGTATACGAAAAAAAATTCATATATAGAAAATGTACAAGATATGCTATCGTTTTGTATTGTGATCGTAGGGCCGGGACCGAGTCTAGCCGGAATGGATGGGAGGGTCTGTACCACAAATTCCACTTCAGCGTGAAATGAATAGACAGATGGAATGAGTCAGTGGTCGCTACATTTGTTTATGTTAGATAAGTATCGCGAGAATTCCCACTACGAAAGCAGTTTCAAGAAACGGTGAAGATAGCGTAACAAACCAAAACGGGAGTCCCTAGTCGTGATGCAAGGCATTATGCATATCAATTTTCTTACCTTCATGAAAAATTTACCGTTCGAAATTTGTGGATCGTCAATAAAATCTACGCAAAACAATCGTTCGTCCGAAAAATTAATTGCATCGGGAAATCAAAATTCTAACACAAACAGTCCCATATCACTTTGATGTATCATCCATTTGCTATGTACTCTTTATTCATGACGTCATTATTTCCGCTATAGTTGGAAAAACGAACACCTCCAGCGAACTGGTCTACGCCCGAAGTTTGGAACACGAATGTTAAAGCGACACTTATATAGCATACACGGTGAATGCAACTCGCCGCAAGAATGCAACAGCCAATCAAAGAATGCCTTTTTCAAAGTTCCATGGTATACATATCATCTGATTATTTTATTGGTGACTATATCTACGTTTATCGCATTTGCTGTTCGGTATAAGTTTCCGTAACGTGTGATACAATGCTTTAAAATAAACGAGATTTTTAAATGTCACTGAATCTGGAAAACAAGCTGAACGTTTCTGAACGCGGAAACTTTTCTAATTTTTTCACGAACATTTTAATGAAATGCTCACAGATATTGTCGTTTTAAGCGATTCGAACGAATCTTCAAACGAATGCGTTCAACTAAATTCGAATAATAAAACTTTACCTGGTGATTCAAGCGATTTTGAATTTCCTGAAGTAAACTTTTATCATATTATTAATGGAAACGATGTAGGCAAATCACAAGATGCTGACGTTGCAAGCTGTTCCTCTAATTTTAATAGCAATGCACCATCACAACAGACCAATAATGATAAACATGATACCAGTAACAAACATTTTAAACAGCATAAAACTAAAAAGCTTTTGTATGATACTTCTGATTCATTTAGCTCAGATGAAGAGAATAGAAATAAAAAGAGGCAAAAGAAGGGTAAAAATACTATAGGGAAAAAAAGTAGAATTCAAATAAATGAGGAAAAATTAAAGAAACAGGAGCAGTTAACAAGAGAAAAAGCACTGAAAGCAATTGCAGCTAGAAAATTAAAAAATATAAAACCTAATGAATGTATGAAATTTATAGAAGTTACTGTTGATAAAGCCATTGCGAATTTTACTTCTATTACAGATGTAACAGATACATTGAGAGATGCTGAAGTGAAGTGTACCGTTAAAACGAAATTTATTTCAAATAGCATTACATGGAAAAGAAATATTGAAAATAGCTATGTTAATGATGACAATGAAATATGTACAGTAACAGATGCTGAAAAAGTTAGTCAAATATTGGTAATCTGGAATTGGGATGATGTAGCAACAAAAGTAACAAATGGTAACTTTTGTACATCTGTCTCTAGCATTAAATGTTCATTACCAGATTACAAAATAACATTAGTAGTTTATGGTATAGAAGATTATTTTGCCTATAGAGAACAAGAAAAAAATTCAAACAGAAGTGGAACAAAAAAGAAAGCACAAAAAACTTCTACAGAAAAGTATCTTCAATTATCTAAACATTCTTGTGACATATCAAGAAAACAACTTGAGACACATCTCAACGAAATACAAATTATTGCAGATTGTAGTAGTAGAGTAATTAATAATTCTCAAGATCTAGCATTGATGATATATCAATATACAAAAGCTATAGCAGAAGTACCATATAAATTGGAAAAAAATAAAAATTTAATAAATAAATTTGACTGGTATGTAATGGGAGATAATAGAAATACCGTAAAAATAGATAAAAATGGAAATGGACTGAAAAGATTATGGCAACAACAGCTTTGTCAATTTAACTTGAGCAGTCTTGAAATTGCAGAAGCAATTTGTTCTATCTATCCAAGTCCTGCACATTTAATAGAAGTAAACATCAATATATAGTATATATGTATAATAAATATAAGTTGCTATCTCTATCCATTTCTTTTCTTTCTTTTCAGGCTTATATGAATTGTACAGATGATGAAGGAATAAATTTGTTGAAAGATATCCCGGTAAATAAAAAATATTTATTACAACGTTTTTCGAATAAGACTTCTAAAAATAAAATAATTTATAAACTAAAATTTAATGTTTCATAATTATTTTTACTTACATTTTATAAATATATTTTAACACTTTACAGATTAGAAGAGCAGCTGGACCACTTACAACTGTACGTAAAATTGGCCCAGAATTAAGTAAAAAGATCTACTTAATGTTCACATCTAAAAATGGTGAAATTGTATTAAGTTGAATATATTTTTAACAAAGTTCAATAAACGTACAAATAGAAATATTATAGATAGCTCTTTGTTATTCTATTTTCGATATCTCCAACTAAAAGATCATAATTCACTATTTTATATAATTTCCTACTTATTTCATGAATATAAAAAACGCGGAAATTATTCATATCTATATATTGTACAAATGAATAATATTAAGTACATATAAAAGCTTTAATAACTTTTTATGTATTAATTGTTTAAAAATCTAGCGCACAATTTGACTAAATGAAAAAATAAAACTTATTAATAAAAAATGTTTTATAGACATACTGTTATACAGATATACTCTTTTTTTTTTGTTTATGAATTAGTCCAATTTTGCGCTAGATATTTTTGGATATCTTATATAATATGAAATATAATATTTTTACTATACCAAAGGTATATACAATACATTTGTTTACAGTAAATTTAATTATGATAGTCGGTTAATAAAAGTAATTTTCTAACATTTTTACAAGTATTTATTAAACATAAAGTATCTAAAAATTTTTTATAAAAAGAAAAGGACTTCAACCATTTCATATCAATTTTCTCTACTATCTTACAATAAAAAATATATAAATGATTAAATGCAATCTAAACGAAATTGTTTGTAAATATTCAATACAATTTCTACTAAATTATTATTAACTGTATGCAGACTAATATTACATAACTCTCACATAAATTTTTTACACGCATTCCTCATATATTTGATTCTCTCTATTTAATGTTACAAATTACTATTAAAAAAGAAAGAAAAAAAAAGAAAAAGAAAAAATACGAATATATTCATGTGACCATTGGCTCAAACAAAAATGTAATTAAATTTCAAATATGTTAATAGAAATTTTACACAAATATTTATGAATATATACTATATCAAGACATAATTTTTTATTAATTATTGATAAAATTTTTATAATTTGAATAAAAATAAGTTTAAGATTTGATTGAAAAAAAATAAAGTTATTTTTTTGTTTCTAAATTTTCTTTTGAAATTGTCATGTTGTGTTTCTTTTGAAACGGCAAATTTATACAAGAAGTTTTAGTAAAATGTAAAATATACGCGAAGTGATTAAAAAATTCAGATTCTAAATTAATAAGATTACTTTATAGTAGTACATTTTATATTAGTTAAAGGTATTATGATACTTTTTAGTCTCCTTTCCTGTTAACATGCATTTTATTAAATAAAACATAATGTTGATTGATGAATATTTTTACTGCATGTGCTTATATTATACGTATATATTTTTCACAAACACAGTATAAAAATTTGTTAGAAATTCCGTTGGTTTTAATTTACAAACATAAAATATGATGAATATTAAAAATGATTACAAAACTTTGTATTTGACTTAAAAATGCATGTTGACAGTCAAAAGACACTTATTGCGGTATATGTAACAGCAATTTTGTTTTAATAAACTATTAATGAATATTGTAATTTAATAATAATGATAATAATGATAATAATAATAATAATAATAATATAATAATAATAATAATAATAATAATAATAATAATAATAATAATATAATAATAATAATCACGATGATGATGATAATGACAACGATAATAACGAGATATATTTGTAAGCAAATTATGCATAGTGTAATGATATTTTCTGTGATACTATTAATGTTATGAATGATTTATTCAATAATATTCATTTAAACAATTTACTTTTTCAATAAAATAATACCAGTGATTGTGATTGAATAATATTTGACAATGACTTATAAATTTTTTTTAATTTATAAAATGGTTTTGAACTTATATGTAGTAAAAAATATTTTAGTAATGAAATATTTAAATAAAGGGAAGTTGATTGCGTGTAAGAATAATAGAATAAAATTTAGAATAATAGTTTATGCCTATGCAATTGGCTTCCTATTCTAGGCTACAGTTTTAAAATATTGTTTAGCAATTAACATGATAATTTATTGTTTATTTAAAATAAGGTGCAAGTATATATATATATATATATTATGAATAATATACGTAAAAAGATATTTCTTGGCACTGAAACTTAAATTTTTACTAAAATGTAATGTGAAACAAATCCTTCACGTTTGAATAGATGCTTTAATGTTAACATAAGATAAAAATATTATTATCTTAAATTGATGACGTAAACACCTGTTAAAGACAATAAAATCCAATTAATTTGTTATACAAATTTGCTTAATATGCACTAATTATTGATTTTTGAATTTTAACATGTTTGTTACCAATCATTTTTTGTACTTAAAATATGCTCGAATATTTATTAATTTTATATCACATTAAATCAATGTAACAGGAGTATAAAGGTAATAAGGATTTAGTCTTTTTTATTTATGAATTTAGGATGAAATATATAAACTTTATTTATATATATATATAAAACTAAAAAATGGACTTCAATATGTTAAATTTTGAAATAATTAAATTCAATATATTTAAGAAACAAAAGTAAAATATTGTAAAGAATAGGAAGCCAAGCAATAATGCTTCTGTGAAACAACAGTACTTAATTTATTATCTTTATACTCATCTAAAACCATAATTTTAAATCCACCATAATTTATAGTTCACTCGCACACACATTCAAGCATTTGGCAGGCAAGAACCTAAGAAAATCTAACTGAAGATTAAAATATCACTAATAGGATCTGGAGCTGTATTAAGTCCTTTTAAAGTTTCATTTATATCTCTTCTAAATAATGATAAATTTTGTGTAAACCTAAAGAAAAAGAAATACATACATAAACATGGATAGATGGATATTATATAATTTTGTACTTTTTTTACTTTTTTTTGAATTTTTATTACCTATCTCTATTTTTTGTGAGTAAGTTTCTTTCAATCCCTTCCATTAAATTTTCAAACCACTGCGCCATTGTTGCTTGCTTATCAACTGGTTGACTTCTAATAATATTCTCTCGTAATTGATTAAAATACTGTAACAATAAGTATTTAATTTTGGTGCAAAATCACAAACTTTTTATGGACTTATTAATATGATCTTTATAAGAAATAAAATGTACTTACTTCTTCATTTAAAAGAATTAATCCCAAGAGAGGACGTGACATACTCCATTGATTTCTACAATCTTCAAACATTATCACATTTAAAACAGTACTTAACATTTGCTGAAGAATTTCAGGATGTTGTTTCAGAACTTGTAAGAATAAATCTCCACCTCCTGAAACTACCGCATTTTTTCTTCCTGGATATCCCCCTGACAAAAAGGATATATGTTGTATTTAAATACATTAATGTACATATATACAATAATATAGTAAATAAATAATACCTTTTTGATATAGTTGTTTAAATATATAAGTTACAATATGATCAAGTGTTGCACAACAACCAGTACAGACCATTGTATCTGCAATAAAGTTTTGTTATTTTTATTTTACGTTTTATATTTGATTAAAGTAAAATAAAAACTGCTAAATAAAAGTAACTATTAAAATAATAATAATATGAAAATAAATAAATATAATTAATATTTATTAATATTGCAGAACTTAATACAGAGACCTACCTTGAAAATAATATAGTCTGTAAAATTATTAGTTTATTTATTTTATTGATTAATTTATCAGAATGAGATTTTATTTACATACAAAAGAAGAAAAGAATAAAAAAATAATTTTTATCAACCTTGAACAAGTAAATGAACAAACAACAATTATTCATTTTTAATTATTCATAATATATTGCTCATAATTTAACATGTTATATTGAATAGAAAACAAAGCATGAAAACAACATATGATTAGTAAATTAGTAACTTAAAAACTTATAACTATAAATAGTAATATATTTTAGTAGCATGCCAGCTGTGCGGCTGACTATGTGTGCTAGACCCACTATAATATATAAAAAGTTCATGAATTGTTTAATACAATATTATTATCAAATACAATATTAAAAATAGGAATAAAAATTTGAAAACGAAAGAAGAAAAAGAAAGGCAATAGAACAATTAGCAATCAGGGTCTAGATTCTACAAACTCCAATCCTCTCATTGCCTATATTGATTATGGTGATTATGAATCATTCTCCTTATATGCATAAAAATTACTCAGCATACATTTGTTTCTGTAACTTTGAAACTATAGCAATAACTAATACCTAAATGCAGATTTACATTCCAAGCAACAATGCAAAAAGCAAGTAAACATAAACAAAATTAAACATTCTTATTAACTAATATCTTTTCCGACTTTTTATACTTTACATTGATAATCACAAAATTGTATTGACATCGTCCAATAAAAATTCATACATGCATGAAATAAAATTTATGTATATTTTTAATAAAAAAGAAGGTCCAGTAAAAACACTATTAAATCGTGTGATTAATTGCAGTTGAAACCTCTACTATACTTCAGTTATTTATAGTTTATTAATTTTTTATAGAAATAGAATACGAAATATTCAACAAACATTTTCTTATAAGAAAGGAATTCTAAATAATTTAGGTCTTATAATCTGTTGCATGGCATAGAGGATAAGAGAATGATAATAAAATAGAATCAGCCGCACAGACCTGTATAGGAGTCTTTTTGCGCACCTAGTGCTGTAAGGCCTTCACTGATGCTTGATAATATGTATAAGAATACTCTAGGTTCCAAAGTAGAAAGAAAAACCATATGATCCTGAGCCAAACATTCGAGTAACACAAAATATGTCGTAGATAGTTTTGGATAATCCTACAAAAAAGAAAGAAACAATGTTAAATTGCAAAACAACTGTCTTCATATCTTTTGAATGCGACATTTAAATGAATTAAGTAATGCATACCAATAAATCACTTTGTGGTATACTAAAAAGTAATTTTACAAATGTATTAAGCGCATTATCCAATGCTTCATCACCATATAATCTGAACACACCAAAATTTACGTAACTTCCACATAAAGCTGCCTTTAACATACTGAAGCATATACTTATCCCTTTAAGTTTTAAGGGGTACATTTGATCCTTTGGAACTTCAACGTTTAATATACGATTACCATAACTACATATTACTTTACTAGCTTCACGAAATAATAAAATTCCATTTGGAGAAGATGCATCAAACTGTAATCGTTGACTTCTATTTTGTACTAATTCAGCAAAAAATTTTAGGACGGGTGTAGTAACTTGTGGCTCATAGTGCCACAATTCCACAGCGTGTAATAAAATCGGTGTATAATTGGGATAACTATATATAAATTAAGGTACTTTATATCAACATTTATCCTTTCATTTAGAATGTATGCTATTTATTTATCATTCTATTAACCATTTATCGAATCATATTTTAAAAAAAGGATACATCCAATCAAAGAGCATCATATAAGAAGTTTTTGTATTGAATGCATAAGCTAAACCTCTTAAATCTCTTGCTAAACCAATGAGTGCTTTTTTTGCTTCTTCTGCTGCAAAAAGTGATGGATCAGCAGGACCAATTAACTGTCCTAAACTTTCAAATGCATCTATAAGTGAAAAATACAAATATAAATATTATAAATAAATATGTTACTAGAATTCTGGATACAAAATAGTTTTCATACTTGTTAAAGGTAACATAAATGTATGAAATCTTTCCTCATCTTCTCCTAGATCTACCATTAATAATCTACCCAAGGATGTGTAGAACATTGATCTACAGCGCATTTCTGTTACAGCAACATTGTTTCCCAAAAATGGAAAATGCTCTCTCTATTAATAAAAGAAAAAAAAAAAGATAGTGTTTCGTTTTTAACTTTTTGTTGTAAATAAATTTTATACATACTGTGTGATTATTGAGCATAAATTGTACTTCTTCTAATTTTACAAGTTTACGGACACAACTATATCCCACAGATAAATCATTTAATAATTGTAATGTTTTCGAAATAATTTGTTTACTACGACCCCAATATTTCAGATTTGTTATTCTGAAAATGAAAAATTAAGACCTTAAGTCCTCAAATAATTCAAATAACCTCTGGGCAAGTATCCTTTTTACTTACATTTTCCGAATAAGAATACCAAGAACCATAGATTCATCATTAACTCCTAAAACATCTGACAGTCTTCTATATACTTTAGAATTTTTTTGAACTTGATCACCTACATACACCTTACGAAATTGTTCAAAGAAGCTCAACATTGCTAACTCCAATTTTTCACAGCCACCTTGTGCAAGTCTTGAATCAGTTAAATTCATCAATTGGAGTACTCTGCAAACCAATTCACCATCCATTGCATCATACTCTTCATTACTGTTAAATGTTATTTTTCCACCAATAACACCACCTATTTTTTAAATATCAATAATTTACGTTTAACATGTTTTTATTTTTCCGTATTTGTTAATTTACAAATTTCCTTACCTATGATATATACAAGCCAGGTCAATTGACCTTCTTGTATGGTGATATCCATTTGTTGTGTCGGAGATGCGGTTTGTGTCATTAATTCTTGGTATGTCCTAGCAGCTTGATCAAAAAGTTGCACTAGCAAAGTACATGTCTTTTGATATTCACACCTCACAATTACAGATATTTGCTCCAGTTGTTGATGAACTATTCCTAAATCATCAAGTGGATCTTCTAAACCTTCCCTAACTACTATTGCAACTGATTCGAGTCTTGAAGTGATATATGCATTCACAATTTCTGGTGTATATGTATTTAATAGATGTGGATCACCTGCCTTTACATAAGGCATAGAAGACACCATTCTTTGCCACAAAGTTAATAAATAATGTAAACTGTTCGGTGCAAATTGCCACATCTGTAAACTTTGTATTGTAAATTTTGCAATTAATTGTATAGCTTCTGGATAATCTTTGACTAAAACCAATTCCCCAAGTTGAAAATTGCTTTTCAACCTTGATAATAATCTGCAAAATTCATGGTAATTCTCTGGATCACTGAGACCTTGGGGATTCTGTAGTATGTGTTTTATACCACTAACTAAGTGTGTTAAAAATTGTGCCCTTTCTGGGTTTGAAAATAAACTCCTTCTCACAGATGCTATTTGGACCAAACATGAAAGGGCCAAAGATGATAATGAATTAGGTAAACTATGATATAAATCAAAGAAAAGTTTCAGTGATGTAAAATCCAAAAATACAGGTCTCCAACAAGTTGGAATTTGTACTGTACTGAGATCATCAGAACTTTCATCTGTTGATGTTCCAATAAAGTCAAATGTCAAACAATTTTGTGCTAGCTTTAAAAGTTGTCTGATCAGACCATGCTAAATAAAAAAAAGAAAAAGTAATAATAACAATATTAATATATATAATTTAAAATTTTATTATAAATAAAGAAAGAAAGGAACAAGAGACGTACCTGTGCTTCATCATTAAAATTTAAATTTTTACAATTTTCTCGAGCTGTACTTAATAAAGTATATGATAACCTAAATATTTCAAAAAGTTGAGTATCTCTGAAGTGACTGGCAATTTTTCTATGCTTTGTAATAGATCTGTTTGCGTCTGCATCTGACACTTGATTCATTTCACACGTTAATTGAGAAAGTAATTGGACTCCTATCATACAGTGCTCCACCGATCCCTGTGTATTGCATTAAAATAATATAATTATAAGATAAACATATTAAAAAATAAACATTCAGAAACTAAACAAATAATAACTAACCTGAAGAAACTTTGTTACATCACTGACCACACTTCTATCTTTATCAATATCAAACCAACCAAACTTTGATATCCTGGCAAACAATGTAACCAGAGCTTGTATTACAAAGTTTGGCAACTTTGGTTGAGTTGCTAAGTAATTCAGAATATAATTTCCTAAAATAAAATTACAGATATTAGATTTAATTATCTTTGATTATTTTGCTTTATGAAAAAATAAATACACTTACGTATGTCAAGCCTCTGTTGTAAACTAAGTCCTGATGATCGGGAAACTAATTTTGTCAAAGTAGTGGCTGCCAATAATTGAGCATATGGAGAATCTCCTCGATCAAGTAGGAGCTGGCACTTTGTAAGCGTATCTGGAGCATTTTGAAAAGCAACGAGTGCTTTTTCAGCCTCTGCACGATGTGTAGAATCTTGTGATTCATACAACTGCTTGCATAGCAACTCCAGCTGCCGTACTTCCTGTATGTGATCCATTCTTAATGATATAATTCATCACAGATAACAATATTTCCATGTAGTTATTTTTAGTTTATATATGTCAAAAACGTTATTTCACTTTTCAGATTTTTTAATAAATTTAATCACTTGTTTCAGTTGAATATTTTTTTATACTTAATACAATTTTATTTACTTTTGATATATAAAAATTAACATTTAAATATTCTTTAATTACATTATAACGAATAGACAGTATTTTAAAATTATATCGTTTATTTATAATATAATTTTCTTATTAAAAAATATCAAACATGATTATCATTAAAAAAAAGAAAATCAAATTAAAATTAAAAAAAGATGCATAGAAATATTAATAAATATTAAACTAATTATTACATATTATTTATTTACCATAAAGATAGATTTTTTTAAACAAATGAGAAAACCATTAAAGATAGATTTTTTTAAACAAATGAGGAAAAGTTAAATAGAACTTGTTAACTTTATTTTTTATCATAAAATTAACGATAATTGATGTTTTTAATTTTTAAATATTTCAAGATTATACATTTATTTAAATCTTGTAAATATATAATAGGTATTAATAGTTAACGGAATTTCAAACTGACACTTGCTTGAAAAATTACAAATGCATATCTGTGAAAGTATGTGTATTTAGAGTAACTTTTGTATTATCTTTAATTTAATCGAGAGACCGCGATTAATAAAAAAACATTTGTAACTAACAAAATAGGTATAAGTTAATATATCAAAATAACAGAAAAAAACATCTTGGTTTATGTTGCAAAATAAAAGTGGATAGGTTATGCTATATTTTTAAAGTAATTTCAGACAATAATTTAATACAAGTACAACAGAACCAATTGAAATTTTTGTCAAATAATAAAATTCAAACAGAAAATTCACGATTTAGATGATATTTTCATCCATTAATTATCTTCTGAAACTTTAGAATTATATCTGCACAAAATACTATTTACGAAAACAAGATTAAAGTTTTACATATCGGCTACATGGTTTTATTTATATAATAAGATGTCAGTAAAGCTAAAACGGAAAAATCTTTCAGTTTATGATTGCATTTTCATTGACAGTGCGACAAAATAATCACTGTGGTCCGGCAACAAACAACGTAGCTTCCAAGAATACTTAAGTTTCCCGGCAGCAAAATGTTTGGGACACACGTCGAAACCACATAACTTGCAACAGATTTACCACCGGCTGGCTTATCACACGATTTTCAAAATCACTTCATCATAAATAACTCTACAGCATTTTGAGGTTTGCACGTTATTTTGATCGGTAACTCACCTGTTCATCCGCCATTTTCGCAGCTTTGTATTATCTACAATGAAGGCAGGATCACATGCTTTAATCTCGACTGCCACAACATGTTATGTAGAAGCGACGTTTTCTACGTCGGAAGCGTCAACAACGCCACCTTTATTAACAAAAGAAAAAAATATTCATAACCCTTTGTTATATAAAGACGGAAGAAAAATTAAGCCGAATTTTCATTATATTAATTGCGAAAATTACGAATAATAATATTAAATTACGTTAGAATATGTTTAATTTGATTTCATAGCTCAACCGGCAGCTAATGTGAAAATATTAACTTTGTCGTTCATCATCTTTGTCTAGCATTTATTATAAACAATAAAAATTCAATACTTACATTACGCGAAATAACAAAGAATAAAATTTTATAGTAGAAATTATAATATTTTTCAGTACAACATTGAAAATCTAAAAATTACTATTTCATATTTTTTTTCAAATAACTCCATCATAAAGGATGATTTTACAAAATTTTTTCAATATTTTATACAAAAATTATAACACGAAATTATAAACAAATTCTATTACTCTATTTTTTAGATATATCTCATAAATGAAAAATAAGAAGTAATTATAAAATGTTCATTATAAAAATAAAAGTCCACAATTTGCAAGAACTATAAAACTTGTTGAATACTTTGAACTTCTCAATATTTCAAATAAAAGGAGAATAGTATTAGATGTAATCATTATTTTTTCTTTATCAGTGTTATACATAAATATTTCTGATACTCGTTACATATTTTTTGCCTTAAATTGAGTTTTTTGTAATATGAAATAAAAAAAATTGAAAAAAAAATTGTTATTAATGATGATTTATGACTGATTATGCATTAATTTTTGCATATTCTGTAGCATTGTGTTATGATGATATTTTGTACATTCAGATTGGGGCCTTCTCTTTTGCCAAAATAATTTCTACATGTTGATATATTGCAAAACTTTACCTTTGATAAACTAATGCATCATTCCATATTGTTATATAAAAAAAATATATTGACTTCAAATATATACAAAATACACTCTCTCCTAATTTTATAAGTAGACTCTTTTTTAAATCTGGAACAATGAAAATTATAATAATTTGCTAAAATTTACCAGGAACTTTACCGTGTAATACTAGTTTTAATGGAAAAGGATTAAAATGCAAGTAAAAGATTGATCACAAATACTAAAAAATGTTACCCATTTTTGCGAATATTAATTTTATCAATAGCTTTGATCATTAGTACTAATTACTAAAATTTTCATTAGTAAATTCAAAGGGGTTAAGGCTTCAACATTCTTAAAAAGATATAATAACATTTTAAAATAAATTTTCTATTAATCACAGTTTGATTTTGACAAAAGTATGTTAAATTTAAGGGATAATGATGGATATTTTTTTCCATTAAAATTGCATCTTCTTGCATAGGTATTATATTTCAAGTTCCACAGCCTTCATGTTATTTTTGCGTAACTAATTTCATACATGAAATTTTATATCAATATTAACAATAAACATCACAATGTTCTCTTAAAGATACTTCTGTCATAATATTATTTTGGACAAATGTACCAGTTACATTATGATCAAAACTAAGTTATGTTTAAGACACATTGTCGCTCATCATGAAATTAAACATTTTAGGACTTTGTATTTTTCATTCTTAAGTAAATATCACAATTACTATGAAACAAATTTTGTATAATAAAAATTTTACATACTTTAATGTATTTATTCACTAAAGTATTTTAAGACCCCAATCTAAATAAAAAATATATATACGTATATTTTTACATTCCAAAGTGGAACACAAGAAACAGCAATATATAATTTTACTACCTGTATATGTACGTATTTAGATAGCTGTAGTATAATGAAGTATGTGCTTATAAAGAGATTATATTATAACTGCCACAATTATGCTATTTTTTTCTATTATGCTATACTTTTCATTAAATTTTAAGAATTAAGAACATGCGGCATACTACAAAAGTAATATTTGCACTAGAGTCCCATATATACATACCGTAAAGTTATAGAAAATTTTTCATGCCATCATTCTAGCTTAAAAATCACAATTCTTTGTACCCAATTTGACTACATGCAGTTCATTATTTTGCATAATTTTTTTCCCCTTTAATGTAAAAATTTGTATAATATTAATATTATAATGTACAAGTACTACTTAATATACTTTCTGTTATTTATGTAATGCAAAAGTGAAGTAACTTCACATTTTTATCTCTAATAGATTATTTCTTTTTCTTCTTTTTTTAAGCACATATTCACAGTTTACTTCTCATGCAAAATCTATGTTATATAAAATTTAAAGTATATATATATATATAGTGAAATCAATATCAAGGATTACATATTTGTAAGCTTGGCTTTAATTTTTCAATGTGATCAAAATATCTGAGTCATTGTCGCAATATTTACTGAAATATATATGTATATATATTTATATATATATATTACTATTTTGTGACAATTTTGAGAAGATACCGTGTTTATTCTATTGTTCAGTATACCAATAAATAAACATTTTTTAATACTATTACTAACGTAGGAATAAAAATAATGTCCTTGGTAGCATTTATAAAATCTAGAAAATGACAATTATATTTTAACTCATATAATATTTTTCAGAGCACACTTATAATTTATAATTGAAACGGTGTGATGTAGCTTAAACAAAAGTTGAAACATCCGAGATCATTAGTCAAAACACAATAATTCTTTCACAACAGTTAAGATTACCTCAGAGTCATTATATGCTGCTTTATGAATTAATATTTACAACTCGGTACAACAAAACTTTATATTTTAAATGCAAATGATATTTTATCAATGACTGTGCAGAGATTATTAGCTTTCCATTTACTTTTCAATATATAATATAAATTTCATAAAATTAATGTCCACGGAAACTACTATGTTCTCGATTAACGGCTGTACATCTATAATACTAAACATGGGTATAGTAATTCACATTAGCTAGATTTAAAAGATAATGAAATATGATAGGTATAATAATCTTTCCACATATCAAGACTTGAATATCCACATTCACACCAGATAAGTACTCCAATCAAACGACATTTTACAATATTCTTACTATAAATTAATTACATTTAAAAAAAAATTATTAATTTACTATAATACAGCTAACATCTTATTAAGTGTATCCAGCCTAAAAACGTTTTCATTTTCTTTACGTATCGTAAGTCTTTTTTTCATAGTAGTAGGAAAGTGGTCAACTTCTATCATGTCATAGAGCGTAGAAGAATTCCAAATATGGCCAAAGCAAAGAATTGTTTACATCCATGGGATGTATTTATGCGATTTTAATTATACTGTTCGTTACTAAACGCAGTGCGTCAAGCGCATATAAATTAATTCGTATCACCCCATATACATCCTATTTTAGAGAATTACTTTTGCTTTTCACAGCAAACAATAAACAAAAATCAATGACCGTGTCTGAGATTGTTTTTTTCTAGGCGCTGTTCACACTGAACACTGATTCTTCATTTTCTGCGTACACTACCGTGAACACATTGAACTCATTCACTAATCACTTGTCTGAAAAAAATATTCAAATTTAATATATCACGAAGTGATGAACAAGCGAGAAATTTTGTCCGAAAAAAATTCATAAACTAGATAAATTTATGCCTTCTATTTTTAAATAACATATTAAACTTACAATTATATCACAATGAAGGAATATTCCTAAGGATGCGTCACTCGAATGCTATACAAATAATTTATAATGTTAGAAAATATCAAGTACATAAAACAAAGATCTTTCTTATCGTACTTACGAGATGGAGATCTAGTATCAGATTGATTCACACCTGATGCATTTATTGTTGCAGGCCCACAAGATACAGATCCATTTGATGGATTAAAATTTAGAAAATCCCATATTAATATTGTATCATCATGTGATGACGATACTATTTGGAACTCATCGAACTGAAGACGAAATACACGACCTGTATGTTCCTATATTACAAATATATATCGTTAATATTAAAATATGATCTTTTGATATAAAACAAAATAAGATAAAATATACAAAATATCTCACCACTAATGTACGTATGCACAATGAGTTAGTCAGAGCACGTGGATCTAGTGCAGCAACTAAATCCCATACTTTAATCTTTCTATAACACAAAATAACAAATATAAAGTTATTATAATCGTGCGAGATACGAGGTACAATAAAAATATTTTTATACGTACCCATCATAAGCTCCACTAACTATGTGCTTGCTATCAAATCTGATACATCTGACTAATTCATCGTGTCCTTCTAGAACGCGTAAGCACGCACCACATTCAATATCCCATAATCTGATTGTATTATCACTGCTACCACTAACTACTAAGCAGTCCTTATATTGCAAACACGCTATACCCCGCTTGTGTCCATTTAATGTTCGCACAAATTCGCAAGTAGATGTTTTCCATACTTTAATAGTCCTATCACCACTAGCAGAAACGATATATTTTTCATCAAAATCAACAACATTTACTGCTGCCCTATGCCCCACTAATACTCTTCTTAATGCAATTTCCGTTTGTGATGTCATATCCCATACAGCAATTGAACGATCCTAAATATAATTAACAAATAGTAATTTAAAAAACATAAAATAGATAAAAAATTTCAATTTAAAATCTATTTGAAACTGATGTTTAATTTAAAGAACATAAAGTACATAAAAAAATTTATTAACCTTCGAACAAGTGACCATCATGCCATTATTAAATCTGAGATGTAGGACTGCTTCACAATGATGTATCAATGTATTAACCATTTCTCCAGTATTAGCATCCCAAACTCTCACAGTGCTATCAGAGGAACCAGATATTATTGCTTTATCATCATACTGTAAACATAAAACAGAACCAGTGTGTCCTGTTAAGACTTTAATGCACTGCAATGTACTTCTGTCCCAAATTTTAATTGTATTGTCTCTAAGACCAGAGACAATTTTTTGGTCATCATATTGTAAACAGTAAACACCTTTCGAATTTTCACTTCTACAATTTATTCTTTGAAGATTAAATCTTCCCATTCTCCAATTGTTATCTATACTATCAATATCTTTAACTATTTTGGGATAAAGAGATCTATAGAAATTATGATTTGGATGGCTTTCCCCTGGTCTTGGTTTGAATAAATACTGAATCCTAGAAAGATAAATCAACAGATACTACAAAACGAAATTTCATAGAATATATCTACTAACCATCCTCTCCTTTCTGCAAGACCTCTCCATATTGTATCAGTCCGAACTTTACATTCAATTAATTTCTTCCAAAGCATTCCTTCGCTAATTACTCTGAGCCATTCTTTACATACTAGTTCAGCAGCAATTAGTGAATCAGCATCAAGATAGGAAAGAATAGTTTCTGCCACGTGATCCAATCCTTTTTCTAAAAACGAAAAAGTAATTCATGAAGGATTTAATAGTATATTTCAATAAAAATACTCACTTGGCAATAGAGAAATAAAATCTCTCTGCAACATTGGTTTCAGATATGCATTGATGTGACCATGTTGATAGTGACACATCCTTGTTAATAACTGTTCAACAAAGTTAACTTGTTCTGGTTCACTCCACTTTTCAAAAAGCTTCATACAAGTTTCTTTTTCTTGCCTATATTGTGCCGATAATCCAGATGGCAGTTCTTTCTTGCGTGTGGGATCATAAAGTATCGTTATTGGATACTGCAAAAAAAAAAAAAGAAAACATTGACAAAAATTATACATATTATAAAGATTGTTTTTTTTTTTAGATCAAAAAATATCATCTTAAAAAATTGTTTACAATTTAATTTAAAGTTAGTAATAGTACAAATATATATTTATTATATCATAAACGTGTCACATACTTCAAGGAATGCACATAAAAATACTCAAATATATTTTTTATTGTATATTTTAAAATTTTCTAATACATAACTAAGTCATAATGAATATTGTCAATTATATGAATATATACAGGAGTATCATATAAAATAGTAGTAAAGCTATTAAGTGACACATGTATGTTAAGATAGAATATGATATCAGGGTTCTTGACCTCAGATAGGCTACCCTCTATACAAAACATCAAACGTTTGCAGAAGTTGACATTTTAAACATGCAATTTGTCCTTTTTAAATCACGATACTTTCTACAAATATAATTAATCGATGATCATACTTTACATAGATATATAATACATAATACATAATTATTTTACATAAATATATATTATACAATACATAATTCATATTCGTAAAAAGAATAAGAAACAATAATGCAATTAATTGTTTTTATTGAAATGACTTAATGTGGCATTTAACATATGTAATAACATTGGTCATTAGGAGGAAAGGAAATAATTTACTGCTTAACTCGTATTAATACACGATTCATATAAAGAAACTTATATCGACGGACCGTGGCCTGCACTAATCCAATATTTCGTATCTGACCTACTTGTTAGCGCTACTTACCTCTGAAAGCGAAAACTCTTATAATAGACGCATATCTCATTAAATGTTTTGCAATAAAACATTTATATTCAAAAATTCAAACGAATAAAACACATTTCCTATACCACAATCACAAATAAAGAAACATCAGCTTTCATCATTGAGGGAGCGAACCATTTTGACAAAAATTTTTCTCTTAATTTTTTCTTTAATCGCGTAGAATATTCTACCAAAGCAGTTTATCGAATTTATCAAACTCCCAGGATGAAATTATAGGAACGATCGTGTCACGTCAAAATTGTTTCAAAATTTCTACAATTATTAAAATTTTGTATTTTCTCTTTCAAAGTTTCGAATGTAAAAAGTAACTTCGCTATTTGCAACAACTTCTATGATCTTTAAAAAAAGATTACAAACCGAAGATAAGACTACATTAATCTCGTGCATAAAAATTTGAACTTTTCACTTCATAATTACTTATATACAAAGAAAAATTCTGAAACTCAATTAATTTTTACATCTTAGGATTTCGTACGTCCTTCACACCATTCCTTACAAACTTGATATTTCGCATTTTTTTAATACTAAAAAAAAAAAAAAAAAAAAAAAAAGAACCATCAATGCATCTTTGTGTATGAAGAGTAACACAAACGGAACTTCTCAAAGTGTATAATTACATTGTTATGCATGTGTATTACAAGTACACGATATCTTAAATCTTTCGATTTAAGATATCGTGATCATTCGGCTATGAAAGATAGCATAGCAACATTGAAGAGTCCTGGCGACCGAGAAGTACACCTCGATCATCTGAAAATGTTTCTCAGTACGGTGTTTCCAGTATAACGGGATCGCGAACTCGTGTCTCGTGTCGAATCTATGCTCTTTGTATCTCTTTGTCTCCGTACCCTTTACATGCTCTTTCTTCATTTTAATAAGCAATCACGCAAAACGAGAATTTCCAAGTAAACGAACGTAAATTATACGTACATGTATAGATTTGAAATATTCATACAGAAGTTAGTAACAGATAATAACGTCTAAATACGTACACCGAAATGCTAATAAATTGTTCTTTATTGGTTCTTTATTTTACAGATTGATGTATAAGATAGAAAGGCATTATTTTAATACCGACAACAGCACAAATCATATTAGTCGATATTTCTTCGAAATACATATCTAATCTACAATATTATCATTGGCGTTCGCATGTGCATCAGATCATAAAGCAATCAAAAAGAAATTGTGAAAAAAAAAAAAAATGTTCCTGTACCTTGTGATTTTTTATCTTTACATTTACAGCCTTTTTTTTAATCGTTTATCGATAATAAATATAAGTGTGAAAAAATCCATACATGATGTATGAACGTATTCGTGACTAGAAAAATATTCGTAAACGTGAAAGTGAACGGAAACATAAAATTTATAATGGAAAAAAGAAACCATAAAAAGTACATATGTATGTACATATAACAATGAGCCACGCGAACGTTTCGAAATTTCCTGTCGTCCTTAATTATGAATACTTGCGGCATTAAATTTCAGAACGGTATTCGTCTCTGAAAATATAAAGCAAAGAGAAGTTCCAAGAACAAGTTTCTAGAATAAAAAAGGAAAAAGGGTAAAAAGATTTTATAAGATTTTATAAAGATCGCAAATTGGTAATCGCGATATAACGCTTTCTGATTATTTTTAAGTAATTGTTGCTTATTTATACACATTTGGGTTAAAATAAAAGACTGAAAAATTAAAAATGTGCATGATAATGGAGCAACGAGCGAACTGGAATGATGAGTCACGTACTTGTATCTTGACAATACAATATAGGATTTATTTGTATTGGCCAATAATAAAGTAATTTAATAAAATATTAATAAATACAGTTCTAATAACTATGATAACACAAATGTACTCGTATCTCATTAACGAAAATAATATTACACAAATTCACAAGATTCTCCAACGATCTCCTCTAGACACGCTGTAATTTAACTCGAATATAACACACGCACGGATCGTATTCTTAAATTTTATCTATCAGATTAATCATACTAGAGTTTATCTTAAAAAAAGTTAATCATTTCTGTAACAAACAATGTGTAATTTATCGAACGAAATTTATATACGTACTATTCCTTTACGAATTTTAAGACATGTTTTTTTTAACATTATCCTAACCGGACATAAAAACTCTAAATTCTCTTACATTCAAGTCTACATTCTTGGACGTTCTGGCTCATATCCAATTATACGTATAGATCAATATCACTGTAACATTAAGTAATAAATGTGGGTAATAAAAATCAATCACAAATGTTTATAACAATTATAAGCGCGTATAAAGAAACAGATGCAAGAGAATCGAGATTTTATTCGATTGTTTATAACGCTATATTACTACGAGTATAAAATTACGGCTTATAAAATTACGAAGAAAAAGTTAAGGATCACAGAAAAAGAGAAAAGATAGACTGATGCTAAAACATTGATCACGTAGTAAGTTGTTCTCAAACTGCCAAGCTCGAAAATTAAACTTGTATTTAAACAAAATTCCTTGTTCTGACAACGAGGACGATCGTACCCAACGAAATTACGTTATTGTCAATTATATTATATTAGCTAATTTGTAATTTCTCAATAAAATATATGTATCAGTTTCGCGATGATAAAAATGAAGAAAAAATTAACAACACCTAATATTACGATTCTATAGCAATAAAATCATTACATTCTATATTGCGAATATTCCTATTTTGTGTTAGAAATTTGTAAAAGTAAAAAATTTAAAGAAAGGCATGCTCGAATAAAACTAATAATATATGATCAACTAAATAAATATTAGAATATTTATACTAGAAATATAATGATAATCACACGATGGCGTGCGAGTATGATTTTGTTTCAACAAAAAATTGTATTTTTAATCATATTGCACCAAGATACATTTCCTGCAATCAATGTTAAACTTTTTTAACATTATACAAAATAATATAATGATATGTATATAGTGACATTAATTTGATTAAATAAAAAACGAAAACTAACAATGATGCAATTTTAATTTTCACCAAGGTAATAAGATAACTGTCACTATTAGACGTGCATAAATATCCTGATACAGGAGAATTTAAAGAAATGATGGCAATCATATACGATAGCACTTAATCGTATTCTATAACCTCTTGTACACACAAGATGATTCTTACGACTGATTCATTAGAAAATACATATAACAGGTGTAAATCTGGCAGGGAATAACGGTCGATTGTAAAATATTAGTAAATTTCTCCATCATAAGGAGACATAAGATGGCGGTAGGTTTCGGGTGAAAAATACTAATATGTGTTGCGTACCTGAAGATTCGTGTTTGTGTCTTCGATAATTTCATCCGTTTCCATGTTCATCATTTTCACACAGAACTGGCACAATATAATTGATTCAGATGATGCGAGTTTATCAATTTGACAAGAAAAATCCTTGCAAAAAGGATAAAACACCGTTTGAACACTAACGTTTGACTATTCAACACGACTGACGACGCTCATGAGTCTTCGCCATGTACAGGAAGTTGAGACAACATTTCACCAACACAACAGCTCGTAAATAACTATGTCACTTCACAGATCCGAGAAACCTGATATAGCTATTAATTTACGCGGAGAACATATACTAAAGTACTATTCGTGAATAATACGCAAAATGTAATGTATATCTCCTTTTGGAAATGTACGAAATATCCAAATGAATTCAAAAATTCATAAAGATATATGTACAACCATCAAGATAAAAAGCTTCCGAGAAGCACTAACCCATCGACTTCGCTCCTATTTAACTAAACCAACTTGATGGCGCACCATACGCGAAATTTCCAAAATGGCGTATGTGCGCAATGTACCAATCTTCGTTATACCCGCGAATATTTCAATCACGCTATTTCAAACAATTTCGAATAAACTTCATTCTTATTAAAGCAAGTAGCTTTTATTAATTACATTGGCATTTTTTTTAAATAATACAAAGTGTATATTTACAATAGAAATACATTTATATTTATATTACTTGTTGCATTTATAAATAACACATAATGGAAATTAATATGTAAAAAATATATGATAATTCCACGATTTTATTTTAAATTATCGTGACAGTCTTAATACTGTAAAGTCTCTTTTTTGTTATATCCATTTGATTTGTTCATTTTTGTTTCTTGCATTTTCCAATTGAATTTGATGGGTGAGGGCAGCGTATGGTTTATGGCATACCTGTGAATCTAATGGTGGATAATAGTGTCTATAACATATATATGCCAAAAAGTATCCTATCACGGAACCTGCAACCACATCTAATATTTTTGGAATTAAAATATTTATTTATTAATGCAATAAATAAATATGTTTACCTTGCCAATGATGATGATAATCACAAGTTCTACTCAGTGCGATTAAAAGAGCAATACAAATTGGTAATACAAAAGCACATAATTTCCATGATTGTCCTTTGCCCACTAAACTAAATGTATGTAATTTACCAGCTACATACAGTGCAATGAAACCAAAACTTGCAAATGCGACTAAAAAACAAATAAAAACAAATTTTTCAATGAAATTTAAGTTTTTTCATGTAATTTATATTTTATTCTTTAACATACAAGAGGAATGACCACTTGGGAATGATTTCTTTCCATCTTTTATAGCAACTGGATTTCCGTTACATTTAAAATCTGGATTTGTTTGTCCATCAGGAAAACATCTCCAAAAAAAGTCTGGCCTAGGGCGACCTAGCAAAGATATCTCTTAGAATAATAACATTTTCAAAATAGAAATAATGCTTTATAACTCTTACCAACAACAAGTTTTATAACATCTGTAATAACACCATTAAATCCTAATGCTAGAGTTACAGATAATATTGCTTGATAAATATCAGTTTTGTCTTTGTAGAACAAAAATACACAAAAGATTACAACAACAGGCATTATAAAAACTACGGGCTGAAAATAAATAAATAAAATATACAAATTAATTTTATGTAAAATTTAATTATAATGTATAATAATATAAAATACATTACCCATAATATAGTAGTTGGAACATAGGATTCTGTTCTTGGATTTTTATATAACCATAATTCATCTTCATGAATTTTTCTAGTAAATGGTTCTGCATTTTCTAATTCTCTATGTATAAATCATAGTATATATAAATCTAAATCTATATATTTATTTTTAAATAATAATTATCTTGTTATAATAAACTAAATGCAACTTACATAAATAATCCCACTAAGATAATTCTCAATAATATGTCAAACCAATACTCTGTTAAAAAATCTTTACCACGTGCTATAGCCATTACGAATTCAAAATTAATGTAGTATAAATATTATAAAAATATATACAAACAAATACTGAATTATACAAACTCAGATAATTCATAATTCATTATATAAATATACAAATGTATATATGTACAGTTGTAGTTTTGAATAACACAAGTTATTAATTATTGTTATTTATTGGTTTCAAAATTATCTAAAAAAGTTATGTTCATAATTATTGTAGAAATTACATTAAAAATATATAAATAATTCATTTTTTGTCACCAACCTTTGTCAATGCAGTGAAACGTTTCTTTCCGAAAACAAATATTTGTTGATTGTTTACACACAATTTAAGACATTTCCCATAGTCATTAATTAAACATATATTCTACACATATATATATATATTTTAATATTATGTAATATTAGATAATATTAGATGTAATATACAATACATTAAAGTTTAACTATATTCGATTTAAACAACATTCAATTTCATATTGTGAAAAATACTATATTCATCGTTTTTGTTATGATACTAACGCAAAATATAATTAAATGTTCATTGAAAATCAGACTTTATTATAAAATATACTGCACTATACATTGAATGCCCGAATTTTTTAGAATACATTCTATGTAAACTATGAATATTGTTTTATTCATCTAAATTGCACATATAACTACTTTTTGACTACGACGAATCGTCGAAGAAACCTTAAAAGAAAGTAAAATTTAGCTTAACTTTGCAAATTCATGTAGATTCATTGGTTAGAGTATCATAGGTGTTAGTGGACATTCATTGTTCTGAACATTATGCACTAAATTGGAATTCTATGTATCTACTTACCTACATCTATTTTTATCAATTTTATTTTTTTTTTTTCTCATTCCTTGCATTTTATTACATTGTGAATTATTAAAATCAATGCAGAATAATTATTTTATATTGATAAAAAATATAAGAAAAATTGATATAATTTTAGATATCTACACACTTATGTTTTTGTTTCATATGTTCTTTTGTGTTTTCTAGGATTATATTGCGTTACATTGTTTGCTAGTTGAAATAAATAGGACTGTGTATTATTGCAAGATAATTAATAGTACGATAGTATAACTTAAAGCCTTCAATTTGAAATTGAGACTTTCAAGGTTAGTTTCATCATGAAAATATTTTTGAGAATATGATTTTTTATGTGTATATAAATTTTATACTCAAAAGTTTAATTTTTGTATATTTCGCTTAATAATTTTTTAAAATTAAAACTATTATAATATTTTTTATATTAAAACTATTAAGTAATTTTTACTGTTACAAACCATTAGTACTATAATTGTTAACTATATAATAATCTTATTAATTTTTACGATACAGATTCAAGATATTGACAGTCATGTGAGAAAAACTAAATGATTGTTATTCATTGAATGCATTATAATTATAAATATATTCAGTATAAGTAATTTGATAATGTTAACATCCACGTTAACAATGCCTTCCACATCAATAAACACTTCTAGAATACCAAGTCCCATCAGTGATACAATTGATGATAATCCTAGTAGATTAACTACATACTTGCATCAGCTTACTGGATGCTATGAAACAGAAATTAATGTGCTTGCAAAAGATCATTGTTATGCACGTCCATGGAATTGGAAACCAGAGAATGTTTATGTAAAGCCAATAAAAAAATTATTTTTTTCAAAGAAGAATTTATTAATGTAAGAAATAATGATAAGAGAATTATAATTTATAAATGTAATTATTAGATATAAAATTATATTATAATTCTTTTTGTATTAGGGAAAAAGTTACTCAGGATGAAGAAATTAATATAGAAGAAGATACTAATGAACCATTAATACCACCAATAGATTTTACTAAAGTTCGACATCAAATGGATGAATTACAAAGGTTAGCAAATTTTGCTAGACCTGATGAAAATGAAGATTGGGAAGAAAAGCTTGATAAAATTTTATGGACACCAGTCCAGAATCGAATATTTACTAAAGTTCTAAAAATATTAAATTCAGAAAGACTTGCAAGATTAGCTAAAGTAAATAGTTCAATAGAACCAATTTACCGAAGAACATCAGTTGATACAGCTGCAAGAAGATTTAGAGAAACATTAGCATCAGCTGGTTGGGATTGGAGACTTGCACAATGGTTGCACAATTTATTGTTTGACCATCTTCCTCAAGAGTATCTTGGGATATATCTTGATATATTACAATGTTTAAGATTAAAAATTCCTCAACTTATTGATAAAATGATTGCTGTACAACCAAATATTAATGGAAAAACAGGTTCTGTAACATGGGAGACGCTTGGATCACTTTTTAAACGTACATGGGATCCAATTGCTCCAAGTTTAAATAGTAATAGACTTGTATGTATATTTTATTACATAATCTATTTATAATAATATATATTTATGGATGTAATTATTATTTTTATTGCAGAAAAAGTTACCAGGAAATCCAATTTTAATAATAGTTCCTTCTGGAGTGGGTTCTAGTATGTCTACTCGGCAACATAGATGGATCTCACAATTAGGAGCTTTAGGAATGGTTGTTACTGTTCATACACACTTAGGTTTAGCAGCTAATAGAATGACTATGATGGTGTGCATTGATCAATTAGTTCAAGCCACTAGAACTAAAATACAAGATATCAGAAGTGATTGTCCTGGTAGGCCTATCATTCTTGTGGGATTTAATACTGGTGCTGCTCTTGCATGTCAGGTATAGTATTTATATAAATACGCATGATGTATAACATAATATTATAATTCAAAAAAATATTAAATACATGTTATTTTTTTAATATTTATAGGTAGCACAAATGGAACATATAACTGCAGTTATTTGTCTTGGTTTCCCATTTTCTACGGTTGAAGGAAAAAGAGGTACACCTGATGATACATTAATGGATATTCGATGTCCAGTTATGTTTGTCATAGGACAAAATGCTACACTTGTAAGACCTGATGAATTAGAAGATGCCAGAGAAAAAATGATGGTTGAAACAAGTTTGGTTATGGTTGGAACTGCTGATGATCATTTAAGAATATGTACTGCTAAAAAAATATCGGAGGGTATTACACAAAATATGGTAGATAGATGTATCTTAGATGAAATTGGAGATTTTGTGGGAACTATTCTTTTACAACCACATCCACTACCGTTAAGAGCAACATCATTGTCAAATTATGAAAATAAGAATAACAGAAAAGACACTCGAAAACGAAAAAATTCAACAAGTAGTTCTGTTGAAAGTGAACCAAATTCTCCTACTATAAAAAAATCTCGACCAAATACACCAATTTCTTCAGTAGTATCTATTGGACAAAATACACAGTCAGCTGCGATTTCTCGAGTAGGAACGTTTAATACGCAACAAAATATAATCGCAGTGAGTGGAATACATACCAATCATGTACAGACTGTGAAACGGAAACCTCGAGTTGTTAGTAATCAAAAAAGCCATTTTGTAGAACATTTAATAACTTCTAGACTTTCTGGACAAGTAAGTGTAATTTAAAAAAAAACTTGTTAAAAAGGAAGCATCTAATACAAAAATATGTACATATTTTGTAATATGTATATAATACATGTTGTATATAATACATACATATTTAATAAAAAAAGATAAAATATGTATATATATTTTTTTTTTTAGCCAAATTCAAGTTCAGATAATGGTGGTATAACATTAAATATTGGCTCATTGGCAAGTTTAGCACCAATTGGCCCAATACGTTTAGCTCCAGCATCATCTAGTCAAGGTGTCTCTACAACAATTAAAAATATTCCTAAATCTTCAATTGCAACTAAAGTGCCTAAAATTGTATCAACGAGTGTACAGTTACAAAACATGTCAAAAATGAAAGCCATTGTATCATCAAGTAAAAATTTTTCTAAAGTAGTATCAAACAACTATAGGCATCTTAATATTCCTGACAAGAATGGGGATACAAAACTTGTTAATGTTTTAACATCATCAGGAAATCAGATTAGAGTGAATACTTCAACTGCAACAGGTGAATTTTGCATTAAAAATTACATTTTCCTTCTCTTTATTTCTGTTGTATGTATATATTTCGTATTTCTCTTGTTTCACAGCGATACCTACGATTGGTACATCAAATGGAACTTTATCAAATATTTTACAAAATGGCAAAACATCTCTTCCACTCACTACTAGCTCATCGTCTGCGCGTGTATCGGCAGCTTCCAGTATTTTACTAACACCAAATAATTCTGTGGCAAACATAGCATCAACCACATCGACAATACCAAAAGGTAGAATATTATTATCTAATCAGCTATTAAATAATATATCTACATCGTAATCGTTTCTAATACTTAATTAAATATATATGATTTTTACAAACATAAAAATTTTCAACAGAAAAGAAATTATTAAATCGATGTAAATTATTATTATTTTGAAGAATTATTCTGAATATTTTATACTTTATAAAATAACTTTTATTATTTAAAAAAAGCTTTAATTCTACTTTTTAAATTTTATAACACAATTTCTGTATATATGTACATAAAAATTATTATTAATAATTGCAACACATATATTTAAAATGCCTAAAATATATAAAAAGTAAAACCAATATTAAATTGTCAAATTTATCTCAAAATAAACATGATCTAAGAAAATTAAAATATACACAGATACAATAAAAAAAGCACAAAAAGTTGAATAAAAGTAAAATAAATTCCCAAGTATTTAGCATATAGTGATTAAATAAACAAGAGCACTGGAAGGAAGCATTCATATCATCTATCAACATATTTATCAAAGTATATATCGTACAAATTTCTATTATGTAAGTTTTTTATTGTATATGTACAACTTTAGTACTAGAATTGTTATCTAAATACATTTTTTTATTAGCAACATCATTCAATGATTCTTTTGATTCATTAAAATAATATATGGGATTTACATGTTTTTATGATTGTTAATTTAATTATAAATATATATTTTTATATAACATGTGGATCATATTTATATATGCAAAAAAAAAATGTGCATGAATGTCATTGATAAAACGAATTTCTTATGAAATGAATCTATTTTAGATAAATTTTGTTTATTTTTTTGAAATTATATAGAAATAATAGATTTTAATCTTAATTTTAATTATATTTTTTATTGTAGAACAATAAAAATAGTCTATGAAATTGAAATATTTATAGACTTATATTTTCTAGTCACAAAATTTTGTTCTTATTACTAGCTTGTTTGTATTCTTTTTATTTCTTCTATATTATTTATATATAAGTTATCAGTAAATGTATGTCTTTGTTTTAGCATGTGATGTAACATGTGTTCAAATGTAGCATGTTTATATTACTTTACAATTAATATAAGTTTACATTTAAAAGTATCTAAAGTAATATGTTGTAAATATGTTATTACCATCTTTTATTTTGTGTTAAATAAACATTTTTCCATGTAATTTGAATTTATTTGTCTCCTTGTCCCAATCCTATTTAATACTAACTTTAAACAATTTTCAATTACATTAAAACTATTGAAACTATTGAAAATTTTGTTTGTTACATTCATAATGTTACCTTATCAAATTTTTTAATTATTAAACAAAATAATTATTTAAATATTATTAATACATTATTGAAGAATTTTCTTGCTTTAAAATATATAAATTATACTTTAATTACATAACTTATATGAATTTTGATAACATATAATGAAATTTAAAAATCAAATCTTTTATTATTATGAAATAAATTAAATATTTTATTATGTGTAATAAATTTGTGCATGGTTTTTATTATATTCCTAACTGTTTTTAAAAATCATTTAAAAGAAAAATGTTTATCTTTGAATGATAATTCAATGCAGTGAATTATTTACATTTATTTATATCTTAAAAAATTGCTCAAACATGTATATGTGTTTTATAGTGATGGACGACATGGCAACAACCAATAGCTCTTCACATGTGATGCTCAATTCTACTCATTCCCTGGATACATTCAAGATGTCACAAATACCTCGACAAGTAACAACTTGTAATAACAACGATACCTCTCATAATACAGCATGTGGGAATATAATTATGGTTGAAAGTTCCCTTAATTCTAAACCTGTTTGTTCATCAGTGATATTACCATTAAGCAGTCAAAGTTCAGGAACTATTTTGCCAATATCTAATAAACTGAAAATTACTCAAAAGTCGACTAAAGCAATGCCAAAAATAACAGTCAATACATCTAATTTACAAAGAATTCATAAACCTCAAACAGTACAGAAGAATTCTGTTGTAAATGAGATTGATGATGAATTGGGAAATATATTAGATATACCAATAATCTTTGCAAAAGATGATGATAATTTAAACTCTATTGAGAAAAATTCTTTATCTCAGACAATGCCTGTAGACATTCATGAAAAAAGTATACATAAGTTGAACAGTAATACCAAAGTTGTTCTCATAAGTAATAAACAAGATAAAATTCAGCAAACTAACAAATTTATAACACCTTGTACCCAAGCTGTTATATGTCCCAATGTACAAAATTTAAATCACGTTATACTACAAACAAAGCCTCAAACTCCCACTTCGTCTAAAACTAAAACTACAATTCCAATACAAACTCGTTCCAATCAACCTACTGTTAAATATACTAAGATAATTCTTGCGAGAAGAAATTCTCAATCAGTCCATCAAAATGATAAAAACGAACAAGTCATTGTAACAAAGACAATCGACAAAATTAATACATCAAAATTATCAAATTTTGATAAAAATGAGCATCGATATGTGCAAATTGCTACAAAGCAAGCGACAAAGAATGAAAATAATATAATAGATGAGGCATTAGAAATAGAAGATGCTATAAAAATGAATATTATAGAACGTAAACATACACCTTTGCAAAAAGTTGATCCATCTTCACAGACAAGTGACAAAGAAAGTTTGACTGAAGTAAAATTAAATGTAACAAAAGAAAACAATTCAGAATGTGCTAATATCGATGATGTAATAAATTTACAAATATAAAATGTTTTATCTTAACTAAAGATGTGTAAGGATATGGTAACAAATTATAAATATTACAGATATACAAATATTCATTTTCTTGCTAAAAGTAGTAATTATTTTCATATTTAATGTTTCAATCTCTTTATTTGCAAATAACATCTGTTTAAGAAATTTAGCATTGTAAATGTAATATTTAAATTAATAATATGATTATAAAAATTAATTGTTACTATTTACAAAATATGAATAATATATAATTCTGATTTTTATAATTTGCATTGCATACAGTATTAATTATTATAAGCTTTATAAAAATCTATATATCCATATGCAAATGATTCAGTATTATTTATAGTATTAATATATTCTTTAAATTTAGTATTTATAAAATGATGAGTTGTCATTGTTCTCTTGACACTTGTTTTTTTTGGAACTGGTACTGCTGGTTTAAATGCAACACCAGTAGGATCAAATTCAGTATAAAGTTCTTCTGGAGAACTGAAACAAATATAAAAATTTAAAATTTGTTATATATTTTTGTTTATTATATAATATTATTTTGTGTTATTTAAGCGCTGCCTGAACAATAAATAGATACAAATATCTATTATAACATATTGTAGAAACTCGTTGAATAATGGTAAACGTAAACAGTATGATTATATTAAATATTTAAAAAAATGTTGAACCTACAGCTTAGCAATTTCTGGAGATAAACTGCCTTCACCTACTGATGGCACGTTCCAAACTATGTTTTTTGCCATTTTTTGTACAACACTATGATAATGTCGCTAATAATAGAAATAAAAATATGTTTAGTAATAGTAATATTTAAATTCACTAAAGTCATATAATCTATGTAAATATGTACTTGTAAAGCTGTAAGTTCCCATAATGCTGAACAATGCGCATTGCAATACTCTGGTTCTTCTAGTTCTGCTTGATAAAAACCATCTCCAGTAGAATAGTCAGTATCCAACAAAATATCCAGCATTTTTCCAAGTTGCATACTTTGTTTTATAATACCAAGAATGCCAAGTGCCGAATTATGTTGTAACTGTAAAGTTAAAATAGCTATTCTTTTGATGAATGCTACTAAACGACTTTGTGTAACTCTTTTTCTTCGATGAATTAAAGCTTGAATTAAAATTTTTATAAGAATTTCCATTTCTGGATGCGTTCTACCAGAATGAATATTCAGTAAATTTTTGTATAGATGTGCATAAAACCTGTATAAATATGATTTCATCTTAGCTTTCTTATTTCCAATATTTATTCTTTTTTAATACAAACCTGTAAGGATCAAGATTTAATGCTGAACCTTGTCCCGATAATATTGTAAATACACATTGAATACAGTGCAACTGATCTTTCAAATTTATATTACCTTCTTCCATTAGTTTATCTATAGCGGTTACTAAATCTTGATAAAAATCTAAATTTATACAGTGTGCAAACCTGTAATTGAATATTATTAGATATTATATTATTTTATATATGTAATTAAATTTAGTAAAAATCTGTCATACTTTGCTAATCCTTCCAAGCAAATAGATAAGATTTTACTATTTGGAACTTGTTTCAAAATTCTAAAGTAAATCGTAAATACTATACTTGTTATTTCAGTAAGTAATTTTTGTTTGCTTTGTTTATTCTCTTCTGCTTTAGTTTCAAGTAATTCTCTTTCCACTTCTTCAAGTTTCTTATTCTTTTTCCTTTCACGTTTACTTAAAGCAAGAATTCTTTGTTTATGAGACATAAGTTTCTTTTGTTTAGTCTCTTCTTCTTTTTTTTTATCTAGATTTACATCTTTTATACGAAGAAACAAAAGTACTGATAGAACCTCAGAATGAACAGAATGAGCTTTTAATTTTATGTATTGGTTTAATTTACGTACTATCTAAAAATTTAATATATTTATTATATTATATTATATTTTTAAAATTCGATTTAAATTAAATATAAGCATTCTTACTTTTAAAGATAATTCAGCACGTTGGTCTTCTTTAAACACTTGGGAAATGCATTTTAACACTTCCTGCCTTACAAACTTATCTTTATTATTTAACAATGGTATAAGAAAATTTGCTATATTAATAGAATAATTAAAGTAAGAATGAGTTGTTAAAAGATCACACATGCATTTTACTGCAACTTTCCCTAGCTCAATTTCTTGCTTTTTTATTTGTCGTGTATCTCCTTTTTTCCTTCTTAATACAGTAGTCATTTTTTCTAACTTTTGTAGATACTGTCTGTAATATCTTAATAATGTAGCTTCGTAATTTTGTAATGCAAGTGTTTCTTTTTTTACTAAAAAATGAATGAAAAATATATATTTTGCAATAATCATATCATTTGCATATTATTACAGGTACATACATCTTACACCTTCCTGTTGAATTTGAAGAATTTGATAAGATGGCAACAAATCTTTAAAAACTTCCAGTAAAGAAACAGTTGCCAATTTTCTTACAGTAATGTATACCTCTGGATTAGCTTCTTCCATTAATTCTAATAATGTTTTAAAATTATCACATTTAGCTTCTGGCATTTCTAGGAGACTACTAGATAATAATCCAATTTTTAAACGTTTAGATCTCAGTACTTCTTCACGACACGCTATAAGTTCTATGATAGACACAGGTTTCATATCTTCATTTTCATCCTTATTCTAAAAAATTGACCAATACATAAAAAATGAAGGTTATAGAGTTAATGAAGCTCTATTAATTTTGATGAAATCTTACAAGGAAATTGGATTCTAATTCCATTTTATTATTTTCTGCATCATGTTTCTCATGAGTTGCGTTTTCATTATCATCAGTATCATTTTCTTGAATTAATCTTCTTTCTAGATTTCCATTTTGAGTTTTTATAGGAAGTAACATACGAACCTTCTTTGTTCCTTCTGTCTCAATTATTTTTGATATATTAGTTTCATACCTTTCCTCTAACGTGTCTTCTTTTTCCTCTTTATTTTTATGTTTTGTTTTATTATCAGCTGCTCTAAAAAATATACATATCACTTATAATTATTCTAGATCAAAATAAAGTCATTAATTTAATATTACAATAGTTATACCCGTTTAAATGAATTTGTTTTAACAAATTATATGATTTATTAGAAATGGCTTTCTTTAAAAAGTCTAGATCATCCTCTTCAATCATGCCCATAAGATCTTCGCCATGATCACTTTCTTCTTCTTCCACGGATTCTGTATGTGGAAGTACTTTCTTATGGATTTGTTTCTTTGCCAATTTATGTCTCCTTGTTTTAAGTTTTCCTTGTCGCGAAAGTTTGGTTCGTTTTTGGTTACTTCTTTTAACCGCACTGATTTTGAGTTTTTTCTATTTAGTTAAGAATTTAGATAAGTTAAAATATGTACATTTATAATTTAAAATTAATAAAAGAATTATACAATTAAAATAATATTTTTATCATATTTAAAACATATTATGCGCATGTACATAGGTTAATAATTTTATTAATTTCAAATTAAAAGTAAAATTGTAATTACTTACCATTTTATCGTAGTTTCAATTACTTAGTCAAAGTAATTAAATAATTTAAAGTAATTAAACAATAATTATGTTTTTACAATTCACAGATCATCTTTTTACAATATTCTCTCAATGTTTACACGTGTTGCACTACGTATACGCTATACGCTTCGTATGCATCTATGTATGTATGTATCTCTTCTAAGGTGATTGTATAAACATGTTGTAATAAAAATATATTTATACGATAAATATTAAATTAAATTAAACATTAAACGAATGATTTTATTTTTATGTAATTTTCTTAGAATTTACTGAATAACTTTTGTTTTATTGTATTTTCAATGTCAAATATGAAGTGGTTATAAAGATATATAATGAAAATAAAATGTTTCATCACAATTTTTTTTAATTTTATTTAAATATTAATATAAATAATTGTAATAATAAATCTTTAATTGTCTAATTGTTATATTTTTATATATAATAATTTTATCATATATATCTTAAAGCCTTAAAGAATACGTTAAAATAAATACAAATGTGGTATAGTTTGCGTAATGGCGTGGAATATCATACATATTGTACTTCGGTATTTTAAGAATTTTAAGTAATATTCTGTATTATTATAAAGACGGTTTTGATATATCAGTACGAGGTAAGATTGTTATTTATATAGTTATCAATTAAAGTTAACGTATTTTACAAATTAAGGTTATGTTTTATTAAAAATTGAAGTAATAAACACGAGATGAGTTAGATTACTGAATGAAATATGAATTACTTATTAATTTTTATAATTATTGTTGCGACTGTCAAATGAGTAATTAACAATTTTTTTTACTCCATCAGTAAATGTTATGTCACATGTAATCTTTATACATTATAATTTTTTCATACCAATAATACTTAAGGTAATTTATATCAGTAATACTTAACAACATATTACATAATTGCTGCCATTATGAATACATATATGCATATTTACTAACATGTTATCAAGTAATTTACAATATATTAATGATAACGATGCTAATAATAAAAACAAAATATTTACGGAAAAATAATAATAAAAATATACCACTAAAATAGTAGAAAATGATACATAATTCTTATAACAAAAAGTTAATAAAAAGTTAAAATATACGAAAAAAAAGTGATTCTTTTGTGTGCGCTATTTCTAGTTAGTGAAAGTAGCATATATCCTGAAAAGAAAGTGTATAACAATAAGTCTTGCATGAAATCATTCTTTCGTAAGTACTTGAACTACCAATGAAACTCCCTGAACATACAGACAGAGAATCTTAATGTACTCTGGCAAATTGATGTACAATAAAATCCAGCACGAAACGTTAATAGCTTTCAATAGGATTAATTTACGAGTTGCATGGGACTAACTGGGCCTCAGATCATACCGATTTTGCAGCTCAAGATGCTGTTTGTTATATAGTGCGCCGTGTAAATGTTATTATTATATGAGTATAAAGCAACATCAGATGTTTTATTTTAATCTTTCACTTCGATTAAATTAATTCAATATTGTTTAAAACACGTAACTATTGAATGTTCAAAATTTTTCTTTGAACTAATATGTGATTACAATAAATCAGTGTATACGAATGCATCCCAAGTGTAATTTTATGGTAATGCAAGAAAACCCAACGTAATGCAAGAAAAAACCCAAGTGCTAGAATTGCTAATAGCGTTTTTTTTATTTTTTTTTTAATACGAATAAATTATCGCGAGGATTCCATTGGCTAATTTAGAATAACGCCACTTACTCCGACCTTTGATCATCGTAAACTATGTCAACATTGTGAAGGATAATCACACGCGTTGCATAACTGTTTCCAAATTTTAATCTTATCATTTCTAAATTAACAGTAATCAACAACCATGTTCAATGGCAAAACGAATAGTGATATTTTGATTATTCTGTGCTTTCTATGGACATGTATGTACATATATATGTATATATGTAGTTATAAGTGTGACATTTGCAGCAACTACATTGACATTCGAATAATTAAATTAAAAATGGACGAATTTCTTCTTTGTTTTCTTTATATTTTTTTGCTTATGTAATATTTCGGCTTACATAATATTTCGCAATTGCGCAAAGTGGACTTTTTTTTCGTAAAGGATTGGCACGATTAAAATTCATGAAGCTGAAACGTCATTGGAATTGAGATATCTTGTCATTGGAATTAATGAGCTAATTTTCAACTTTTAAAGATTGTCGGGGTTTTTATTCATTTACTATTAAATCATGACATCTATTATTATATTGGTGAAATTGGAAACTAATTTGAAAATGCACATATGTAGATGTTAGAGTATACTTATTGCAAATACAAGTTTTCATAAGTGTTCGAATAGTTTTGTGGTATATCTACTGGTATGGCTACTGGTATGGCTACTAAATATGTATGTACTTTCTAATTTTTTTTACATAGAATGCAATCGGTGTGAGATGTGACGTTCGTTTCGTTATTTTTCTTTTCTTCACCGATCAAATTAATCATTCTCATGTATGTAAATCTAAAATATAAAAAAGCTTAAGCGGATAGTCATGCAATCATACAAGCTAAAAAAAAAAAACGTATTCGTATGTATATGTACGCATTAATTGTCGCAAATAGAAAATGAATCAGAACAGCATTAATCTATTAATTCGCTAAAATATAATATTTGCATTTCCAAGCACGAGAAGCAAAACGGATGAAACAAACTCTAACGAATGATTGTCATATTGATCTTCAATTACGAAGAAATTTGAAGTTGTACGCAATAGTATAAAAATGTCGATTTTTTTTACTTCAAATGATATAAAATCGTGTACAACATTGAGTGTTGACATTTAACCTTAAGAACATGTTTTTGTTGTTATAATATACTGAACATCTTGATGTACTGCATCGTTAGCTAAGCGAGTCAGTGAACTGTCCTCGTTGTTGCCCGTGGTTACTTAACGTGTTGCAGTAGAAAATCGGCGTTTGCCGCGGTAGGAGGAATACAGTTTTTTCATGTACGCTGCTCCTATTAAAAGCGTGACAAAAGTTCTAGAGAGAAGCTCAGCAGAGGATCGTGACAGAGGCGCAACGAGCACGAATGACGCTTAAATAATAATTATTGGATTAGATTCGTCGAATTTTGATAGATCTTGATGAAGTGATATATGTGGTAATTAACGTGTTGGATCAGAGTTTGCACGATTGCTAACATACGTGACCAAACGAAGTAGGTGATAAAATCATGAAAACGAACAGTTGATCCTTTACGCTCTTACGAATAGACCAAACGAGAACTCTAGCATTGTTGTCTTCTTCTTTCGGTGAAAAAAGAGCCGCGCGGCCTTCTTCCACACGGAAATGGGTGGTCTTATTGAAATTTTCCTTTTCTTCGGAGTTCTTTTCTACTTCTTCAACTTCAGGTAACGTATTCCTTTCGTCATGCACTGACATGCACGCTACGGAACTGTTTCATCTTGCAAATTATTTTCTTCCGTGTTTGTTCGTGCAAAACTAGACACGCAAATCTAACGATGTCAAAACCCGGTAGAAAGATCTATCGGCTGAATAAAATCGATTAAAACGATTAATCTAATAAATCTTATTGCTATTCTTTTCTTTCCTAGAAAATTTTAGTTTTGTTTTAGTAATTTTTGGAATTAACTTATTATAACAATAAATGTTATCAATATTTGTTAGTAATTAGTATTTATTAACATTACAATAACATTATATTTTATTATAATTAATAAAATCATCGTTTAATGCTACTGAAATATTCGTACCATGATATTTTATAATTTAGAGATTCGAATTCATGCCTCTGATTATAACATTTTAGATACTATTTTAAAATTTGCAAATTGGACATTTGAATGATAAGTAGATTACGAAAATTAAGTACATATTATGCATTACATAAAAGTAATTATTATCCGTAATTTAATAATGATGTATATAAGATAAATTTTAATAAAACATACTTCTACGAGAATGAAAAAAAATTCTAGATAAAGATTCATTTTTTGATTATTGGAACTAAATTTTCGCGATAATATATAGAGTTTTTTCCCAATATTTTCAATTTAAAAACAGAATTGCAAAATGTTCATTATTACAATTTTATTAGTAATAATAATTTACTCATTAGTAAAATTAGCAAGATACATAGTACATAATATTATAGTGAGTGATAGTAAATATAAAAACTATAAACTTCGATAAAGCAAATCAGAAGACATAATTATCTGTGCTTAATTTTTTACGAGAGAATCAGTCGTTTATCGTTATACGACTATCACTATAAATGTAAATGCCTTATTGTGATTGTTTGCAGATTTTTGAATTTTTCGTCTTATTGTTGCAGATTTTGGCAATTATATATTATGAATGAACCTTTTTAAGATTTTAATTGATTAATTAAAAAAAAAATTTGTAAATACAACAAATTATTATTATTATTATTATTATCAATTAAATTATCAATTAAATATTATTATCAGTTAAATTATTATAAATTATTATTATTATTGGAGTGACAATCAGAATTGTAACTTCTCGGATTAATACAGTGTTTGTAATATAAGAATTGCGTAGCAATATATCACGGATAAGTGACACTATGTTATTAACTTACTGCTCTCTACACTGTGTTAACTTACTGATCTCTCGCTTCTTAGTAATTTATTATCTACATGTAATCATTTAATCATTTAATCATTTATTTTTATTTTGTAAATCTATAAACTAATTTTTTAATTAATTGATTCTTAATTGATCTTAAGTTGATTTTAATTGATTCTGTTTTACGTAAAGCACAGCATTTAATATTTATTTATGTAAGATACATGATACATGATACGTTCATGTTAGCTATAGATATAATTCAGATCATATGGCTAAGGATCTCTTTCCTCGTGAAAGAAAATTCCGGGTGATGTAAATTGTTTCGTCAATATTGTAGACGATAAATAACATATTAGTTTTTCTGTTTTAAATTTGTTTTATTCATGACGCTTTTTATTTTATTTTATGAATAGAACTTCTTTTTAAAAATTAATTTGTAAATTTTCAATAGCGGATTATCAGATAGTAAATTATAATATATTTTAATAAATTATATCCAGCGACAATATTAAAATGTCAGTATTGTGATGCTGCTGGAAATTTTCCGAGCTGCTTGAATCTTAAATGGCTTGATAAAATATTTAAGCCCCCGTAAAATTTCGAGTTATTTCGAAATAAATTTGCAGCTCGAAAATTTTTCAATTACTCGAATGTAGATTTTCAATTTTCAAGTTATTCATAAATATTTGAATTATTCGGCATACTCAAATATTCGTGCTGCAAATATATCTCCAAATAATTCGAATATTAAATTTCAGCTTGCATTTTTTTAAAAATAGTAACTTCAACGTCCTTAGATATTTTTCCGTTTTTCAGCTAGAACTTCTTAAGTAAGGATCAAGCAATAATTTAATAATGTTATAAATACTTTAATTTTTTTAAATTTTAGAATTTCGCTGAAAGAAATAATGACGAGAAAAATATTAAACAAATCCCCGAAATTTTATTTTACGCCTTCAGTTTTAAAAGACATAATTCGATGATGTAAATTGATTGAAAACAATTGCGAAGAAAGTTTTCTTTTAAAAAATATATTTTTTCACATCTATGTAAACATATTGATTTGCAATTGTGAAAGCTACCGTATTACTGCAATAATAAGAATTATAATGATTTCTAATCTTAAATATTAGATGATTTACTAACACCTATAAATTCTTAAATTGTTAAATTAAGATCTTAAATGTTAGATAATTTACTAATACCTTTAAATTATTATTTCCGCTACTTATCCTGCAAATAAATCAATCATCTCAAATAAATTATTAATATATTTTTGTTTATTTATCGCTAAATTATCTATGAAAAAACTATGTAATATTGAACTTAAGATGATACATTTGAAAAAAGGAAATGTCGTCTGTTGCGATTGCATTGGACTGTATCGAACCGTTAAAAGTGTCGGAGATGGAGCGTAAATAATACACGATTGCATTCAAAACCAACTTCCGTGAAATTATATTCTCTTACAGGCTTGCCTCTGTTAAAATGCATGATAAAAATACATACTAATTATAAAAATAAATAATGCTATTTTTATTTTGATTTCATTCAGTAAAATACTTACACACGTTTGTGTGTAATTTGAATAATTTTTCAAAGAAACCAGTGTCGTCTGATATTTGATCAGTTGCTTCGCACTTTGTTCCATGTTTCTCATGAAATGTATTAAATTTTATTTTAATATAAGTTCTATGAAAAACTATGCTATAATTATAATCAATATAATTTTAGTAGGTATAAAATTCTGAAAATTTTATCTTATACAGTAAAATTAATATTCAATTAAAACTCAATATCTACACAAGATTTAAATATATTAAACATGGATTCTATTGAAAAGTTATATTGATTTTTATTTGCTGTAAATTAAGATTTGGTATATTTTATGGACAATGAAAATATTTTTATACTTTCTAAAGATATTATATTCAAACAATACTTGTGCGATAACACGGTTTACAGTATGCTCGACACAGTTTCAACACGTTTGCAAGAAGTATATGCGAGATGGAATCGCCGAACGGAAATAAAACGAAATCCAGAATTGGATACCACCCCACTTTCGGTAGAGGGTAAGATTTTTATTCAAAAAGTTTTAAATGAAAGAATTGTTATTAAAGGTAGAAGATAAAGTATTTTAATCGAATATTAATGGTTTAGAACTTAGACGGTTTGGACAACAAATGTATAAAAAGAGGATGCAACAGAAAGAAGAAGCAAGAAAAGTTCGGGAATTTTGTTTATTTGAAATCAAAGAATCTGAACCATTTACTCCTACTATTAAAGAAAAATCTTTGCTCCTACACTATTGTTGCAAAAGTTGCACTCCATCATCTAGAGTAAGTTTTTGCAAAATTTTATCAGATCTTATTTTTTTGCGTCGCAATGAATATTTTCATTATTTCATTATTTAAATATTTTCATGTTATAAATAAATTTATAAACATGGAAATGAATAAAATCTTCCATATTTTCAAATTACTGCAAATGATATTTTAAATATTAGTTATCACGAAAACTATAAATTTTTCATTATACTATATATATTTGTACAACTAATTTATTAAGTTTGCGTGACAATTGAAAACAAAAAATATTGGTAAAACATTTCGTATAAAACATGTAGTACATATTTTTCATTTAATTTTATTTCTTATAGAATTCATTAGTAAATACTATCAGCAAACAATATTCATCTTTTGGTACAAATATCTTGTTAATGGAATCACGCCGATCGCTATTGTCTAGAATATTACCTCGTGCGATATCTACTTGTTCTTTTAAAGAACATGATTCAAAATTAAGAAAAACAGTAAGTCATAAACCAAAAAATAATTTTATTTACTGAAGTAAAAATTTATTTAATTGTTTATACAAATTTTATACATAATTTTTTTATTTTATATAGGTCTTAGAAAATGAAAGATTAAAGGAAGTAATTAAATTAGTTGCTTGTGAAATAATTAAGGATGAGGGTTGTAATGAAACGATTGCCTTGAAAAAAGCAGAAGTTAGAGCCAAAACTATATTACAACAAATGGAAAGCAAACCAAACAATTTTTTCCTTAAAATTGTAGCATGGATTATTTATATGATGTTACCATGTTTTATGCAATCTGTTGTAGTATTGCCATCTCAAATAGAAATGTTAGTACAGGCAAATGAGACTGGTCTTCCTGTGATATTACTTCCTTTGCATCGTAGCCATATGGATTATTGTATAATCAGCTTTCTTCATGTAATATATGGTATTAAATGTCCATTAATTGCAGCTGGTGATAATCTAAAAATGCCATTTTTTGGGTATGAACAATAATTTGGATATGTATATTAAGTCGTATTATAATGCTATATTATTATTAACTAAATTTTATGTACTAAATAGGAAGCTTTTGCAAGGTTTGGGTGCATTCTTTATAAAACGTCGAATTGATCCCGTTATAGGCCGCAGAGATATTCTTTACCGTGCCGTTCTTCAGACATATATATTGAAAAAATTGGAGGAAGGTCATGTTATAGAGTTCTTTATAGAAGGAACACGTACAAGAACTGGTAAACCATGTATGCCAAAAGGTGGCATTTTAAGTGTTATTCTTAATGCATACATGGAGGGAATTATTGAAGATGCAATGATAGTACCTGTTGTACCAAATTATGAACATATTATTGATGGAAATTTTGTTAAAGAGCAGCTAGGTGAACCAAAGAAGAATGAAACATTTATATCTACAATGAAAGCCATATTTTCTACTTTATTAACAAATCATGGAATTATGAAAATTGACTTTTGTCAACCCTTTTCGCTTAAGGTCAGTTATTCAAATGCTTTTTAATATGACACGTAACATTTATTGCTAAATTCACATTTTCTTAATTATACAATTTTATCATTTCATGGAAAAGGAAATGTTAAATTCTTTCCAAAATCAATCAATGTTGAATAGAGTAAAAATATCTTCTGTTGAAAAGCCTTTAAACTCTACAATATCTAGTTCATCGTTATATGGTACAGATGTAGTTATAGAAGAATACCGTCAACTTGTTAATAGTCTTGCGCGGCACGTTGTATATGGTAGGAATAAAATATTTTCAAAAACATTAATTTGTTTTATTCAGTGTTAATATACAGTATTTTTTAGATTGTAGTAACGCAATACCAGTAATGTCGACCAACATTGTTGCATTCATACTTTTATATGTACATCGAGATGGTTGTACTATGGACGAGTTAATCGAAACATTTGATTTAATGAAACAGGAATTAGAAAGCCGTAATAAAAATATTGCATTTTGTGGAGAAAGTATTGATATTATAAATCATGCTGTTAGTAACATAATTATGTTATTAAATATTTTGTTAAGATAAAAAAATATATATATTGACTCATTTTTCTAGCTGGATATCTTAGGCCCACGCTTAATAAAACTGCAAAATCAAAAAATTACAGAATCAGCTGATGGTCAGCCAATTCAATCAAATTTTGTTACTGTAATCCGTCCTGTGTCATCTCTACCAAATGTAATCGAACTGTCATATTACAGTAATACAGTGGTAACATGTTTTGCTATAGATAGCATAGTGGGTAAGAAAACATACTGTTTTACTTTAAAACTTTAATATCTTAAATTAAATTAATTTATTCACTTTATTAATTCGTTTATTATATTTTCAGTAACTGCTTTGTATGCTGAGTTACAATCAAAGATGAATGATCCTGTAGCTATTGCTCAAAAAGACATTATAGTGTCTCAGGATTTTTTGGTAAAGAAATCACTTAAGCTTTGTGATATTTTGAAATACGAATTTATTTTCTGCAAGCCATGTGAGGATTTAGAACGTGTTATTGTAGATACTATAGTGAACCTCTCACATAAAGAACTTATTATTTTACAAGAGGTATTATATATATGATGCAAATAATTTCATTATTAAAAAGTTATTCATTCAAATTGTTTAATAGGAGTGTTATTTACAAGAAGAACTATGGAGTAAACAATATGCAAAAAATTTTGATGATAGTTCGGATGAAGAATATCGAAATAAGAATAAGGCTAAATGTATTCAGTACAAAGTAAGTTGTTTAATTATGTATTTTAACAACAGTTGTAATCTATTATTTAATTATTTTTTCTAGTTGAATTTAGAACCAGAAATTACAAAACATATGGAATTTTTTCATGTAATGTTGCAACCTTTAGTCGAAGCTTATACTTTTAGTGCTTTCTCTCTTAGGAGATTAATAGGTCAATCACTTATCGAGAAAGATTTAATTCGTGAAACTTTTAATGAAATAAAAATGAATATAGATCGTGGTATAATAAATTATTGTAAGTAATGGCAAATAATTATATTTTCCGATATATATACAAGCCCAGTTGTATATATATATTGCTTTATAAATAATCACCAATTTTATTTTGAAATAGGTGAAAGTTTATCTGTTGATTTGATAAAAAATTCCCTGAAATTATTTGAAAAATGGAATGTTTTGGAATGTCATTCAGAAGAGAATATTAAAATTTGTTATCTGAAAGACAAATATGATACAGAATCAGCTACAATGAAACTTTATGATACAATAGCAGCTTTCAGATGGATTAAGAATGAAAAAAAATTATTTTAACTAGATGTCTATAAGTACTATTTTTTATAAACAACTTTATAAGAAGCTTTGTACATAGTGATTTACAAGTAGCAAGTATGATTCAACATGTTCGCTACTATAGTATAGAACGTTTATCATTAATCAACAGGATTTCTTTTTTTTTTTTTTTTTTTTTTTTTTTTTAATATAACTCATTAGATATAATATATATGTATATGTGTGTTAGAATTCATGATGTCACGTACTAACAGCGAACATGTTGATTTTTTATTACATTAAAAAAAAAATAAGTTAAAGAATTATTACTCTGCGTGAATAGTTTCAAAGTTTATAGCACAAAGCTAATTAAATCCTAGATCTGATCTATAATTAGATTCTAGATCTGAATTCTATATCAGATGATTAATGTGATATTATTATACATCAAAAATATTAGATTTATTTCGTTAATAAAAGTAATTTTTTGTACTATTGAATTTACTACCAATGATTTTCTTTTTTGTTAATATTAGAAAAAAAGATATACTTAAAAAAGTAAAGCACTATTTTTACTATATTTTTATGAAACAGTAAAATTTTGTATGTATGATATTATAAAAAAAAAAAAAAAAATAATAATAAACCGAACAAATAAATATCCTTTTGATATATTCATATTTAGGTACATATATGATTTAAAATTTTATAACTGACGCTATCGGATAACTTCTTCGCATGCCCATACACTTTTCTCTATCAATAAATAATGAATCAACTTTGGATTTTAAATCAGTTTCTAAATTAGATCTAGTGCGTAGAAGTTGTTGATGTTGTGCTTCAAATGTTTGTAATTTTAAATTCATTTCATGTATCATTGAATTTATTGTTTCTACTTCCTCGATCATTCTGTGTAAATGAAAATTCAATGTTTAAGGTTGCTGTCATTGAGTTCTATATAAATTTCTTAAATATACCTGAGTTGAGCATAATCTTTACACAATTCTGCAGCTGGTCGATGTGATCTACTTTCTAAACGAGTGTGTGCAACTTTAAGAGTAGAACTTTTATCTGTGATGGCTTTCTGTATTAATTGCAGATTTTTTTCAATTGCAAAGATTTCTTGTTGGATCTATAGTTACATATATCAATTAGATAATAAAAGCTTAAGGCTCAAGACAACTTTAATTACTTGATGTAAATGTATTTGTAATTTTTCCTTTGCTTCGAGCATTTCTGCAGCTCTTCTGGCTAATGCATTATTTGTATTTCCCCATGCTTCCCACATTTCATGTCCAACTGCATTTATTGCAATTTCTATATCGTTTCGTAATTGATTGGATTTTTCTCGCTCCTTTTGTGATTTTTTTACTACATTATTGGAAGCTTCTGCCCATGATTCGGCTTCTGTGACACTTAAGACGTACAACATAAATTACGGTCATAAATTACAATTGACATGGACTTACCTGGGGTCATATTTTTCAATACCACCGTAATATTTTAATCCTCGACTGAAATTGTTCATTTGATGACATGTAATATCAATTCCAAGTGCAGTTTCTTTATTCTTTATGTCAATTTCCAACTGATTTTGGACAGCTCTACTATTTGTAAGCTAAATATAAAGCAAGAGATTGCAGTGATTGGCAAGAAATTATAGTTTCGTACTTACCTGATTAACACATTTATCCGTAAATTGTTCTAATTTATTTTCACAATTTCTGACTACTTCCACCTCTTTCAAAAGAGCATGCTCAGCTTGGTCATGTACCAAATCAGAACCTGTACTTATACATTTTAAGTAATACAAGATACTTTACGAAAATATCCATGATATAAAGATTTTGATTTATAGAAATGAATATCGCAAACCTGTCCTAGCTTCGCGATAATATAAGCATTCTTGCGCAATGTGCAATTGACCTTCTAAACTCTGTATCGTAATCTGCAGGTTTCGGCGGCAGTCTTGCATTTTTGCATTTTCTATTATCAATCTCTCTAATTCTGAAGCCACCTCGTTTCTCCAAAAGGTAGTATCCGTAATTCTTTCTCCTAATTTACGGCCAGTTTCAGTTTGGCCATTCTGTACTTTTTCACTGGCCTCTCTAAAATGGATTAGTTGTTGCTTAATATGACGTTTATCATTTAAAAAAAATATATTACAATCGGTTTACCGCATCACTCGAACAGTATCCTGTCGTAAGTTTTCAGAAAAATTCCTATTGCTATTCGATTCGTTGTAAAGTTTTAGTTGATTTTGCACCCATTCGTACGGTCCGTATCTTGTGAAAAGTGCAGCTCGTGCTGCATGCGCTGGATTTCTATCAAAACCAGTCACTAGATTTGGAAATCGCAACGGTTCCGTAGCCATTCCTTTTGGCATGTAACAGGTATTAGCGAGCAAATTTGTCACAGGTTGTACAGGCCTACCATAGTCACAGATGAGAGAATGGATAATTTCTTAAAAATAAACTGACATATAAAAAATTTAACGAAAACTCTTACAGAGGAGATGCTTCGACGATTTCATATCCTAAAGTAGGACGCCAAGGATGCGGCTTTGGCGTTTTGTAAAATTCTCCAACTCTAACCGGTATCGGTGGACCAGCAATTTGTTCCATGCATGGTGGTACACCCACTGTGGACCATGGTTGCAGTTGCTAATATTAAAATAATAAATTAATAACGTAGTTTGCAACTTAAGTCATCATGAGTACAAACCGAATACATGACAGTTTCTTGTTTTCCTTCAGTTTTCTCCATTTTGAACTAAAAAGTTAAAGGAATTTAGAAGAATTGAACTGAAGGAATCTAATGCGACGAAAATTTGTATTCCTGCGAAATAATTTTTCACATTTCACTCAGTTCAATAAACAATTTCATAAAATTGATTGGTTTAATTCGAAATGAAAGTTTATTTGAAATCCGGAAATAAAGTTATCACGTGACGTCTGTCATATGATTGAGCCTAGCCTAGTCAGGTGCTCTGTTACCTTCTGCTCGAACGCAGTGTATCGATATCTATTCGACTCGCCCAGTTGTGTTTGTCTAAGAACATGATGACACAATTTTGTAATATTTGCTGTTTCATTTTTATACTTATAAACATTGTATTTCAAATTTCACCCTCACATGCTGATAATGCAGTACCTGTACTGCTATGGGGTGGGTCAATTAATTCTGATTTAACAAGTGCAGTGAATCCTTTTTCAAAGAGTACCAGCGAGGAATTTGATCTTTTCCTGCGTAAAACATTGGAAAATTCACCTCCCGTTCTTCTTTACATAAGAGATAATCTCTGTATTGAGGATTTAGTGAAACACAAACAGGTTAGTATAATATATTTTATAATAGTATACAGTTAAATTCATTTGCTTACTGAGTTAAATATTAATACAATTCCTCAAACTTTTTAGCATCTTCAAAAAGTCATTAGTAGCGATTCTCTACGTTATTTTCCTGCTGTTGAAAAAGCAGTGAATACCATTGAAGACTTACCTTCATATAATCAAACCTATAATGATTATGTCGATTCTATATCCGATGGGCAATTACTGATTGTGCCAATTAGTAATTTAGATGTTATTCCAGAAATGTACAAGACAATAAAGGATTCTAGTCCCAATTTGATAGCTATACTCACAGGGAAAGCCTGTAGTTATAGACGTTCTGAACGAATAAAAAGGGACACTGATTTATATAACACTACTGGACCTTTTATTGTTATGTCAAACAGAGTGTTATTCTATGCTAGTAAACCATTATTATTGAAGGTAAACTTAATCATAAGTTTTTTTCTTTACAATAAAAGTAAAAAAAATAGATAATAATAATTATGATATTTAATAGCCTGGAGAAGATGAAGATAAAATAGAACTTCCACTTAAGCCTACATCTTCTGATCAACCAGGTAAAACACCAGCTTCATCTAATTTAGTCATGAAGTTTAATACACCTAATTCATCTATATCTACACATACGCTTGAATTTATGTTTGAAGTTGAAACTTCAGGATATTATACACTTAAAACAGTTAATTACAAATCTTCTGGAACTTCTGTCAATGAAAAAAATTTAACAACAAATACAGATATTGTTTTTCCATTTAATTTCTCTTATCATTGTTCACAAATTATTACATTTGAAAATAGTTCTATAAGCTTAAATATAACAAATTTCCAAGTACAACTTGATCCAAAATTAGCAAAAGATAAGGATAATATAAAAGCATTTGATGATGCATATGATTGTGTCGGTTTTACTACAATTCCAATTTGGGCAGGTATATTTGTTACTGCCATATTAGCTTTAATTATGATTTGGGCTCTTACCATGATTATAGATATACGTACAATGGATAGATTTGATGATCCCAAAGGAAAAACAATTACTATTTCAGCTCAAGAATAATGTATAATAATATTACATATTATGTACATACATACCATAGTATCTTATAACACAATAAGTTGTCAAATACATTTTCAGTTGCAATAATTTGTATATGTATAATATACATTAAAATTGGTCAATGCTGTTAGTTTTCTAAATACATTTAATTGTAATATTGATTTTAATTTCATGCAATAATACTTTCCTGTAAGATAATGATGAATTTAATCATTCCATTTACCTAACATTGTACTATTTTCAGTATTTATATATTTCTTGTGTATTATGGTATTTCTTTATGTAGTACTTGTAATGTATAATTTCTAAGAAAATTTTTTGTTTTATAGTTTTATAAAAGAATATAATACGGTATAATAGCAAATAAATAAATATGCTACTTTAAATATCTTTCAACAATGTTGTGATATATTAATGACCGATTGAAAGTGGCACAATGTTTATAAAAAAAAAATCTTATATTTAGTCTTTGTATTATGATATACCAGATGTTAATTATAATAAGATACATACATCAAATAATGTTAATATAGTTGTTTGCATATATACGTGCGTATTCATACGCACTCATTGTCTGTAATTGTTCAATTAATTTTTCTTTACTAATATGATTGTAGAATGTTTTGTGAGATTCTATAATATAAATTTTTAATGTATAGGAAATGTATAATATAAAATAATTTAATCGAATTTACTTATGTACAGCATAAATTTATTTATATATAACATACTGGAACCTTTGCACCATGTATTACAATAAATACCATGGAATAAGGTGGTAAAGTAATTTGTTGTGTAGGTTCAAATACAATAGGTTGAAATGATGGTAAATTTCCATTAGATTGCAATTTTAATATTTCTTCATTTAGTTTTATTGTTCTAAAAACAATTGAAATAAACATTACATAATTTATTTTTATGGAAAATAATTATTACATACCTTGATTGTAAACTGTCAGAAGTAAGTACATATAGAAAAGCTTTAGCATTTCTGTGAAATATAGGAATTCCTTGAATACTAATAGGAACAGAAAAGTTAGCTAGATTACTTCCATATACTGTAATTGCTGAAACTTTGCCAATCCATGCTTTTTTTGGAGTGCAATGTGCGTAAAATCGTAAATACTCAAGAGATGTTGATAATCTTAAAACTTTTTCTGAAACAAACTTCTTATAAATTACACTAACCCACCAATCAGGATTTGGCATAAGATCAGGACCAATCATAGCATAGTTTCCACCAAATAATGATTGCCTGGTAACAACATTCAATCCTGCAATGGCACTGTATCCCAATTTATCAAGCCATAAAAATCCAGCCACAAATCTATCTGACAATTCTGGAGCCCCTCCACCATAAGCTGTACTTGTTTCTGCTACAAAAAAATCTTTTTCACTTCTTGAACTGTATTTAAAATAGATTAATACGACTATATAATAGTTACATACATAACCACATAGGAATAAGTTCCCCTGATGATTTAATTGCTTCTTGCATAGATTTAATTTGTTTTGGTAAATAATTAAAAGTTGAAAGATTTGTAAAATCAATTAGTTGAGCTTCTCTTCCATTTAGATAATATTGATGCCAAGTAACATAGTTTACACTATTTTTATCATTTTCTAAAAATGTTTTTGCATAATACTCTCCCATATGATTTGTATCCCCTACATGATTTACTTCTGGACCCACAAGAAGACTTTCATTATATCCTACTTCATTTAATAATTGCCTTAATTGATGATAATCATGTGCAAGTTGAATTGCACTAACATTTCTGTTAAATACATGATGAAAAGAGTTTGGTTCTGAAATTTTATGATTATAAATTTATTTAAAAATAAAATATGATATTTAAAAAATAAATAAATAAAATGCTTACCATTTCCTAATTGCCAATCTAGTTTCATATTTTTATTCTTGGCAAATGAAATTATATTTTTAACATTAATATCATCCCAAGATCCATTATCAGCCCTAATTAGTACATTTAAGTCGAATATCATTCGCAATTTTGATTCTGTAGCAAACTTGTATAAATTTTCAAAGTCCATCCCGTTAATTGTAAAATTACTTATATCTTGGCCGTCTACCGGACTAATTATTTCTTCGGATATTATTTGTGTTGTCTATGTCATATAATTTAATTGGAATTTAAGTAGTTAGTATTTAATCTTCAAATAAATATGTGTATTGTAATAGTAGACCAACTTGATTAAAATGAAGACAGTCCGCAGATGTACCACCTATTCGAACATAAGCTGGCGCAAGATGTCGAGCTAAATTTATAAATTTATTATCTTTTATTGGGAGACTTTTCATATCACGAAGTAATGATGTATCAAGACCGAATGACAAAAATTTGTCTGACACAGTATGTAAAAGCGGTTGTCTTGAATTTAGATAAAATACATGACTGGTAATTGTCCGATTTAATGTATTATTGAAATTCCATGCTGATAATATTAAAAATATCATACAAAAGCCCAAAAGGATTAAAGTAAAACCAGGATGTAATGTTGTTTCTGAAATTTAAAATTACGTTGTTGATCTATTAGGTATATTCGAAGTTTAAATTTTAAATATTTAGCGCCTGATAAAACGTAATATGGCGGTAGTGCTACATGTATATCTTGGCAATATTAATTGCACATAAAAAACAAATTAAGCAAAAGACATTTATAAAAATATTTATGTTAATTCTAGTAAAATAACTTACGAATTCGAAGTTTTCCAAGCTTCTTATATTCATTTTTATCTCGATCGTTGGTTATAAAGTACATAGTAGCTGATAATATGTTCAATTTTTTAATTGAACATATATTAATTGTATTTCAAAATAGTTTTATAATACAATCTTTATTTGATTTGTAACAGGATGCAAATATGTTTATCGAGTACTATAATTATTCTCGTTTACAGCTACTTAATAGTCTCTATTTAAACTCTATTTATAATAATATAAGAATCAAATGTGATGACAAATCCCTTAAAACAAACAAAAAAAAAAAAGGAAATAATGAACATATATACCGTAATTTGATTTAACTTTGAAAAAAGATGTCATTATTTAAGGTGGTGCTAAACAATTTACTTTTGGTAAAATTTTTTATTTATTACAAATGCATGATGTTTCTGTGTTTATTTTCGACTGAAAGTTTTACATCTTGTATAATTAATTTTATCGTTACTTGAGAAAGAAGTTCCTCTCTTACGTACATTATATTTTTTCTTTACATTATTGTAGTCAGGTTGTTCTACATTGAATCGGCTTGTATTATATCGTTGCTGTTTGTGAACTGTGGTAATTATGTTAAAATTATACACAACTTGTTTGTTTTAAATAAATAAATATATGTAAATTTTATTGTAACAAATAAATATACGTATGAATATATACGTATGTATATTTAATGTTTAATATATTAATAAGAAAGTACCTCCAGGTGAAATTTGTTCAGATAGTGAATCTACACTGGAACTTGATGATTGAAAAAGTAAAGATCGGCTTCTGTGTACAGCGATACGATTACGATAAGACGAGCTACGTCGACGTTTCTGTTTCTCGTTTAACTGATGCTTTGATTCTGAAGTACTTAATTCATCTTCAGCCCAAAATGGTCGATCAGTGTCATCGGATATTGGTGGTGCCGGTGACTTAGAAAATAAGAATAATCTTAAAAAAATAAAATAATATACATTTCTAATAACAGTAATTTACAATATTTTGAGAAATTCCAAATATAAAATATTGTTTATCTTTAATATTTAATTGATTTAATACCCCAACAGATATTGTAGTACAGGATGATTGATTTTCATAACCTTCATCTTCGGAAGTTTGTATAGTTTTTCGTGTATCGCCGTTAGCGTAATAACTCATTATATATTTTATGTAAATTTTGTAAAAATTATACAGTTATAAAATTTCAATTTCCTACATGTGTTTGATATTTGTTACACCAATGATTTTTTTGTATTTTGTGTTCAAAATTTAAATGTTTATAAGAAAGGAGACCTGCATTTGGAATAAATGGCAGGCTTTTTTTTATTATGGTAGAAAAAAGTTGCATTATAAGCTGTAATTTAAAATGTTTATTTACTACGTATCTTTTCTTATTTAATATTAAAAAAAAGTTATTTTAGAAAATATGTTTATTAAATTTCTTTTAAATAAAAATGTTGAATTTTTTAAAAATAATTATTCAAAATTAATTAATTAACAAATAATTATTTTCATTATTTATTATTACATCTAATATATAGTTATAATGTTTTTAAAAAAGAAAAATCGAATTTTGTAATTATTAATATAAAATCTACTTTACTGTACTACTACAATTTAAAAATAATAAAACAAAATTTCAGACTATTATATTTCTTTTTATTGACCTCATACATTTTGCACATCCAGCATTATTCCTCAATGCTAATAACATAATTTATTCTTTCTTTCATTTTTTTTTTCAATAAAGTTCTTAAGAACTTTAATGCATCACATTATACATATGTATATACATAGATAGAAAAATTTTCTAATCATTTTCAGATTTTCTACGTTTTTTTGAACGTGGGCTGTCTGTATCATGAGGACTTGGGGTGATGTGACTTCGTTTTCTTTTTATACTACTTTCACTAGCCTCACTACTACTACTTGCTGCAGTTCTTGTTTCTCTCCTAAGTGTTCCATCCCCTGTAACTTGTACCAATATCTAAACAGAAATTAAATTATGTTGCATTTCTTGAAAAGTAATTATATGTAAACAAAGCATTATTATATTTCTATTTTTACCTGCATATGCTGCAGACATTCTTCCTGCATTGAAACCGCCATTTTGTAAATAAATGTATCATGTTTATTATACATAATAGCATTTTGAAACATTAACATAACGTCACGTTGAAAGTGCATTGTAGATCTAATTGTTCCATTGTCTATATTTTTTTTAATAGTAGACAAATCCATAGGTCGGAAGATGACTGAATGATATCCAGGAGCTTGATCTTCTGTAATAGGTCTCAAAAATACAGATGCATATTTATGTGTGGCAAGTCGATTATAAACCAACATGACTGCTTTCTTCCATGCTCTATAATCTGCCCCTTCTCCAGTACCTTCATTTTCAGGTTCACTATCAATAGAAACATTTTGTTTTTTTGAATAAGTTTTCATAGCGCGTCCTCCATTTAATTTGCTTAATGGTGATTCTTCTTCATCTAATTCAGTAGTATCTTCTCCAGCACTTATTATAGATTCTAATTCTTTTTTCACATTTTGTTCACTATCTATACTTTTTTTCTCTTCCTTTTCTTCTTTTATTTGAACTTCTTTTTGCACATCTGACACCGAAGTATTTTCCAATTGAATTTTTGTTTCTTCTTCTAGTTTTGAATCTTCATATGTATTTTCTTCTTTCTTAATAATGGATATATCAAACTCAGATTTAATAGGAACTACAGATTCTGTTTTTGAATTTTCTATTTCTTCTGGTGATACTAACTGAGTAGAATCTTCTATAATTGTTGTTTCTTCTATTTCTTCTTCTTTTATTTCTATATCTTGCAGAATAGAGCTTGTGGTATCTTCTGAAGAATCTTTTGTATCTTCTTTCTTAAATTCATCTGTATAAATTTCTAAAGTTTCTTCTGTTTGTTCTTCATGAGATTTTTCTGGGGATTCTTCACTTACTTCTATAATAGTTTTTTCTTTGACTACAATTATAGGTTCTTCTTTGAATGATTCAATAGATTCTGTACTTTCAATTGTATTTTCTATTATTTGTTCTTCTGTTATTTTCTTTTTATCATCAGAACTACTCTCATCATCTTCTAAAATTAAACTAATATCTTGTGATTTTTCTGTATCCTCAGTACTAGGAAGATCATTTGTTACTTCAGATGAAACACTAACAACTTCTGCTGATGGAACATCTTGCTGTTCACCTGTAATTTTAGCAAGATGCATTTCTAATTGATCCATTTCCATATTGCCTTTATTTTCTAATTCTTCAGAGCACACCCTTTGTAGTTTATTAGTAGATGAATCTTTAATTTCTGATACAATTACTGTATCAGTTTCTTCTTCTTCTTCTACTTCATCTTCTGCTATTTCATCCATTAACTCTTTTGTAGGTATTTTTGAATCACTTTCTTCAGCCTCTGCATTTGAAGTAGAATCCATAGTATCAAATTCCTCAACAATTTGTTTTTCTTCTAGTGGAGTATCTTTGCTATTTTCACCATCCTGAGGGTCCAATTCAGGAACAAGCTCTTCATTTAATGTTACTCTTTCATAGCATGAACTTTTTTCAGACTTTATTTCTTCAGATGCATTTGGTATGGTTTCAGATACTTCAGCAACAATAACTTTAGGTTCTTGTGGTTCAATGGCCACTGTCCCTATAATTTCTGCAATATTTGATGTGCTGGAATCAATTTCTTCAATAGCCATTTCACTTTCTGGTGAATTAGAAAGTGATACAACTTCATCTACATCTCTAGGTTCTGGTCGTTCTGTTACCACTGGTACTTCTTGAATTTGAGGAACAGTGAGGGTATTAATAGTTGATGTAGTTGTATCTAAAGTTTGTGGACTACCAGTAATTTCTTCTTTTATCAACTCTTCTATATCTCCAATAATTTCATTAATTTCATCCTTGTCTATTACATCGGCCATTATATCTTTACGTATTACATCATCTATATGATCTATAATCTGTACCATGCTGTCTGTAGATGGAATATTTGTAGTGTTAATTGTAAGAGATTGAGGGGGTATAGGTGTTTCATTTTGTATTGTAACTTGATGTACAGGTTGAGGTTGGAGATTATGAACTTCAGTAGAGACATTTTGCTGAGATACAATAGTTGGAGTTGATTGTAAATTAGGTAAAGGGCCTCTTTGTGCGTTTGCAGGCATTTCTAACAACATAGATAAGGTTGGTGCGCCAACTGATGGTCTTTCTGATGATATACTTGAAATTGCAGAAGTAACCAACTGATGCAATTGCGGAGACACATTCTGTGTTAATTGAGAATTTGGTACTTTAGGGCTGGAACCAAGTAAGCTTGTGATTGTAGGAGAGCTTACTTGTGCCGTAGTAGTTGAGGTTTGAATTTGTGTCGTTGGACTTGGTGATTTTAATAGACTTGTTAATAATGGTGACCTTCCTCCTCTCGCTTTCTTTTCATCTTCATCCACACTTTCTATAGTTTCCTGAATTTCCATGGTATTTTCAACAGATTTACGTTGATTTATACTAGCTACTGTTTGTGGTGAATTTAATTCTTGCTTTTGTTGACGTTTCGCCAACCATACCGAATGTGCTCTTGCTTTTTGTTCTTGTTCCCGTTCTTCCTGTTCCATTGCGAGCCACATTTTTTGTAATTTGTCCTCTGATATCGATCCAGATTTCAGCATATTTATTTCAGCCTTAAGCTGTTGGTATTCGTCTCTTTGAAAAGTTAATATTTGCCCTAGTTCAACTATCCTTTCTTGTGTTAATTTTCTAACTATCGATTCACCCGTAGTTTCTCCACTTTCTCTTTTTTTCCTCTTAGGAGTATCTGTATTTTCCAACAAATGTGCATATTGAATGGCACAAGATTTTTGAGAAAACCAATCCGGTGGTCTTAATGTTTCTTTCTCAATAATTGCTTTCAATGATCGTGATACACTTATCCAATTTTGATCTCCTGATTTTAATACACTGGAAGCTAAACATAATTGTTCGCGAGTACTCCATGTATCATATGATCTTTTTAATTTTAATCCTACAAATGAATATGTAATTATCAATAAATACAAATTACGCTTAATTTTATCAAACACTTTCAATACCCTTTTAAGATAAGTATATTTAAGATACAATATTAGTATTTTGAATATACTTGATTGTTGTTTACATTATATAGGTTAAGAAGCTTTAAAGATTTTACGTTCTGTATAAACATATAAAGACGACTATAGTAACGTAAAAAGTAAATCATATCATCATGATATTAGTATTTACAATGTTTATAATATAATTGCAATTTATTATTGTTTAAATTTAGGAACTACGTATTAATATTTAATTACCCTTTTAACCTCAAAGTTGTAAATTCTGATATCACAAATAAACTTACTGTCTTGTACTGATGTCATACTTCTCAAGCAAAAATTTTATTATTGATATGTACACGTAAGAAACATTAAAAATTTCAAAACTAATCAATCACCACAGGAATTTCGCTTTCGTTTGAAATTTTGTCACGTTTGATAGTTTATACACAAAAGGTATTCCGTTTATTCCGCTGAAACGTGGAATACGTGGACAGCTGATCTCAAACTTGAATGCAGGGAATACGAGAAACAGAAGTGTAATGGCGGATGCAAAGTAAGCTGTCAAAGTATGGTGCATTATGTTTTTTCTTTGATTCATGAACAATCAAATACGATTTATACAGAAAATCGACGATTAAGCGGAAAGGTAGCAAGTATGCGTTAAGTACGTGAAATTATGAGATAACTAACGCAATCGATGTAATTTGTATATATAACTAAAAGTGCGAATCTCTTGTACATACCAATTAATATCTCTATAAAACAATTTCTACTTTACCATGATGAATAATCGAAGGCGAACAAATAACTTCACTTATGTTAGTTCTTGTGTGAAATACATGATATTTATGCTCAATTTTGTTTTTTGGGTAAGTGAATGTTTTATATTTCTCGTTCTATTAATAACCTCTCATCATTATTATCATTAATAAATGGAATACAAACAGTCGTTTATTATTTAGTAAACAAATCTTATTTATAAGAAAAATTTACGAGAATGAAATTTTAATTGTTTTGTATTGTCATGCAGTTATTTGGAGGACTTCTAATTGGAGTAGGTTTATATGCATTTGTGGATAAATGGCAAGCAACGGGTTCTGTTAGAGTGGAAAATGTATATGACGTGATCCTCAATATATCGCTTGTAATGGTTATTGCAGGAGGAGTAGTCTTTGTTGTTAGTTTTGCAGGATGTGTTGGAGCATTACGCGAAAATACTTGTCTTCTTAAATTTGTAAGTATTGTCAGATATATGCCATCATATTAAGTTTATTAATAGACAAATAATACTTATCTATTTCAGTATTCATTATGTTTATTGGTATTTTTCCTTCTTGAAATGGGTATTGCAATTGTTGGCTTTGTATTCCCACACACATTGCAATCATTATTGGAAGAGTCATTTACAGATAAAATCATACAAACTTATAGGGAAGACCCTGATTTGCAAAATTTTATTGATTTTGGACAACAAAAAGTAAGGATATAAAGAAACATTTATTAGGATCTATTACTCTAATATTTAAAAAATTATTATTTTCAAACAGTTTAGGTGTTGTGGCTTAAGTCAAGAAGGATATTTGGATTGGGGAAAGAATGAATATTTTAATTGCTCCAGTCCTAGTGTAGAACGGTGTGGTGCACCATTTTCATGTTGCATTAATGCTACAGATATATCAGTAAGTGTTTGTTACATTTTGTCAGTAAGAATATAAAATTTAAAATATCATTGGAATTTTTAGAGTGGTCTTGTGAATATAATGTGTGGCTATAAAGTACAAATGCTACCAGTATCTGAAGCAGGCAAGAAAGTATGGACTAGTGGTTGCATTGAAATCGTACGAAGTTGGGCTGAACGTAATTTGTACACAATAGCTGGTATTGCTTTAGGTATAGCTCTTAGTCAACTTTTTGTCATTTATCTTGCCAAGACATTAGAAGGTCAAATTGAACTGCAAAAGTCTCGTTGGCATTCCTGAGCTTGACTTCAGGCCACCTACCGCTATCAGATTCATTCTCCTCCCAGCAGGCAGGTGGCCAATGGCCGAACAAGAGGCCAAGATAATGAAACAAATGTAAATGTCCGGATGACATTACTTGTTCTTTTTGCAATCTCTGTATACATAGTATGCATTCTTTCTTTAATCAGACTCGTACTTTATTTCAAAAACTATTTCCATGTATATTTAAGCAAAGGCTAGCTTTTATTTTCTTTTATATATTATTCTATTTTTCTAATTATTTTTTTTTCTATTATTAACTTATTTTATATCTTTGTCGAATCTTTATTATCATATATTTAATGATAATTATATACTTTCTTTTTCGAAATTTTATACAATTTACAGGCTGATTATGTTTAAACTATAGAAATCCAATTTAAGGTAGAATATCTGAAAGCGAATATTATTCAATCTACACATTTAGTTACATATAAAATTTGTTGCAAAAATTACTCAACAAAAATGAAATTTCAATTGACATAAGATTAGTGTATATTAAAATAAGCGGAATTGATTTTATAAAAACATTGATTCTTATATATAATTCTTGAAAGGTATGTGTTTATAACATTAAATTGGTTGATAATTTTTGCATCAAAATTTTAAAGCATTATTCGCACATTATATGTAATAGTACTATAAGTATTAAGAACATCAAGCCTTTAAATGTCCTACAAAAGACTTACATTAAACAGCTTAAAAAAAGTAGATACAATTCATAAGAGATTTATGATTTTTTATATATTTACATAATTATTTGTGAACAAATTTTACCGTGTGTGTTACTATGCGAAACTTTTATGATTTTTGACTAGTATCAATTACTTAATTCGCCAAAATATAATAAAATACTGATGCGGTTAAAACACGCACATGGTTAAGAATATTACTCAATATCTCTTTTGCTATATATCTTTTTTAATATTTACACGTAATTTATATTACAAAACTATTAATAAGTACATAGTCATTTCTGAATCGATATTACTGATTCTTTTATTATGCTATATATTAGTGTAATTCAAGTAAGTCAAAAAAGAAAAGAACGTCCAGTGCCAAAGTCAAAGCATCATCATTATTTTATTTGAAACAAACTTGACAATAATCTGGTGTAAATGATTTCTTTATTAAGTACATACATAGTACATCTGCGTGTCTTTTTATCAAGAGTAAATGTAAAACATATATATATAAAACTATCTAGTTTGTAATAAACAAATATTATTCTAAAACTGTGTTCTTACCACTACCAATAGATTATTATACTTATAAATCATATTCTAAGAACAAAAAGTAAATTGTTATTACTTCTTGTAAATATTTATTTATATAAAGTAGTATCTACAAACATGCTGTTTGAATATTCTAAAACAACACTTTGCCCATCTATAAGTTCCGAATCTTCAAACAATTTTATTAATGGTGTGTTCATTTCGTTACATATTAGTGCACCAGTTGTATGATGAAATAATTGTAATTTAAATGCTCCTGCTACATTATTGTTGTTAGGTATTTTTAATATATCAGCTATTGAATCAATAGCTTTCCCAATTGTCCAGTTCATGTTTACATAAATACCTTTAGATGGTCCTATATGTTTATTAGATACTGTAGTAGGAAGATATACAAGAAAATAACATCTTTCATTCATTGGTACATTTTTTGGACCAACAGCAGAACCTTTTATACGCATAAGCCTTACCTAATTAAATAATAATTAAATACATTAATATATTTCTTTTTAAATATTTCATCAATATATAACTTTCTTTTCAAATTTTATTATAACATATTTGAATATACTATAGTATTGAGGAAACAAAATTTTTCATTCAAATTTGTTATTTTGGGGATATTTTGGATCACTGAAGTTGAAAATCTAGATCATTTTTCACAAAAATGAACAATTGATTGCAGTTCATCTCATAACAAATTTTGTTTCCCAAATACTAGAATATTATATATAGCTCATACTTTATTAGCCATTGTAGTATTTTTGGATTTCTTCAAAGTATCTGAAATTTCTTGATCTACTATAGCTTTTGCTTCAGCAAATTGTTTTTTTGGTATTTGCCATTTTTTTAATTTTGTTGTTTTTTCTTCATTAGTATATTCTAAACACCCATGATATCTATGTTGTAGACAAAAGTGTTTCTTACATTTGATACATTGCATTTCAATGGGTGAAGTTTCTTTACAAGATTCATCTGAACACTTATAATTTGGTGCTTTTATTTTAGTGTATGTGATTTTATCCTTGAAATCTAAACATTTATGAGAACCTAAATGAAAATGCTCTTTGCAAAATAAATTATGGCAATGATTGCATTCAAATGGTAAAAAATTTAATTGTTTGCAATCTTTGATTGAACATCTCTCCCCAAGATTTGGAAACTCCATTCTCAAATCTATAACAAAATACAGTCTGTGAGCAGAAGAATAACAAACAAATTACTAATGTGTTGCTTATATTCAGTTCTCATGCATATTAAGTTATTACCTACATCTAATTATGAGATGGTGTTGGTGAATGTAAATGATTTTCACTGAGAGTGCCTAAAGCTAGATTATTCCACTTTTGTTCTAATTCTTTCAATGTCATATGAGAATCTCCATTGTCACTTTCAGGGTCAGGTAATTCTTGATTTGGTACTACAATATCGTCAATAGGCAAACGTTCTTTATGCCAAATCTCATCAATTAAATCTAATAATCTACCGTCTCTGCACACTTGACTGTCCATACCGCAAAATATTTTTTTTTTATTTATATTAACACAAAATAATAAAATATTATACTAATTATAACAAAATTAGCAATATTGAAAATTTTTTACCACTATTACAGCATAACCATTAACTAAAGATAGAATAGATCTGACATTCAATACATTTTTATTTTCGTGTCATATGCGACATTACCGACTCAGTCAATTTCAAACACAAGGTATATAATGGTACATATATAACTCGTGTGTATAACATATAGAACAAAATACTTTACAAGTGTAAATGAAATATAGAATTCTATACTTATGTCTGTATTATAATTGATTAAAACAATGATTCCTTGCAAAATTTTTTACATAATGACATTTATTATATAATGTATTCTTAATATGTATTTCTCAATTTTAGTGCAATGTGACTGCATAATCGCGAGAATACTTGTGTTTTATTTATAAAATAAACGAGAGACGAGGCAGAAGAGGATGATGATTTTAAATACTCCCAACTTAAATTTTAATATCTGTACTTTTAATAATCCGTCTATATTGTCGAGTTATTTTCACAAATTTATGAAATGAAATGAATTACGCAGACGCGCAATGATTTGTATTGGCGCGCAACGGTTACGTCGGCGCGGCAGTCAGAATCGCTCGAAAACAGTTGAATATATGTATATGCTCGGAAATGCGCATAAATATGCAAACAATTGTCATTTCTTTATTGAAAACAAGAGGTATAAAACTAATAGGTAATAAAAAAGTAGAATACGTAGGAATTTATTATTTTCAGATTCGTATTATCAACGAAGGAAACAGAATTGATAACAAAATAGTATGTTAGCTCTATCTTATGCTTGTTAATGATTTCTATTGAAGCTCTTTTCATAGCTACTGATAGTCATAGTAAATTGCAGGAGATGTAAGAAACACTAATTTTTGTCGAGGTCAAAAATTTTTACTTCAAAACAACACGAGATATGACTCTGTTCTATCTGTCAGCTTATTTTAATCAAGTTAAAGATATAAAATTTTATTGATATTTTTCTTAACGATTATACTTATTGAAGAAATTTCAAATCTTATCAGTAAGTTCTAACTTAGCAGTAATTTAGTCCTTTGGTACACAATTTAATTATACAGATGCAATCTACGTGCCGGGTTTTTCCACCATTCGCTGTAGTCAGCTCTTTGTAGTCATTCTTCGTAATAAAGAATTATTTCCTCGTAGTCTTATGTCAATCGTCTTGCTTTTTATTTTCAGCAGACAATCGATTTGTATCACGTTTTTTGCCTATTTCCGTGCAAACACCTTTTTCGACATCACATGACAGTCCATCGGCGCAAGGACAAAGAATATAATGGACATTCTTTAATGTGAGCATAGAACCATCTGGATATCCAACGGTCATGTTAATCGTTGAGGCACTAGCTGGTCTACATGTGTCTCCTTCTTCTTGCATAGGTCTGCATTGTGGTATACTATATCTTATTGGTCCTAAAATTGTGTGTTGATCACTAAGATTTCGTTTCTTAAACTAATAGTTACCTTTGATTCATTATAATCATTAATATTTTATTAAAATGCGATAAATACCTATATTACAACAATAGCCTGGTTGACATTCTGAATTACTTTGACAATATGTATAATTCAGTTCATTAGCTTGTGCGTTGCAGGAACATGCCAATGCGAATAAAAAAACAGAAAGCACAAAAATTGGTGTCATCATTGTTATTTTTGCTCGCTGACTCCTGCAACGAAAATACACTTTTTATTTTTTTTTCTTATATATCTCTTACAATAATTTCAATATTATGTATGAGTCCTATAAAAATAATTATATACAAGATCGGCTCCATTTTTTTTTTTTTTTTTTGTAAAATGTAAAATGTTACATAGAATCGTCTTATATGGAACGATCTTTGTCAGAAGTTTATGAGTAATCACACGTTGACTATAAATGTAAATAGAAAATGTACTATGCTTAACTTTCTTTAATTTTTTGATAAAATACCAACAAATTATATTGTTACGATGAAGTGTAATGAAACAAATTGTTTTGGAGAAAAACTTCATAATTAATTTAAACTTAAAGCACATAATTATGAGCGATTTGAAATTCAGAATAAATTCAGAATAAATATCGTTATACGACAAAAAAAGAGAAAAAATTGTATATAGTTATAGTAGAAAATCTTAATATAAAGTTTCAGTTAAATTATCACAGTGATCTCTTCAATATTTACATTTGGTAAAATTTAATGCACACAATGAATAATTTTTTTAAATAATCTTTTTTAATAAAAAAATTTTATAAATTTTAAAGATATGGGGACTCTATAGTTATTATACGTGTGCAAATATAATCATTTATAACCACTTCTAATTAATCTCAAATACATGTATTTTTTCTTACTCTCTTTTTTTCTTTTTTTCGTTTAAAAAAAACTCTTAATTTTGAAACTGTATGTACAAATATACGTGCACACTTACATTTACACATACGTGTAATTATGCGTGTTAATTACGTTGTTTACAAATATACATCCGCACTCGGCAAACACTTGCTCACATTTGATCGCACAAACCAGTGAGTCTGTTTTTATATCAATGCTTCCACCACTTCTTTTTCTTTAAACAAATAATTCGCGCGTATTTCTTATTGAAATAAAATTTACGTTAATTTTCGCTTCCATATATATCAAATTGCTTATATTACTCTGAAAATGGAATTTTATAAACAATAATCTGACACAGAGTATTTTTTTGTAAATAAGAGAAAAAATAATTTATCGATTAAAATAGTTTATACATGGCATTATTGAGAAATTACGCAGTAGATTTCGTGGTTAAATTTATGGTCTTTTTGATAAACATTTAACATAGAATGAATCATATAATTGACGTTTTCGATATGTAAATGATAAATGCAATAAAGGATCATCCGTTTATAATTGCACTATTACGCGATCAATTCAATGGAAATTCCGTGATGTGAGATCGCATCAAATTCTGAAAATGTACATGTAAGATTGATGATATTATTGTTTCATGTTAATACAACGATAATCAACGAAGTACATCAGATTGAATATTGACAGCCTGATTTATAATCTTGTTAAACAAGATTAAAAACTCGATTTTCTGTCATATTTTTCAGTAGAATGGAGATAGGTAAAATCCAGCAAGTTCATCTTCTAAATAACTATTAATTACTTTTTAATTTTTGATCATAATTTTATTCATTTCTTAGTTTATATTAATAAAAATAGTTGTAGAACCATTTTTTTTTTGTCTAAACAATTAATTCATCTGCGGATATTAGCGATTGGACAAGTTGGATTCGGTCACAAACGATTTCGGTAACATCGATATATTTCGATTTTTCTCCGCTAGATGTTCTTACTACAGTCAAACACAGTTCTTACTACCGAAAACTATTACTTTCTATAGATAGAGTAGGTGAGAGAGGAACTGGAAATAACCTTATATCCCATGCAAAAGGGTTACGATGTTTTCAGTTTTCTGGGTTTATAACTATTTATAAAATGAGCTATTTCATTATGTTCTATTTAAAATGGTCGGATGCACGTTAACGACATTAAGCAGAAGATAATTTATTGCTGTATCTTTCAGCATTAATTTTAACACTTTGCCAAGAAATTACAAATTCCGTGATGGGACAAATACCTTTGTGAAATTAGTGATCCCATCTCTATTTTAAATTTTTCATCAATTTAATTATGGTAATTATTTAAAGGTTATTTCAAGAACATGGTAATATTTAAAGATTATGTATTATTCTAAATAATCCATTGAATGTTTTAGGCTCTCTTAGGTGCTCAGTTAGTCATAACACTGATTATGGTCAGTGTTATTCAAAAAGTAACTCCGCATTTTTCTTTGGCAAGATGGATTTTATGTTCTACCGGGTAATCTTTTAAATAATGCGAATACTAACTGTATAACAATTAATATAAGACATATCAATTTAATAGGTTGACACGTTACTTATATCCAACTGATCAGCAGCTTAGAACTCTTGCTGGTGTGCCTAAAGAAAAACCCAAAAAAGGTAAACATACAGAGAATGGGAAGGTTGGAGATGTGTTTCATGTTCCTAGAAATTTGGATATTACGCTTGAAAGTGCTAAAATAACTACGTTAGATGTAGTGCATTTAAAATATTATACAGAGTATCAGTGGTTATTGGATTTTTCTATCTATGCTACTGCGGTTTATATCATGACAGAGGTTGGTAATTTTAGCTTCTTCTCTTTTATATTTCTATTTCTACAATACTTTGTAGCTATATTTATTTCCTATTTCACAGATATATAATTATTTATATCCAATCAAAGACGAAATTAATCTAAGTATGCTTTGGTGCTCACTAGTTCTGGGTTTTGCATTGTATCCTTTTTATGATTGATTTATATTATTGTCAAAGTACATAATTGTTTTAAAAAATTATTACATATTTTCTTTATCTAGTATATAGCAAAGTATTACTTTCTCTTTGGGTGCAATACTTTAAGGGAGAGGAGAGTATAGGTGAAAGGTCTACATGTATTGTAACTGGATTTGCTTATCTTCTTATAGCTATGATGGTTCTTATTGTTGATGAAAACAATCTTGAAATTGGATTGGATAAAGCTTATGCAAGTTTTAATCATAGTGCATCCCTTTTTTTGGACAACCAAGGTCTTTCTTCCACGTAAGTTTAAGCACTCAAAAATATATGCTCAACTCATTATATTTTTATTTTATTCTAATAAAATAATAAAATAACTTTTCTTTTATAGGGGACCAGCATCAAAAATTGTAGTAAAGTTTTTCCTTGCTTTGTGGTGTGGTTTACTTGGTTCTTTGTTCACTTTTCCAGGATTGAGAGTGTCAAAAATGCATTGGGATGCATTAAGGTATTAATAGTAACATAAATCTTGCAATTATGCAATTTAAGAAAAAATAATAATTTCAGATATTATAAAGACCAAAAGTTATTATTGTTAATAGCAAATATCAGTTATGCCTCTCCACTTTTATTAGTAAGTTTATGGATTAAGCCTGTAAGCAGAGATTATCTCACAGTCAGAATATTCAGTGGTATGAATGGACCATTGTAAGTTAAGAAATAATGATTTCTATAACACACTTATCCATCCAAGTTTCTCTTTATAGATGCATGTTTACAGGATGACAACTTCAGCTTTTGAGAGTATGAGATTAATTGCAATTATTGTTGCAGTCTTGTTAAAATTTGTTTTAATGCCAATGTACTTGCAATCATATCTCAATTTAGCTACGCAACGGTTAGAAAACCAAAAGAAAGAAGCTGGTAGAATTACAAATGTAGATCTACAGAAGAAGGTATTGTAAATGATATATAATATTTAATGAAGGAAAATATAATTAATTTTTTATAAATCATAATTATAATTCTTTCTTATAATTTATTTCAGATTGCTGCGGTATTCTACTATTTGTGTGTTGTGGCTTTACAGTTTATTGTCCCAATAATTATTTGTCTATTTTTTGCATTCATGTATAAGACTTTAGGTAACATAAATAGTAATAAGAATATTTAATTGATTGCAAATATGATTTTGTAATTACTTCCGTTTGTTAGGTGGTTATACGTGGGAAGGCTTTCTAAAAGGTTCATCACTTGAAGAATGTCCAGCTGACGATCCACCAAAATCTTTATCAGATGTAGTGAATAGCTACGATACTGAGAAAACTGTTGTGCAAACGGCGCAAGATTTCCAACTGGCTCTGAGTTCCTTAAAACAGGTAATAGTTGCAATGTAGTTATTAGATTTTATTATTTAATATTTACCAAGGATATTTCTTATATAACAGATATTCACTATGGATGTATATAGGGGATTATTAGGTTTAGCAACATGGTGGAGTTGTTTTGCATTGTTTGCAACTACTGCTATGGGTATGTTTTATCAATCATACTTTTCTAGTATGTAAAACAGTACTATGAAAGGGAGTATTTGTTGTCATTTCGCACAAATTTCCGTCGTTAGTTTGTTTATCAATATTAAGACCATTGGATTATTTAATTATATCTTCAAAATGATTTATTTTAAAAAATGTACCTATGTTAAGGTACGCACAATACTGGCTGTCTAATGGAAATATTAATATTAACATTAAAAATTTTATAATATGCATAGCAATAAAAATCTTACAATTATTATATATGTAGATACTATGTCGAAATTATAAAATTTTAAATAGACAACTACGTCTTCGCATTTTGATCTTTTTATTGGATATTATATATAATATTTAATATTTATATAAAAATTTAGGAGAACATTTTATTATATGACGTATTATAAATTTTTGCAAACAAAATGGAATTTAAAAGTGTTTTACAATTAAAAAGTGATGAATGTGTCTCATAAATGAATCACTGCCAGTAAAATAATCTATTTAATATTCCACGAACGACAAAATGATTACAATTGTCTGCGTATTGGCTCGACTAGATGAAAGCAACTTTCATCGATATGTTACGATCATAAGCGAATCAAACAAAAATATTTTGCTGCCTTGTACGTATTCGCTTTAATAATATTTAATTAAAATCTTGTATATATTTCTGTACAAAGTGCTCATTAAAATTTTATGTACAATAATTAATAATTTTATTTGTTAATATTGTGATTTTTTATAGTAATTTTAAGAATTTTAACGAAGTCCTTTTGCCTTTCTCTTTTGTTTTTTTTTAAATTTAATTATTGTATATTGCATGACATCATGATGTTCTGTAAAAGGGAAAACTATATCGAATGATTGTTATTCGTGAAATGTGACATCTCGATACCTCGGAGAAAGTGTGATTGTATGTACAGAAAATGTGTCGATGTCATGCTAGTCACGTATCAACCAGGCTGCTTCCGTGATATATAACTCCTCACAGAGTATCTTTTAGTGTCAGAATAGCTTGCTGATTTTCGTCGGTGATAATACTATCGTTTATTCTAGTGTGAAACCTAAAGTTTTTATACAATTACACAAAATGTTGGTAAGTATTGCTATGTTACTATTTTCATTGCATGATTTAATGAAAGTTATTATTTTCAGAAACGCATAGTACTTTTTTATGTTACGTTTCTTTCGGTATATGCCGAACCACCCATTCAAGGTGTAAAACCAACAAATGTACTTGGCACTTCTGATCAGCACGCATCTTTCAGCTTTGTTAGACCAGGTTTAACGCAAACAGCCTTCGCTTTTAGCGGTCCTAGTTCTCATCAATCATTCAGTTCCAGTATTGGAAATCCTCATTTAGCACAAAGAGTTCTCCCAAACGTTGCTAATGCACTTGCTTATAGAAATCCTGGCTTTGGTTTGTAGCATATTTAGAATATTAGATACTTTTAAAATCTAATTAGGACTGATGTATATTCACCACATTAGGAATATTTCCTGTTGGTCCTGTCGCACATGGTTATGCAACTGCACCAGTTGCGTCCACTTTTGTTTCTCCTGCACCTGCACCGCTATCTTATCAAGCTTCAGTTGATCCAACTACTACACTGGCTTATCAACAGTTACAGCAATATCAACAACCCCAGTTATATAATTATCCTGCAGCTAGTACATATCAAACACAATTAGCGCAATTACTTGCATTACGACAAGTTCAAGCTCAATCTCAATCTCAAGAACACGTGCAAGCACAAGCACAACACGTAAGAATAATATGCTAAAATTACTTTGAGTTTTATATTGCACAAAATAAATATAATTTTCGTTTAATAGTAATCCTCTTCAGGTGCCTGAACAGATTCAATTGCAGCAAGAGCAACAACAGCAGCAAGTTCAGAACTTACTAGGAATTGCTTATTCTGCAGCACCTTCGGTCGCCCGGGTAAAAGTTTCCGGAAATGGTTATAAATTTAATTTCTAAAACGTATGAAATCTCATTTAGATTAATCAAGTTATATAAATTCAAGTAAGTTGAGACATTCCTTCAAATTTCTATAATCGTCATATTAGCCACTTGATTTCAAGTTGCTTAAATTAAAGTTCACTTATCTCAAATTTAAATTCACTTATCTCAAATTTAAATTCACTTATCTCAAATTTAAATTCACTTATCTCAATTAATTTGAATGAGACTCATTATACAATGTGTCCTATATTTTATACCTCTGCATATGTATTTTATTTATTTATTTATATCAATATGTACAATGGAAACAAACATTTTTGTACGTTATAATAACTAAATAAATTGATTATAAGGATTCTAATCATCTTTAGTTGTTTATATTACAGTTCTTTACATTTATATTATTTCGTATATTTGTAGAACTACATTATGTAATAATTTTATTGAAGTTCAAAAGAAAAATGAAACTTCTTCAGGCCCCGGGGGGATTCGAACCCCCGATCTCCTGTTTACTAGACAGGCGCTTTAACCAGCTAAGCCACGGCGCCACATTTTGTAATTGTGTAATAAATATTTGATAAACTAAATATTTTTTTATATTTTTAATTTTCTAGAAGTCGATTGATTTAATGCTTGATACATATAAAATCTAATTTTAAATATCTTTAAATTAGTAATTATCGAATTTATATACTCTAATTACATTTATATATATTTTATATTGATTCTATTACAATTAAAGATTTTTCTTATATAAAATAGTCAAAAATTAGTACTGCAGCATAGATTTTAAGTCACTATATTGATCAGATATATCGTGACTTCTAAAAGAATTTTTACGATCGAATTGCATTTTCTATTTACATATGGAAAGTAATGATATTTAAGTGTAACGTTATATTGAATGTTTGGCATACATAAATACATACATCATACGTAAATTTTTTGAATGCTAGTCTTTGTCGCTGTGTATCGCAATTATAAAATAATTGATTTTTGTAGTTTATGATATAATAATGGAAAGATTTTAATTTAAGATATATTCAAATTATTATATTATTGTAATAAAAAATAAAAATATATTTTTGACCCCGACGTGATTTGAACACGCAACCTTCTGATCTGGAGTCAGACGCGCTACCGTTGCGCCACGGAGTCTTTGTTACCATCGATTTATTTAATGCAGAATATATTGCCTTTGGTTCTTATATTAGAATATTAAATATTAATATACAATTTGTATTGACATCAAAAGAAATCAAATAAAATATATTATTTTTGCAATGATTTTTATAATAATTTGTAATAATTAATACTACATATAACGTAATTTTTTTATATGTGTCATGAGTTAAATAGAATGTGAATTTAATATGTTTTGTTCTAGATAGTAATTAAAATGTAAATTCAATAAATTAAACAATACACGTAGTTTTTTTAATATACACGTGTAGATTTTTAGAAAGAAAAAAAGAGATTTTCTTGGAAAATATTCTCAACGATTGATCGTTTCAATATTGTATCCTATTAAAAGCACGTGATTCGTGCTCACATCCCGCATGCAAGCCTCGAATTATCCGAGAAACATATTCGCTAGGAAGCTACCTTTCTCTCTACGTTGAAAAGAGTTTCGCGCGGGTTGTCTCACAAAGCTCCTCCTAGCATCAGGATATCATGCAACGATCGCAACGTATACCAGAGAATATGCTGTTACAATATTCCGTCATACCATGACTTTCGCCCGTGAGGAATTTTTTCAACAGGAACGCATGCAGCCAACAGTAATTTCATGACGCCACCGATAGAAGCGCTAGTGTAAGCATTGAATTGTGTATGTGTATACGCATGTTCCTATATATTTTAAACTTCACTACGTACAAACAAATCCCCCACCATTATTCCGAATCACATGTTAATTTTAGGGGAAAGCGTAATAAGTTTTGATCCATTCGCGAATAACTAGGAAGAATATCTTGACATATTAATTCTATGAAAGATAACAGAGAAATGTTTAAGACTTACAGGGAATTTTACCTATATCTACATATGCATGAAAGAAGCACATTATTAATTCCAATTTTGGGGAAAAACGGTGTCACTGTCCCGTGATTGCACATTACACCGTACAGGTAAGGTTAGGGCATTGGCATAATGCATTATCAAGCAAAATTCCAAAGCGGCAGGATGTGTATTGATATTGGAAATACATTAGGAGATACAGATTTACCAAAATTTCTGACCATACAGGGTTAACGAATCAATAAACAATAAAAAAAAGTTATGTGAGCCAATGAAGTATTGCTACGTCACAGAGGTGCTTAAGACCCGTCGGCTCTTCCTCAAAATTGTGTCTTTCCAATCCGCGGCTAACATGATATACATGAAAGTATCATTTACTACGTTTAATATCTACCATAGTTTATGCGCTCCTGTTTACGGATCGGTTAAATTGTTGATTATGTCCATTCTACCTGCTAACTACAGATTTACTGAAGGATTGTAAACATATATATAAATAATTTATACACTTACACAACTTTACATAGACGTGTAAACTAACATTTGATACGAACTTGCGTGATAAATGAATTCTAAAGCTTGCCTTATGGAACGATCATCACTACGTGGAATCAATTCACAATTACTGCTGATGATATAAATGATATACTAACTTTTACACAATTAATATGTATAACACTAAATGTAATTATACATAAAAGTAATATTTATTGATTATTATTTTGAAAACTCAAAGATTGAACTCGAGGATGGAACGCTGCGTATGTATTGTACAGAAGAACAAACAGGTTAGTACGCTAAAACATCTTCCTCGACTAACATGCTAGCCTAATCTAAGGAGGGGCTAAATGAGACAGCCCGCGCGAATGTCGCTCAACTGTACGAGAGAGGAGAAAGGTGGTTCAGTCATGTTATCCTAATATTTCGCGTCTTGTGTGCGGGATGTGAGCACGCACCGCATTTTAATGTAAAGAAAATGCGTAGATACATGTGCATACATGTTATATGTAAAAAGTATATAATAAACATATATATTAATTTAAGAGACATAATAACTTTTTTAAAGAATGTAAAGAAAAGAGTATGAATAAACTAATAATTTGTAACGAATTTTATTATAAAAAATTTTACTCTTTTTCTATCAATGCTTGTTTTATGAAGATTTTAATATAATATATTTTTTTAAATTTCAGGTAAATTAATAGCAAAATAAAGATACATTAAAAAAAGAAAAGATGAACCATAGTTTATTGACCCCGACGTGATTTGAACACGCAACCTTCTGATCTGGAGTCAGACGCGCTACCGTTGCGCCACGGAGTCCTTTTTTCGACCAGATTATATTTATTAAAATCAGAAATAAAAAATATATATATTAATAGAAGTCAATATTTATTTGCATTTTGAAACAATGGATTCAAGAAAAATGTAATCTATTTAAATATATTTAAGTATTTACATACTACTTAATTTTTGTAGAATAAATACAAAAAGATCTAATATTGATGGTTATTTTATTGAACATATATCGTAGATAGACTGTATTAATTGAATCACTTAAACATTCATTCTATTTTAAAGTTTTGAAATTTATATTTATTTTCTCCACTCAGTAGCTAGCCCTTCTACGAACAATGTTTTTTTTTTTTTGAGTTTAAGACAACCAAACATTGGATTTGCCATCCTTAACCTCATTCATACAGACAAATTTTCCATACCCAATAAATAATACGTGCTTCTCTTCACTGATATCTTTACTGACTATACAAATATCTACAATAAATTGGATCTCAACAATCCTTAAAGTACGTTATCAATAATGACTCATCATTAACATATTAATTTTATTTCTAACAGATTTTAGAACGAAATCATTAAATCATTCAAAAATCATGTAATATATTTAAATATATAAAAATACACGAGGGCTATCAATTTTGTAAAAAGTACAGAAGATTATATAGCTTATATCAATTATATTTTATACGCATGTAAAGATAAACGAATGTAATCGGATATCTTATGTATCTATCCATAGGGTGTGGCTTGTGGTGGCATCTTCAGAATGAAACATTTATTAGGCTAACATGTTATTTAGAAGCATTGTCGTATTGAGTCGGTAAAATAGAAAACCATATGGCATAAAAGATGAATAGTCATTTTACTATTCCGAGTAATAAAGTTCATGAGAGATACGATAGATGTCGTTAACTGCAGTGAAGAAGCAACAACCTCCTTCTTATACGTAATTTCCTGATAGGTGTGAACCACGGCGCCGCGTGCCGACGCAACCTAGGGGACCTTCAAGGGAGTTGCTACCACTGTCTTCTTTCATTAATTATGTGTCGCTGATTCGTGAAGGTTAGTCAGAATTCACAAACTTATTATGTATTAAAGTATAATAATAAGGCAAAAAAAAAAAAGAAAAAATGGCAGCGGTGGGATTCGAACCCACGCCTCCGAAGAGACTGGTGCCTTAAACCAGCGCCTTAGACCGCTCGGCCACGCTACCAACCATGAATAATATTTTCACACAAAATAATATAAGGACTATTAACAATATTCGTAAAACAATCACATTTTATATATAATATTAAGTTATAGCACATCGAATTTGTGACTTTTATCTATGACATATGATAGTTTTTGTCGAATAGAATCCAAAAATAACGATGAGGTTTTGTATCTAATTAGTTTAAAAGTTATTACGTATTTACATAAAGTTGTATACTTTACTTGAACGTATTTACATAAAGTTTATGTATACTGTATAGTTAGTTTGAACATATGCTTGGGCATGCAATGTTCGATTTTGCATTATCGAGAGTTCGATTAATGGAATGAATTCATATTGGTTTGAGTCGAGTTTAATTATTATTATTAAGGTATATGTTATCGTTGAGTACAAAATTGGCGCCTTGCGAAAGATTAAATACGCGAGAGAAGTCGGTATTATGACGATGACTTTATCGATCAAATTCAACACGACGTTCAAGTAAATTATGCAATATGCATAAACTTGATATTCGTAGTATAACTTTTAAAATAATAAATTGCTGTGCCTCGAACTTGGAACTTTTGGATTCTATTAAAAAATTATATAATTACAAATTTAGTTTGCCCTAAAACCCTCCCTTCTTGTTATCTATTTCATCATCTATGTATATTTATTCTATTATAGAAATGTATGAAAAATATCTCCAAAAAGAGGTGTTTCTAAACAGAATTAGGAAAGTGTGTTGCATTGATTCCAACAGAAACATGACGTTCATGTAATTTTTTTGAAAACACTTTCTAAAAGATACCGGCGGAGATGTGTGTAAATTAGGGTGGGTGGTGAGTAAGTGGTCCATATATAGAAGCGCCCCCACATTCACCAATACGAACGCACACCTGTCACGCATATATACGCAGCACGAGGGCCGAAGCGCACACTTTTTGAGCTTGAGTTGCTTAAGCTTCTACCGACTTGACGTCTCCACGTTCTCGGAATTGTAAAATAACAGTTAAAATCAGCATTCATCATGCCTGGACGTCCGCTTTGGCAGGTAAATTATGTTTAAAAAATTCTCATTTTTATATACTGATATCCTCGCACATTTATATATGTTCGCCTTAGTGAAGTAAGGACGCTATGAAGTTGCTCGCGCCAATTGACTTAACCTTTAAATTACAATTTACATTTGATTATTGATTTTTACAAACTTTTGTTTGCGTCGTAAGTATAAATTACGCGTCAGCTTACAAAAGAGTTTTTCAACTTTATATTTTATAATTTGCGTATCTTAAAATCACTATACTTACATACACTGTGGCATGAGATTCATATTGTTCATTCAAACATGTGTTTTTGTTTATTCCGTGATTTGAATCAAAATTATACATGAGTTGTAATTTCAAGATATTATTAATCAATGAGCAATTATTAATCAAACATTCCATTTCGAGAAATGGAATATTTTATAAAACACGCGAAACATCGAGAAACGCGAAAGAAATATCGATTGCCTAATATACTGAAAGTCCATCTATTTCAAACGTCTGACTCAAGACACATTTCCGCAATACTTTTTACAAAATTTTCGTTGAAGTGTTTCTAATTCCGTAGAGATTATAAACTATGAATCATTCATTGCATCGTCATCTGACTACATAGATACACTGTTTTAATTTATACTCGAGATCGTGTCGTTCTCGTGTAAACGAGCACATTTCTACATTTCATTTCCCCTAGAATTTTTTAATGATAATACAACATAGAACATTTCGATGAGTTATCGGATATCGTATTATGAGATATAAATACTCGATATTAACACGATATGATGTTAATCATAACGTGAGTCCAGCATTGGCAATCTGCTGGTATACTGCGGACATCCAAAAATAACGCAAAGGCTTGCCAAGCTAAGCAAAAGTATGAATCGAATCTTATGATACGGACACGTTAAAAAGAGAAAAAAAATAAAGAAAAATTTTGAGAAAAATTTGTGTTACGAGGATGACGTTATGTATGGCTTAAGCTTTACTTACAAACAAGTCCTAGGTATTTTAGCGACTGACTGACATACTAAAATTAACTTGAATTTCTTCGGATTATTGAGGAAAATATCCATTTTCTCAATTTCTATCTGATCTTATTCATTATGATATTATTGTTATACCATTTATAATCTTTGTCAAGTAGATTTTTAATTTATTTCAACCCTTTTTTTCTTAACGTTGTGAAGAAAGTAGCAGACAATTAGTATTCGTTGTAAGGTTTATGATTTTAAATAATTTTGATTACAGATGTACAATAATATAGATAATAGAAAATAACAGCGCTGCTTTTTTATTTTGTACATTTTTACATTTTTTATTTGTACATTATTAGCAAATCGTGTGAGAACAATTATAAATCTTAGAAAAGGCATTAAGCTATTCGTTCGAATTTGCAAAATATTCTTCGATATAGAAATTAAGATAGAATCTTACATTTACATATTAATGTAATTGAGAAATTCTGTTGGTACATAAATTTTTCTTATTCTTGTCTTGATGTAATTGATAAGTTTTTGCTGGTACTTTATATTATGTTTCAAGAAAGGATGCATTAAGAAATCATTTACTTTTGACATTTTACATGTATATATTTGCGTGTGTAGTGTATGTGTGGTTTTCATTATCTTAAAATAAAATTGTTTCATCTTTTTCTGAGTAGAATGAGTGTATATGCGTATATTTGTTTCTGAATGTAGTGTTTAGTGTTGTGACTGTATACATGTATAGTATGTTATGTTGATTATGTTATGAGTAAATGTAATGTAACGTGTAGTGTATTAAGTATTTGATTAATAATTACAACAGGATTTCACATTTACGTATATAAGAGTACAACATTGTGTTTCAATAACAAATCACTGAATTATTTCAATATATCTAAGGGAGAATAGTTTTTGGAATTGGTCGAATTTAGTATTACAAAGTCGCGATTAGAATATGTAGTTTGAACTGATCGATAGTTGAGTTCTTTGAGTATCTTCGAGATCGACAATTAGTAGCAAAAAAATATTTATATCTATGTAGATTTTTATATCGCGTTTTCTATCACGTGTATGTAGAAGATTTACATGTGTCGGGTATTGCCGAATCCACCGTGACCAGCTTGACTGGCTCCTTTGTTAAAACCCATCTGCAAATTGAGTTGACCCTCGCTGGCTCGAAGCTGTTCCTCCGAAAATATTCTCTTATTTTCATCGGCCATTTTCGGCCCTAGACGTGGCCCAGTATATTCCGGATGCTTTTGCGTCTATGTGGAAAGAAGAGATACGATGAGTTGTATGTTAATTCTTCGTTAAAATTTTTTCTTAAAATTTCAAAATCTGATTATTTTTAAGATACATACAATTCTTCCAAGGGCATAGAGGCACAAAGTAACTTGTGGGATGTTGCGTCTTTCGAACAGATCAGCTGTCTGGAAGATTTCTTCTTGCGGGACGCCGTATTCTTTAATGGCTGCCTGAAATCTGTTCCGAATTACAGATTGATTACGAATTGATAAATGGAACTATATTGAAAATTATATTGAAGATTTTAATTCTATCAACTGTTCTTATCAACTGAGTTTGAATTAATAATTATAGTGACTCTTAAAACGCTAAAACAGAAGTGTATATATAATGTAATATTTCTTTAATATACACACAGGCCGTATTTCTTTAAAGTTCCTAAATTTAATTTATTATACCTTTGAACGTTCTCCATAAGCTGAAAGTTAGTTCCCTTGGACTGAATCTTTTTCACGGAGCCAGGTGCCAATTTATTGATAAGCTTGCACAGAATTACCCCATCTTTGAGTATATCCTCATAATTTCCAGGTGGAAGTTTCTCTCCCAGAACAGCCTCGATCCAGGCCATAATTTCACTTTCTTGTTCCTTGTTGCGTGCCTAGGAACCGGAAGTATAAGTCTCGTCAATTGCATGCTCCGAAATTAGAAATCGTTGGACGGTAAGGTATTGCGGCAATCGATATCGTCTCGAGAGACAGAAACGGTCCAGCGAAGTGTTGCCGGGCAATTTAAAAATGTCATGAACGAAAATAGACCGCGACGGTATTATGTTACCGCGAGCATAAAGCGAACGTCGAAAATAAAATACCGCCGACTGATTTTGTTGGCTTTTATTAAAACTGGCAAGAAACAACAACGGTTCAGCCACCTGTTTCTGTGTCGTGCTCGAAGATACTGATTTCTAGTAAAATCGTCAATAAGACGAAATTACATATTTGGCACTCTGACAATTGTCTCGCCTCTGTAAATTTCTTTCCGCGGTGTCTGTATTAATGAAATTTTTATCTTTCTTTCATCTTTCGGGATGATCGTAAGATATAAAAGAAATTTCGAAAAATGGTTAAGAATTTTTGCTTATTTCTTATCTGATAATTCTATTCTATATAATAGTTTTCTTCTTCGAATCGATTTATAAATAACGAAATATCGAGAATCAATTCGTATGTGTTTCCTCGTGATTGCCAACGAACAATTGACATAAATAAAATCTGTCTCTGTGACAGTATACAGATTATTATTTAATATTACAATAGATTAGCATTTAGCAACAATAAACCTTATTAAGCCTTTATTTTATGATTTTAGATTTATATACAATTTTGCCTCAAATATTTTAGCGATTACATTAGAAATGTTTAATGTGAAAAGATCAGTGGTGGTCTCAAAGGAAAATCTCTAGCATATCTGCAAAATGTCAAGCCTTTTGAAGCAATATGTTCCTTCTCGAATACTCTCAAGATGTATTTTAAGCTTGATTCTCAAGGGACGTTTTCGTTCAGATCAGATCCATCTCTCGAAGACGTTTAGTGAACGATTCATTAAATTTCAAATTAAATTGATCGAATCCTATCGAGTGATTTTGCTAAAGATTAAGTCGACTATCAGCGCTGAAAATTTCAAGCGATGGTGATGATATTAGGAACTTATAAAGGTCATATCAATCTTAAATTTGAAAAAAATTGTTCAATAACACAATATTAATGACTTGTTGCAGAAGTCGATTTATCAATTTTTTTTTTTTTTTTGAATTGATATTTTCCGCCCGAAGACGTCGCACAGATAATTACGTAAGGATATTTATCTTGGGGTATAAATACTCCGGATGGGACGGGAGGAGGAGATACACGTCAAAGCCGATCAGTAATACAAATTGCCATTTCAGAGTTACGAGGTTGCATCGTGTCAATAATCTGACCGACATTCATTGGTAAAACTAAAAACAGATATCTTGGATAACGTCGGACGTCGTTCTCTTTCTTTGTATTCTTAATATCCATTTCTTTTTCTCACAACTACTATGTGTCAAGATTAATCCAGCAATCTGGGAAAATCGCCAAAACGAAATAGTTCAAGGTCTATTCGTAATTAGGATTCTACGAATAACCACGATTTCGCGTGGTAGCGAAATTATTCATATATCAGGTGTATAATCGTATGATCAAAGTTAATCATTGTTTCCACGTGGAACAAACGCTTGATTCCCAAACAGAATAGTAAACACGTACCGGCATCTTTCTTCTTTTTCTCTTCTCTTGAATACTGCAATCGTTGCCACAGGGCTGAGCTTTCTTGTATGTAGTATAGGACAGGAGAACGACTTTTGAACGATGACGCTGACTAGAGACTAAGTCGGACGCCCTGCGTCGCGACGCTATATGCCGGTCTCCCCTCCGCCGTATCTTTTTCCGACATTCAGAAACGAGTATTTTTTGGCCCATTGCCCAGTGGGTATTCCCACACCCCCGCCAATGACCAGATCTTGACACTGCAGCCCTATTTACAAGACGAAACAAGAAATATGCTTGTAACGTTCTTAATAATAGAGCAAATTTCTTCTTCTTTTTATCATGGTTTTCTCTTTGATTTTCATGTGATTTACGATAGTATTTACGATAGTATGTTTGGCAAGTCTAATCAATAGGTCTAATATATAAGTTTATTACTGCGGATCTAATTTTCATTAATATATGATACTATACAGAGTAATGAATAGAAATGTTGACATAGTTTTCTTTAGTGTTCTTCTGTCTAAATTTGTAAAAGGCGTATCTTTTTATTTAATTTAAAAATATTTTTAGTTTATTTAAAATACTGTTATAGATAGACTGTCAATTTTTATGCATTTATAAGATATTGAAAGATACAAGAACAGTGATAAAAATGTCTAGTAATAATTCTATGCTATTTTTCGTAGATTTAAAGATTCTTAGGTTCGGAGACTCGCTTGCTACACATCATAATCGGTTCACAGTCTTGCTCGTATACAAGAACAGATGGCTTATTTTTACATCTCGTTCGTAGATTTTTCCTTTTTCTTTCTTCTTTTAATTTCCTTGCAAATAGTGCTTCTTTGAAGTTTCACAATCCTCTTCAACCGTGAACAAAATTACGTGCAACCCTACGGAAATTAATTACAGAATTCCCAAAATACTAAGCATCCAAAATAGCATGTGCAACTTTGTGCACATGCGAGGGAATCGTCTGGAACCTGAATTATTAAAGTCTCGGTATTTCTAACAGAAGAGAAATCTTTTAATAATTTTCGTTTCGCTTTTGACGAAAGATGTCAAAAATAAGTCACGAATCGGTTATATTGGAAATGTTTGGTTCATTCGTCACAACTATTTGTTGTTTATTATTAAATACTGACGTCGTGAATAAACTGGGGGAAAGTTCGAATAAATGTGTTTTTGAAGGAACGATGGTTAATCGGTTCGTGGACAGGCGCCAGATGAAAGATGCCGATAACCAAGATGCTCGTAATTTCTAGATTCTGGCCACTTCGAAGGGTGAGGCCACCGCCGAGTTTAGATTCCGTCAATTGACGCTGTTTCCAAGTTTATCGTAACACAACGGATTTGCGTAGATGGCTGGAGTGAATATTTGCATCTGATACATTGAGATCAAGTTACGTAACAAAAATTAGACTAATCACGTCAATGAGATTCTAACTAAGATCGTCCTATAGTAGTTTTTTTAGACAATCCGAATATTTCAAAAATATTTGTATATATTCCTATTTCCTAATGAAGAATGTGATAGTTAATAAGTTAATAATCTGTTCTTTATTTAACTGATTTCGGAACGAATAGTTAATTAATGATTAAATCCTTTTGTTTTATTAGAGCTTCAAAATATTAAATACTTGCAAAGAATATTTACCTGGTTGCAGAAAAAAAAAGAATGGGGCAAGACTGCATTACACGGCATTCTTCTCCTGTATGTATTTAACGTACCACCTCCTACTTTCCTGTTTTCCTGCGACAATGCATTTCCAGCAAATACTTAACGCATCCTAATTTTCAATCAATTGTAAATACTTTTCATAGATAGTATGTATCTTAAAAAAATTAGATTCTTAGAAAGTCTCGTTCCTAGATGATTCATGGATTTTATTTGACAAATATTTGCAATAGTGAAATATTTGCATATTAAAAAACATCTATTAATTTCTTAATGTTAATTCATCTGAAATTAAATTCTAAAACATATGTATTTTACCCTTAAAATAACTGTTACTTCATGCCTACGTGAATTTGTTGCGTTAGTTTGTCGATTTACCACCAGGTGGTGTCATGGAAATAATGATTCTCACTGTTGAAAGATCACACGACTGTTATTAGTAGGTCTAAGAAACATGTTCTTGTTAGCTTTGCGCAGTGGCGATATCGTAACCAATGAGGTTCTACCGAGGTGCGATTATTGCTAGTTGAAAACTTTTACCAATACCCCGCCATGACGATGTGAAATACCATCGGCTACGGCAATTTTTGAAAGTTTCTGCGGAAACTGATTATTTAATTCAAAAACATTTTTTATTAATTTTTTTTTTTAGATTTTTCTGTTAATAAAAAAAATTTTTCAGTAAGAGAGGTGCATCTTTTGAAATATTTTATATTATAAAGTGTTCTAGAGTCTAAATTTTTTAGTGAAAAAACGTAAATGGCGTCATTGCACAGTATGGGAATTCGTTCAATTTTATCAGTTTCTCAAATATATCGTAACTTAAAGATAGAAGAAACTAATGAGAATACCACAAACACATATGTGAATGCCGTCTGGTGCTGACAGTTGTTAGCTATTTCCAGATTTTGTCTTCCATAAAAAATGTTTTGACCATCATTAATCACTTGGAAGAGCTATTAGGGTTCCACGCACGAAGGTTTAATAAGATTAAAAAAAGCACGTGTTAAAATAGTCTTTTAATTACAGGTTGCTGGCAAACGAGAACCGGAACAAGAGGCTGAGGCTCAGCAATGGATTGAGAGAGTGGTCGGAGAAAGATTTCCGCCAGGTACGATTATAAAGCTCGTAATCGTAACATTTGACTTTTTATCAATTTACGCATTGTAAATGCGTAATTTAGCTAGAACATCCAGAAATGTGGTATATTAAGATTTATCGTTGATACTACTCCCTTGCGAAACGTGCTCTCGTATATGTACTCCTGTTCTCCGGAGGTGGTGCAGTTCGAAAAGCGTGTCAATATTACCACCCCCGTTCAGGACCAGTGCAACGCAGCAAAGGCTAGCTGCAATCCTATAATTCCCGGGTACAAATGTCAGACCGCGTGACGTCGCAAAGGTTAAGCTTGTTGGCTGGGTCAGTTATTGGCATATCTAATGAAAAGCGACAAATGGAAAAGCGAAAAGAAAAGATAACTTAAATTTTAGAGACATATGCTGGAATGAAGAAGAAGGATTTCTACTACGTATTATCATTTATAATGAAACATACGTTTAATACTTATAAATTTAGTATTTTTATTAGTAACTTAATTAATAACTTTACTGCTTATACTTATGTAATATATCTGTAAATTTTAATGAAAAGTTATTGATCATAAGGAACTTAGATACAATAGAATACGGAATAGAGTATGGAAGGAGAATGATAGCAGGTGGTTGTTAAGGGTAGCTATAGCCTCTTTTTGCTGATGTTCTCCTAATAAAACGCGCGCTTTGTTACGTCATTCGAGTCACCCTATTGAACGGCAAATAGGCAGCAACCCCTATGTCGAACGTGTATCCCTGGTTCGTGAAATACGCCAGGCGTCGACGCAATTGCCATGCTAAACGAACGATTGCACACTCTTTTATATAATACCAAGAGCATCAAATTAAGATGAACTGATATTTAATGTTTTTCACACCTATTGTAACATCCTATTGAACTATCATATTAGCATAAAAAAGGTTACATTCTTAATCGAAACTTTCATTGAATAAATTTGATTTCTAGAATAGACAATTTTCACGTTAGAGTAAATAGACGATGTTTAAACTCCAAACACGGTGTAGTTACATTTTATGTTACGTTGCGAACTTATCCCTTGAGCATTATCACGCAGTGTCAGTTCCCACCCACAGCAAGTAGCAGCTCTACAGGATGATGCGAGCCGGGTATTTGAAGCTTTTGATGTTATTGACTCGTTTAAAATTGAACTTGGACTACCACCTCGGTTCGATTGCCGTCGCCCACTTTTCCATCCTTTCGATTCATCCCCAACGTCGTTGTCCTTTGTCGTTGTGTTTGATGGCGTGCAAGCGGAATTCGATGCGTTCCAGGATTCTCGAATCTTTCGATTCTGGATGTTAGCCTGTTCCTGGAAGCTCGCGTGGCATGCTGGACACGACCCTTGTATACCAGTTTGTATTATACACTTACAAATATTTTTTGGACAAGGGTAGGAAATTGCGTTTTATTTGAATATTAGCAGTCTCGTGAAATGTTTAGAAACTTTGACAAATGAACAAAAAATATGAAATATCTAACTGAAAAAATTTTTTAAAGAAATTTGATTAGCCTATTAAGAAAAGAAATTAAAAATTAATAAGTAGTGAAACATGGAATTGTAAAATATTAAAATAGTGACAAAAGTAGTTTCTTTGTAAGATTAGAAATATTCATATATGTGGAAATGGAGTTCTTTGTTATTAATAGTGTAGGAAAGAAATTCAACTGAGGAACTCGTTAAACAGTTTTTAGCAATCTTTTGCCGACGACACGTATTGATTTGGCGTCATCTGTTCATCATGTTACGTCGTAAGGACGCCAACGTATCAGGGTCGCATACGAGAACCCGGATGGTCATGTGAAACATCGTATTGTATCATTTCTTGTTCCCCCTTCTTGCACACCCTCCGGTTTTCTTGTTGTAAAGCGAATTAAACATTAAGGATTCTTCACAACAATTGTTCCTTTTCTATTTCTATTAATTTATTACAACAAAAGATCGAATATTACATTTATCAATGTTTACATTACACAATTGCACATATGTATAGAGTTATATAATGTTGTTCTCTGTAAATTGAAATAGCCTCAATTACAATATTCATATTTTATTTTATCTTATGTTTGATTGATTTTATATATAAATAATCTTCAAAGGAACGGTATGCATCCGTAGTATAATCTGATTCGTTTCCTGTTAATTGCAGATTATTAAATAATGATTTAATATCGTTGTGTATCGTTGTGAACACCCCTTAAAGCTCGTTAGGAAGATGCTCGAAGGATTTCAAGGGAGGGAAGTGTCAGTCATCCGTTCGTCACGGTGGCACAACTAGCTTGCTTGCACCAGGGTACTAGCAGACGTTTGAGGGATTTATGGCTTGCCCGCCACGTTGACGTCAATGTATCGATCCCAGTATCCATTGGACCTTAAACTTTCCGTAATTCAAGGTTTTCTCCTTTCCTTCTCTGGAGGGTAGCTCCAGCAGATAGGAGCTGTTGATATGTCGAACTGCTCGTCACGAAACGTTGCGTGACGTCACGAAAGCTCGCAGTTACTAGGGTAGCAAAGAAGAATAGTAGATGAATTTATGGCTTTCCCGCCGGCGAAGGGTTGGCACCTAGCGTTCACGTACAGACATCTTCGATGCATTTATTCGAAAAATAAGAATATTTTCTTTGGAAGAAATCGCGTATCGGTGATTCGTTCGATTAAAAGGTTCTGGCGAAACGTCAACGGGTGTCAGTTGTCCGTCAAAAGACCGTCAATGACGTCATTCTGAGACGAGCCTACCAGGATTACAGCCCGAGGGTAGATTTACGACCAAGAGCAACAGGTTGTTGCCTCGGGTCGTGTTTCATTTGGAAACGTCCCCAAAGGGTTGACACTCTGTTTCTCTTAATCGGTGGTTTATCATTTCATACAAATTATTCGTTGTTTGAAATTGGGAAGATTTATGCAGGTATAAAAAAATTACATATATATACCTTATTTTCAAACATAAAATTTTGTTTAAATATTAACTCTTTTGTGTATTTCTTAATTTTTATTTTTCATTGGTTTTAGTCGTTTATTTTCTATAAATTTAATTAAAGAGCATAGAATGTTAATTTGTTATGAGATAAATGCATTGTATGAGAAGAAATTGTTAACACAGCCTCGGTTTTACAAAAATGGAGGGAAGCTGAATTCTGCATGTGAAAGGATTCATTCCCGCGGGACCTGTTGCTTGCTACTGGTCGTAAATTCAAGCCGGGGATGTTGCCCTGATGAAAACCGTGTGTTTGACGTCTTTATGACATGAAACTGACGTGAAATCAATACTGAGGCACGCAAGCATGTTTGTCGAAGCTAGGGAGAACCTTTTTCTTTCTAAAAAATTTCTTTTTTTTTCTATTTTCTCACTATGTAGCATTATATATTTTCTATTCTATTTTATACAAATTATTTTTTAGTTTTTATTTTTTTTATACGAAGATATCTATTTAAGAAAATTATGTACGCGTTCTTTCTATTTCATTATTTAAATATTACTTTCTTTTAATCCAGATTTAAGTTGGGACCTCGGTCCCATCTGTATCTAACAGACATAATAATATATTTTTACGTAAAATTACCGAAAGGAACATATTTGTAAAAAAAAAGACGCTTCGAGCGATTTGTGGATTTCATATCAAATTGTCGGGACATGACGACTATGACGTGTCACCGTAACAGGGTAGTATCGAGGGTAGTAATAGTTTCGATTCACCAATACATATTATTGCGACTCGATATTTTTTTGACGCATGGTATCGGGCGACGAACGAAGACAGCAATAAGACACACAACGTCTGAAAAATATCAGGTCAGCATCATATTACTGTGTTTGCTCGAGCATGAAAGAAAGTAGTGAAGAATCGTAAGGGGCAAGTTGGTCCAGATCTGGAAGGTGGTTTATTGATTTTCTGTCATCTTCTTGTGTTTACGACATCTCATCGTGTTTCGATGCTACCAGGAACGTATCACCATATCATACTTGTTTACTCCATATGCCCGCGTTGATCCGGAGGTGGATGCTGCATGCTGTCGCCTCCGGCCTGTTGCCTGGATATTGTGGAAAAGCAACTGGTTCGCTCCATTCGCTCGACATGCGTAGCACAGTCTGCTATCAATCTGCTCTCTATAAGATAGTTATTTCTTTAAAGAAATTTTTCTTTTGCATTTTACAAAATAGAAATGATTAGTTTTATTTTCTTGTAAAAATTATTTCAATTATTTCTTACATGACTTTGATAATCTCTCTCGAAGGTATTGAGAATCATACATTTCTTCTTAAATTAAATCAATTCTTTAAATGTTAGATGCGTCTTGCTTGTAAAATTTTTTCCGCTTAATTATAATTGTATAACATTTATGATTGCGCATGCTTGCAAATGTGCAATTAATTGTTACCCTTACTGCTTAAAATTTAGGACTCGATAAAGAATTCAATGAACACTTGTTAGTTGATGCTGATCAGCTGTCGAATACTCGTCAATCGAAAATTCAAGCATACGACCAGTTTTGTATTAGGCGAGCAGATTTTGGGGTAAGCATTTAATGGTGGCCCCTCCATTGCAAGACCACGTGACACGTCGTCCTTGCAGGATCAGGATAGTAGTTCTTTGAACAGTTAGTTCGTGTCTCTATCCAAAAAATGTCTCAAAACAAGTAGCGATTTATATATAATAAATATGTGACGAGTGACACGCAATAGTGACACGCTGATTACAAACAATATGTATTTATATTGCAATATTTACCAAACAAAAATCAAAGAATAAGCTTGTTACAATATATTTATAATTTTTTGCAGCGGTTTATTTTCGCATGATGTGCAGTGTTTCACAGTTCATAGATATAGTTTCATATAAAAGATACTGCAGAGCTACTTGAAGCTTAGTATGTTTTCTTAGTAACTCTGTAACTTTCATATTCATAGATGCTGCATATATTACCCATTGCTACAACCGCGCGTAACCGGACATAGCCTATAGTCTATAGAATGATATATACGTAACTGTTGAATTGTATTTGGCTGAGAAATTCTTGATAAATCACTTACCTGTTTCAACACCTATTGCTGACTATTACTCTTACTTATATCTACCTTCTTTCAAGATATCTTTTATCTGGCATATTAATTATTTTGACAATTCGATGGTTTCGTATATCCTATCATCACAGGTATAGATATATACATATACGTATGAGTACATATATAGGAAGAGAGCCAACTGTTGCGCACATCGATCGCAGCGCTTCCGCTCGCGGTTCACGTATCGATACAATTTATAAGGTTGCTCGCTAGAGAGCGTGGCATGTCAATACGTTCGATACATCGAAACGTCAACTGGTAGGGGAGAGCTTGACAATAAACGATACATGCTCGACATCGATGTACGAGCTCCTGTTGGATGCTGGCCTCCTAGCAATTTGAGATACAGCGTGTCTTCCGAATGGCGACGGGATTGCTTCTACGCCGCGAGTCACGACGGCTGCAAGACAATGATGGCGTTGATCGAGAAACATCGTTGAAGAGTAGAAAAAAAAGCAGGCAACGGAAGACGGAGGCGGTCTTTCCTGATCCTTCGACTGACTGGAAAAAAATGCCATGCCCCCTTGGCGCGCCTCTTGGCATAATGGGGCGCCATAAACGAGTGCTGGTGCACGCTGCCTCTGTTATTATTTCGCGGCAATCTCGACCGCAGTGATGAACAAGAAGGGGAAGGATAAAACAAGAGAAACGACTGCTGTCATTCATTTCAACCGATAATAGCCCACCTGACAATGAAAATCAATGGTTGACATGGAGTGCGCATGTCATTCGACTGCGGAACTTTCAAAGCCGCACTTCATCCCGAGGGAAGCCAGATTTATTTTTCTGTTATCCTGATGCCACTGTGGTTCTCGGCATTCTTTTCATTGCTCGGCACCACTAGCTCTCTTTTCTTTCACAAATTTCGTTAGGCATTTAGGCGAATGATTGGTTAGGCCCGACGAGTTAAAAAATTGTTCAAAAGTTAATATTTTAATGTCTCGTATATTTTACATTAACAAAATAGTCAATAATCATACCTAGTTGTTGAATATTCTTTGTTTACACTTATATGTTTTTAGGTGTGAGTTATGAGGATGCTTTGCGAGATGGTGTGTTGCTTTGTAAACTTATGAACAAATTGCAACCAGGTCTCATCACCAAAATTAATACGTCTGGTGGTGATTATAAGATGATGGACAATCTTAATCAGTATGTACAAAAATATTCTGATATCGCATGAGCGAATAAATGGTATGTTACTAATGATTATATGTGTTAACATTGAAGAATGATATACAAATAGCAATAGTGTCTATGAATCGTGTGCAAACTATTGTTTCATTTACTAAATATGCATTATTATTACAAAGTCGTAATATTTAGTAAATATGTTTATTATGATATCCGTGTATAAAACAAGAATGCAACAAAATGTAAATGATACTAGAGAAGGCAAACCCACTAATTTTCGACAATTGTCTAATTCCTTTCATTTCATGCTTTCCTATTGTTCAGTCAAGTTTACGCAATCGACAGTATTTTCCAACGATTCTCGACTCGAATCTGTCAAAGTCGAAGAGTCACAGAGTCACAGAATCGTTCGAATCGAGAGATCAAACGAGAGATGTGCGATTGAAATCGCAGGGGCACTTGCCGCGAAATTTTGATTACGTCATTGTTCCTCATGTTACCTGAAAGCCTGATAAATAAGAATCAAGAAAGTCCTAGGTCGGGATCGTTTATAAGGATAAAAAAGAAGAACCTCAGCCAGCAATCTTACAAGAAAATTTAATAGAAGCAATACACAGTACAATAATAAACGTGCATATTTAAGCATAATCTAATAAGAACACTTTCCGTTTATTATATTTATCTTTTAAATAAAAGACCAAATTACAAAAATTGAACATTATTGTCATTGAAGATTGTTTTTTGAGCTGAGTAAGATTACGTTTAAACAAAATGTAATTGGAAAGATGAAATGTATAAGGTATTTGATGAGAGGGGGGGTTCTGTGTAAAATGTAATGTAACCATGACATTTGCTGCATCTCTAACTGCAATGTCGCGTGCGCATGTCGACAATTGGCGCGTTTTCAATGTTCAAGAGCGCTTTCCTCAGTAGTGGGGCAAACGATGCGCAGCGCGGCCACTCCGCATTACTCCCTTTTTATGCGGAAAGTAGAAGCAAGGTAGAAGTAAGAATCTTTATTGTGTATGCTTCTTTCGTTTTTACATGCCTAATACGCAGAGAGTTCATTAATACTGGCCTACCTCACGTTTCTTGCGTCACGTAGCATGCTGCATAGAAGCCGACAAAATGGCGACCTGCTGTACATATCTTTTTATTGTACGTTAAAGTTATATTTATAATTTGTAGTACTTAATCAAATAACAGACACAACAATTCTATTTTTTTTTATTATTAACTTTAGCATTTTCGCATAATTTTTGTTAAAAGTATGGATTGTCTAATTATTAACATTAATATAAGATTGATACGGTATATTTTGGCGAATATCTCGAAAGTAAAAGAGAGCGACGATTACACATGTATAGGCAAAAGTTGTTCAGAATCACGCTTGTGATAAGAATATTTTAAAACCATTGAAGTCAGTAGAGTGTGCTTTTTTATAAATAATTATCGGTATTTCTCTCAAGGTTAAAGAGATTTCAATGATTATCGTATCTCGTACACGTTTGGATCGCTTGATTGAACGTCGATCGAGCTATTCTACTGTCCTGTTAATCAGAAACACAAAACGTGTTAATTCTAGCTGAGAAAACAGATATTTTAAAGTTTTAAACAATGCCATTATAATGTATCATTATTTCAGATTCCAGAAAGCTTGTGTGAAATATGGAGTACCAGATGTGGATCTGTTTCAAGCAGTCGATCTTATAGAAAGAAAAAATATCGCTCAAGTGACCAACACAATTTTTGCGATCGGTCGCACTGTAATAATTTTAAAACATATTTTCCATTATTGTCAAATGTATATAATTAGAGAAAAAATAATAAAACAATATAAATTTACAGACATATAGACATCCAGAATGGCGTGGACCATGGTTAGGACCAAAACCGTCAGAAGAAAATAAACGAAATTTCACGGAGGAGCAACTGAGAGCTGGTGAAGGCTATATTGGTCTCCAAGCTGGTACCAATAAAGGTGCAACCCAAGCTGGTCAAAACTTTGGGGCAACAAGAAAAATTCTTCTTGGAAAATAATATTTATGTCTGTAGTATTTTCTAACATTCTTAAGATTTTTAACTTGTTCAAAATTAATTTCAAACAGATTATCTTAAAATGAATATTGAATTAATTATAATTAATTTTATTAACAAAGAATTACATTAAAAGAATTACTTCTTAACTATTCTATAACTTCCTAACTATGTATAATAAGTTATGAACACATAGAATAATTTTGATCAAGTAATTAATCATCAATAAGATTTATAAATATAATATAAAATAACAACAATTTTATTAATGTTGATTCAATAAAGTCATCAGTTAATACGCTGAAACTCATTCGACATTTTTGTTCATAGCTTTGCATTCCCATCCGCGAATATTCACTCTACGTACTCTTATACGTACTCTTACGTAACCAATGTGTACGCTACCAATGTACGCCCGTGAACGAACACATTTTTAAGATTGACACGTAAAGTGACGGGTCGCGTACGTGCATACTTGCACTGGTGTACTTATGCAGGTAGAGAGGCACATACATGACGATGAGCCTCGTACGTGACAGGAACGATAAGTGGACGTGACGTGTACGTACACGCATTACACGCATTCCTGGAGCGGTTTCTACACCGCGAGGCTCCCCAATGATCAGGCAAGTATCTCGAGCTAGGATATCTACGGACCACTACCTATCATCTTTCGTTGTTTCATTCACACAATGTCGAATTGTATTGGTCATTGAAGAAACACTCTGATAGAAATCTTAAATATGAATGCACGAAAATATGTATTTTATTTTATTGTCTAATTTATAGTATACAAAACCTAATTCCTAATTTATGTATTTCAGTAGTTTATATATTATCTCACATTTGAAATATATATATCAATAAATTGTTAAATATCATAAGATAATTCGTCCGCTTAATTTATAATTAAAAATATATTTTTATAAATTGTAATTATAATGCTATTAAATTAAATATGTTATTTTCTTGTTTACTTCCATTTCTGAGAATTATTGTGTGGTAAAAGGGAATTAAATGAGAGAAGAGAAAATCTCAGTGTTTCTTTGGTTGCGAGAAATGACGTGTTTGTCGGTCGGTCGATCGTGGGGCAGGCCAGTTCTCGGGGTCCCCCCGTGATAGAGTAACACGATGTGTGAGGAAGTATATTAATTTCTCAGTTATCAAACAACCTCTTCGCATTCTGTATTGCTAATACAAAAGACGGTTTAGTATGCAGATTATAAAAAAATGAAGAGAACATATATCTTCGAATTAAGATGGTGGTGGCTCCTTACTTGTTATATGTTCCTAATGAAAGGGGAGCGCTGCGGAGTGGCCGCTCCGCGCATCACTGCACCCCACTATTCTTCACGCACTCGTAAACCGCGTTCATATGAATCATGTTCACCTTTCGGACCCTTTCTGTCACGATTGTAGTTACTCTTGGTTCTCAATACGCACAGTCGACTATTCAGCGATAAGATCACGTAGTTTCCACAACTTTGCTGTTTGTCGAGGAATATTGATTTCCTGTTATTCACGTAAGTCGATACTGATAACTATATTGAGAAACTTACAATATAATAATGTAATAATTATTCATTTAAAAAATTTTTTAAATTTCCGAATATGGATTTTAATTTGTGTTTATTGTATAACATTTTTTTAAAATTTATGATAAATGATAAAGTTAAACCAAATTCATATTCTTTTAGAAATAAATGAAGACAATTAATGTTAATCCTTCGTAGCTAATGAATATGAAATAAAAATTGCATTTACATATATATTTATGGTCTACGCAAACACATAATTCTACGTGGTTAAATAAAGAGAGAGGAAGTTTATTTTTACTAAGCAGAGGTAGTTTTCAGATATTAACCCAGATATTAAGTCTGATGGACAGAGATGAATGAAGGAGCGAAATTGAAATCTCTTATTCTATTTAACAGTCATAAGTATGCGAGTAGAAAAGTCGTAGCTTCCGACAATCTACGCAGTTATGATTGCTCTTCCTGTTCCTAGCATCCTGCTCATGTGGAGTTCATTGGTACGTTTCTACGGTGCTCTGTACTGTAACATTCAGTGCAATCGAATCCAAATGACCTACAAACTCATTATTCGCCTTTTACGCGTGGTGAACCTCTTTTGAAAGTATGTTCTCCGATTAAAGGGTCGATTCTAGTCGACCGACAAAAGTGTTTTGCTGCGGTTGCATTCGGACTGTGTCGAATGTTTTAACTCTACGGAGTATACAGCTCGTGGACGATGACCATACTTTATCATCGAAGTATACATTCGTCGAAGGTTAATTTAATTAACATCACGTTGGCAACCATGGAAGATGTTTACTGGTTGACATACAAATTAATGAAGTTTATATTTTTCCAGTATATTTACGCTTTTCTTAACGGACTTGGCGCATTTGACGAAATACGAATCTTTCAATAATTTAAAGTCAATCTAATCATCGCATATCATTGTATCACTTAGTTTGTATTTATTTTGTTTGTATTTTGTTTGTTAGTTGAATGATTTGCGTGGTCGTGACTTTCTACGATAATCACCTATCATTTTATTCTTATTATAATCTGTTCTGGTTCTATCTTAAGAGCTTCTATTTTTATACCGGTGGAGCGACTGATCTTTCTGCCATCTGTGAACTAACAAGAAAATTCTTTATGTGAGTTGTGCAGCACGACCTCGACTCTGGATTTGTGTGTTCTAGAAGAAATGGAGGATTATAATGTGCAGTGTAAAAGGTATTTCGTGTATTCTGACATAATTAAACAATAATTCTGTTATGGAATTTCTCGTGTGTTCGTGAGACGACGTGCATCAGTTTCATCGTGTATTAATTTTGCGTGAGCCAATGTCATAAGTCGACAGTTTTTGTTCCAGATTCTTTTACGTTTTGTTGTTTCATTGTAGTTTAAATAAAAACTTTATAAAGTTTTTCGTAGAATAACGTTGTAGTTTAAAGTTTTCTGTAGAATAACGATGTGTTTTAGAAGTTGTATAAATTATGTACCTTTATGTTTCATTTTTTATATATAATTCGTAACATTCTGAAACATATAAATTTATATTATGATAATTAATGATATAATGGAATTTATAGTTTTCTATTCATTGTACATTTCCAAACAGGTCAATTTATAATGTTTTTTAATATTTCCAGACATTTATTACATAAGAATTAAGAATATTACTTCCATTCAATAATTGTGCAACATGCCATCCATTTGTGGCGATACAGTTGACATGGCTGGTAATTTCTTGCTAAATTTATTTTGTTGAGGAAGAATTTAGTATTAGTAGTCATTAATGATGTTTTACAGTGGCTGCACAATCTACTATCGCAGAAGGTATTTCTAGTACTGATAGCATTGGTACACATAGTGATATTTCTGGGCACACCACTATTTCAGGAAGACCCAGAATGGATGTAGCTTGTGTTTTAGATTTACAACAACCAGAACATTTGGCTCAGAGAAGAAGAGCCTTAGAAGAAGTCAGACAAGCATGCAATCTAGTTAATGCTAATATGCATCATATTCAGGTATAAATATTTTTTACTGCTAAAAGTAAAAATATCTAAGTATATATATCCTTGATTATTATTTTTCTAGTTTGAAAAGTTGGATTTTGGCGAAACAAATGTACTTGATACATTTTATAATGCAGATGTAGCTGTTGTTGATTTAAGTATTCAGCTACAACAGTCTGCTTTGTTTTATCATCTTGGTGTCAGAGAAAGTTTTGGTATGAAAGAAAATATTTTGTTGCATAATGATATAGATACAGAAACAACAATTAGGATTAAGGTACATTTCATATCATTTTAACATATTGTATCCAAAAATTAATTTTTAACATGATATTTCACAATGTGTAGTTGTCATGTGGTAATTATACATTCGTATCCTATCGTGTGGTGGAATGTGGTTCATGTGTGGCAACTAATCCAGCTACTACTAGAATCACTGGCGAAGAAGTCATAGATCCAAAACAACATCTTACATTGAAGCTTAAAAAGTTATTTCAAGATGTTGAAGTACAGTCTAAGTATGTTTTGATTTTTCACTGCATTGTTATCTATATTTTTAGAGATAAGAAAGGAAAATATATTGTTCTTTTATTCTGATTGTGTTATGGTAAAGAAGTAAATATTTTCTTATCTTATCATTTTGTACATAAAATTGAATTATAGCATCTACAATCTTACTAGCAAGTTTATAATGAATTTAAATTTAGTGCAGTGTTATTTTTGGTAGCAATTTTCACAAAAAATTCTATAATTTTTAGAGCACATATGAAAGAAAAGTTTCTTGCGGATTTACGGAAAGCTCGTGAAACATATTCGGGAGAAGAACTTTCGAAAGCTTTGAACAATATGCGTAAACGCTTAGACGACCCAAACGTGTTGTCTGGAGAAGTTGTTCTAAATGTTCTAATTTCCTTTCGTGAAATACAGGTGATAAATTAATGACTTTTGTTTAAAAAAATGCAAACGAAACAAACAGATCTTTATTAATTAAAGTCACGAATGTTTAGGATTATGATGCAATGGTACAATTAGTTGACGATTTAAGAACAATACCGACTCATAAGAATTACATTAATACTCCAGCCATTCGATATCTATATGCATTTGCATTAAACCGGCGAAATAAAGAAGGCGATAGAGAGAGAGCATTAAAAGTGATACAGAAAGCACTGGAGAAGAAAGAAAATCATGTTCCTGATATGTTATGTTTGTGTGGAAGAATATATAAAGATAAATTCGTAGAAAGTCGACATACTGATGAAGAAAGTTTAAAAAATGCTATCCATTGGTACAGAAAAGGTTTCGAGGTATACCATTTCCTTTATTTTGCAGTACACTAAACACTTGAACTACGTAATTTCTTAAACTACGTTTTCTGCATTCAGGTACAACCAAATGAATATGCAGGAATCAATCTTGCTACGCTGCTTGTTATAGCAGGAAACGAATTTTCTAAAAGTGAAGAATTACAACACATAGGCATGGTTTTGAACAATCTTATTGGCAAAAAGGGCAGTTTGTCTAGTCTAAAGGATTATTGGGATGTGGCAACGTTTTTTGAGATCAGTGTACTTGCTGAGGATTATTCGAAAGCCATTCAAGCTGCTGAGTGCATGTTCAAACTGAAGCCGCCAAACTGGTATGTACTAGTTATTGTTAAAAAATTATATTAAAGTAAAAAATGTTAGAATATTAATTGAACTGTCTTTAAATAGGTACCTGAAATCAACAATAGGAAATATATCGCTGATAGATAGGTTTCGTAAAAAGAATGAGGAAGCTGAGATTTCGCCAGAGGAGCAAATATTTACTTTTTGGATGGACTACTTTGTCGAAGCTACAAAATCGGAAGTTGGAGATAGTATACGGTTTCCAGTAAGTTGATAAATGGAATCGTTCTACAAAGGATCCAGTTTCCAATTCGGGAGACTATGGCTTATAATATTGTGTTACCAATCCAGCTTACTTCTGTACATTTTGGGTCAAAGTAAGAACAATATAAAACTGCTCTTAGTGCAGGTTCTTAGACTGACTTTATTGAATCAAGATTCTATTACCATCTTTTCGAGTAAAAAGAGGAATTAGTTACTAATCTTCCTCTTTTAGCTCTTAGTGTTGGAACCAACGAAGATCTTGATGCCGAGCTACGTAAACGTTAACCTTGGAGCAGAAGAGAAATCGGTGCAAATTTGGAATCTTTGCTTGGACAATATGAAGAATAGTTGTAAACAAGTCCACGATTGGTTATTCACCGCCAACATGATACGCAGCGTAAGCTTATACAAAAGAGATGAACGTTGCCTTTTCTTATACGTTCATCAAAACTCTGATGACTTCCAAATGTATTTTCCGTCAGTTCAATGCAGACAAAGATTTTATGACTTAATTTTGGAAATGACCAGAGATCAAGAGGGTATGGTCGCAGATTTGGATGCATATATGACTGACGATAGGATGAAGGTTTGTTACTTAAATAATTGTTACTTAAGATTACTTTTTAAAGAAATTTATTATATTAATAGTCATCTCTTCACAGTTTGAATATGAGTTGGATGACCAAAACAAACGAATAATGCTAGGTAAAGGTACGTACGGGATTGTCTATGCTGCTCGAGATTTAAATACACAAGTTAGAATTGCCGTCAAAGAAATTCGAGAACGGAATTTGGGAGATGTGCAACCCTTACACGAGGAAATTAAATTACATAGTCAATTGAGGCATAGAAATATTGTGCAATATTTAGGTTCTGTAAGTGAAGAAGGATATTTCAAAATTTTTATGGAGCAAGTCCCTGGAGGTAATTATATAACACAAAAGAGCAAGATAAAGATACAGTATACATTTATAATATATATTTACTGTAAATTTTAATTCTTTTTCAGGTAGTCTATCAGCCTTATTAAGATCAAAATGGGGTCCTCTAAAAGAAAATGAATCTACAATTGCTTATTATACTAAACAAATCCTAGAAGGTCTCAAGTATCTTCATGATCAAAAAATTGTGCACAGAGACATTAAGGGTAAAGTATAATACATATATACAATTTTTATTATACAAAGTTTTCAGTATTTTTAATTTAGTTATTGTTTTCAGGCGATAATGTTTTGGTCAATACATACAGTGGTGTAGTAAAGATTTCAGATTTTGGTATGTCGAAACGATTAGCTGGTTTATGTCCAAGTACAGAAACATTTACTGGAACATTACAATATATGGCACCGGAAGTTATCGATAAAGGGCAGCGTGGATATGGGGCTCCTGTAAGTTATATTATTTCTTATTTATGAAAGAAAATTATTATATTGTGGTATGCGATGTAGGCAGATATTTGGTCCCTGGGTTGTACAATAGTTGAGATGGCGACTGGTAAACCACCGTTCATTGAATTAGGCTCTCCTCAAGCTGCAGTTTTTAAGGTAAAATATTTTAAAATAATTTTGATTAAAGCAATTGTAAATATATTTAAGAAGTTTATTTTAACAGGTTGGATATTATAAGATACATCCTGAAATACCATCAGAATTATCTGAAAGAGCAAAGAATTTTATATTGCGGTGTTTCGAACCTAATCCTGACATAAGAGCGACTGCAGCGGAATTATTAGAAGATCCATTTTTAAATGAGTACGTGATAAATACATATATAAATAACTCATTATATAAGTGAATAGATACAATAATATTGCTTTTTATATGCGTAGAAAAAAGAAAAGCAATCGATTGGCCGCCGTACCTGATTTTAGTAGAAGCATTTCAGTACCTGCTGACAGACTTGAACGCTTAGGAAAATCTGATAAATCGAATAATAATCAAATTGTTTCCGCTTCTCCTATTCAAACTTCACAATCAGACGATAGGTAATGTAAATATGTTATTTTAATGTGTTTATGTGCAAATATTTGTGTCGTTTTAGTTTATTCATGAATAGTCTAATATTTGTTGTCTTGTTGTTGAAAGCAATTTTTATGTGCAAATATATTTTGCGTTTCAAAGAAGTGTATAACAGTTTCAATATAACTGATAAACTTTCGGTTAATAAATCTGAATACATTGTACGCAATATATTTGAACACGTTTAATTTCTATTTTTTAATTTTTACTTGTCATTATATTTCTATAAAATATTTTTATTGATGATGAAATATAATCAAAAAGTGTTACATATAGTGGAGGGCTGACAAAGTCAAGCCCACTGAGGGAGCGCAGTCCAGCACACCTTCTGTCTCCCATTAGAATGCCTACTGCAACCCTTTCTTTTAACAGGTATGGTACTAACGTTACAGATGAGTATAGCTGTTTGTAAAAAAGATAACAAATGATAATTATTTATTATTGATAAAAAACTGTAAAATTTATCCTAATACAAGTAAGGAATTAACAGTAGTTTGTCTATTCATTAATACTTGTGGTGCTTCATGTTGCTAAATGTTTATATGTTATGGATAATGGTGCTTTCTGTTTAATTGTAATATGTACTTTGCTATATTTTTCAATATAGCAAGAAGGAAGACTAAGATCCCTATGTCATTTTAATCTTCCTTACACTAGTTCCAAACTAATGATATTGTGAATTGAAGCTTGATGTACTAAACAAGTTCAATGAAAATTGATTAAAAACTTGACTTATGTAACACTATTCACATGCTTTTCAACCTCAAGCTCTTTGAAATATTTTTGAAATACGCAGTGAAAATATATTCATAGTTTCAACGATTACTCTATGTATTCAGGTTTATTTTGAAGCAGAACATCTCTTTGGGAAATATCTTTGTCTTTATGACACGTGTATAGTGCAAGCTTCAAATTCAAAGCATAGTTACATAGATATAAATAGCGTTTGGGAATAACATCAGTTTATTGTATTTTCAGTGCAATAGGAAATACACCATCTATAGAGACAAGTGAAAGTGACACAGCCGGGGCTTCAATAACTAGAAGAAGTTCCTCTGGCGGTTTATTGTCACCAGAAGTTGAATTAGGAGGTGAACAATTGCAATGAATTTTACAATAGATTTGAGCAATATTTAACTTTAATATCTTGTTATATTAATATTAATAGGTCAATCTGGTCACAAAACTGGCGAAGAACAAGAGGGTTTTTATTTGCTGAAAAAAGATAGTCAAAGAAGAATGACATTAACTAGAGTTCTTACGCAAGATGAGGCAAAAATTTGCGAAGTATGGATGCGAGGTATACATCAAGCAGAGGGTCAAACTGTTTTGCAAATGGTAATTATTTTTAAATTTTCATGGGTATGAATCTCGTATTTTAAATAATGCATACCTTTTACTTTTTCAGAACCACTTAATATTATTAATGCGAGCTTTGAGAGATTATATCGCAGAACAAAATCAAGAAGTAATCGTGACAGCCATTAGAACATTGAAAGAAGAGTTAGACTTTGATTCTACCGCTATTAATCATCTCAATTTAGCTATTTATCTGTTTCAAACGGCAGTAAACGAAGTTCTACGAATGCATAGTATAAAGCCTCATTGGATGTTTGCACTGGATAATTTAGTGAGAAATGCTGTACAAGCTGCCATCACTGTACTTTCTCCTGGTAATACTGTCATCATTTGTTATGTAAAGTAATATTTTTAAAATCATACATTAACCTATTTATTGAAGCTATTTAATGCATTTTTTTTTGACAGAACTTGGCGCTAATTTACTCGGTCAAGAACGCATGCAATCCAGTGGTCAAGGCCCAGAAGAAGGATCTACATCCGGTGTATCGACTGTGAATTCTGTAAAATCACAAAAAACCGGTGACTCTTTGGATAATAAATATTGGAAAGAATATCAAGATCAAATGGGGGCTTTAAAAATGGAGAATTTGAGATTATTGCAGGAATTGATTGAAAATCAGAAGTCGTATCAAACTTTATTGCAACAAGTTCTTGAGGAACAAAGAGGTCAAGTTAATGCTTTAACACGACTTTGCGAAAATATAAATAAACGGACCATAAGACAAGAATCAGGGTAAGATTTTACCTTTGTAATTCTAATTTGAGAGATATGCCTGTAATTTGCGTGGGTTCTTGTTATAGATATAATTCATCAGTATCTGGAAACACAGTGCAACAGCCAATCTCATTGATTGTTAGCAATATACCTTCTAGCACAACTTCGTGTAACGATCAGGCTCTTATTGAATGGTTACAAAGTCTTCAGATAGATGAAATGTCTATTGAAAGAGTAAATATTAGAATTTATATCGATCTTTTTATTCTAACGAATAAAAAATTATACTGATTAATATCATTTTTTACAGTTCTTGTACGAGCAATACACACTGGATAATATTTTAAATCATGTTACACGCGAAGACATTCGCAGACTTAATCTCAAGTAAGTGTAAAATTTTTTTAGATTATGCATTGTGATCTTTTAATAAATATTTTATTTATTTAGAGGAGGAACTGAATTGAGGATATGGCAAGCTATATTAAAACATCGAGAAAGTAATAATCAAATGGAAAAGAAGGAGCAGTAACTAAATTGTCTACCATATTGGAATTGGTTTGTTTGTGAATGGTTAATTTTATGCAGGGTAAAGTGATTATTGAACATAGTTGCTGTAGTATAACAATGGTCAATGAAAGTAGAGCTACTAAGTATTTAAAATCAAATGAAATACCTGTGTCGTTTGTTATAATTATTACTTGTGAGTTTACACGGAAAATTTTAAATGCACAATGATATTATTAGTTCGTAGTTCCTAAATATAAAGTATTTACTAGTTATATATGTAAGACAGATGTGTACATATAACAAATTTTGCATATATTGATTGGTTTCAAGATAAAGTTATTGCAGCGAAATTTTACAACTTCCTGGAAGTATATTTAACAATTATATTTTACAGAAATTAGCCTCGTCGATTAATTATATATGCTGTGATTATATGCAAAGTTTGTATTTAGAAATTATCAATTTCATTCGATTTATTAATATAGAATATCAATCTTGCCAAGTTTACAGAAATTATATTGCCAATGAAAATATAATTGTTACGTATCTAAAGATTTAAAGATTCGAAAATTCAAAATAATTTTCAGGTTTCATATTTGACATTACTGCCACAGTAAAATTAATATTACCGGAAAGAAATATGTACACGTAAAAGATTGCCTTGTGCTTTCGTGTTTTGCGAAATGTTGACTGGTTTTCTCTTCATTCTGCGTAATTATTGAAAGAGAAATTATTTATACTCGACAGTTACAAAAGAAACAAACGATCGTAGTGCCTTATAAACCAGTGTAGTAATACAATAGGATATATTTATTATTCCCAAATGATGAACATTTTTGTTGTTGGTAATTCTATATTTCTTAAGCAAAGATTTACGCGTCTTCCTAGATACGCATGAAATTTATTTTAAGCAGAGTTCTTGCATAGTTATATATGTATATACATAAAGCGCTTCTTATAGTTTATAATAAATATTGTCTATTAATCGAGGGCCTAAAATTTACTAGATTTTTATAGATATGAATTTTTATATAATCGCAGATTTCACGCTTTATATGTGACTTTTTTCACTGAAAAACTTATGCTTCCTTCATATACATTTTATAGAATGGCAATGAATCGTGTTTTCTGATAATACTTTTGACTTCCATTGCAGTAATGCGGCAGATATCATACCAGTCAATTGAAATAAGTGCCTAATTGCATCAGGGATGCGCGTGATGTTTCGCTTCAGTTTTATCGTAACAATTGAAATCAAAGTGATTAGGGGATTATAAATTAGGCAGTATATACATATAATGGAGAATTAAAATCCGTTAATTTCTATATTTTAATTTGCACATATTACATGTTACGTACATCTTTATTTAAAATAATTATTTTAACTATTTTAAATAAAGTAACATTACTCCCTATACTTGATACCTGAAATTTAATCCCTTAATTATTTCGAGGGATATTCTTTTACACATTGTTGAGTAATTGTATAACATGTATAACATTATTTACCGATTGTACTGTCCGCGAATTTTCCGACCAGTTATAAATAACAAAAGGTACAGACGCGATATGTCATGCTTAATTGTTAAGACGTTTTCACATTATTGTTTTCATTCGATAAGACTAACTATCTTCGTTATTCTAGCAAGTTGAAATTTGTAATAAAGGTTCTAGCAAGAAGGTATCTTCGTCGTTCTTCAATCCTGGACCCAGTGGCAAAAGAATAGCGGCCGTTTAATTGAAATCGAAAGCAAACGAAGAGCCGAAGCGATTCCCAAAGGGGAAAGGGACGAAAACCAGGGGGAGATACGAGTTTGTACGTGATTCGAGGGTGTGGCGTTCCATCGTCTCTCCAAATTCTCTCTGCATTGATATGGATGAGGCGTTCTCTCTTTATCTGGATGCGATGCTCCGTTTAAAAAGATAAGCCAAATAGATTCGCAGCTCATCGACGTAGGAGTATCCTCCGCGTCTTTCCGCTGTCTTTCGCCTCCGTTGGGATTATCCCCAGCGATACGATCTGGCTTTCCCGGAGGGAACAAAACGCCTAGCGTAGCGAACGTCATCGAGCTTTCATCGAGCGCGCGACCTCCTCTTAATCTCGGTCTTTTTCGTCTCGTTTGTAATTGGAAAAGAAGAAGAGGAAGAAGAAAAAAGAGCAGACGCTCGCGCACACGTATGTGAAGTGGAAGGCTGGAAAGGGAATTTAAATTTTTCAGGAAAATGAACGCAGCCGCCGCGTAAAATTGCAAAAGTTTCGGACACTCGGTTCCCCATGACGAACAAGGGTCGGACCTATTCATTTGCACTACAAAAAAGCCCGTGGCTTATAAACGCACCACCCCTCGAACCAGCCGCTTATTTTTCGACGTCGGGGCCTTGCTATTTCTTTTTTCCATTCTCTTCCCTCTAGTCGACTCTCGTTCCGATGCATCTGCACGAAATTTTTCAAGGCCTAATCGCGACGCGGGATACTTTTATTTACCTCCCTCCTTAGTTAGTTCCTTTTATTTTATTTTTAATCCGATGATTCACACATTTTTATCTGTTTCTTCGTACAAGGAGACTTCAAAAAAAGAAAAAAAAAAGACAAACGATAATTGCGAGATATGATTTCAAACATTAATCTTCCATTTGTTTATTTCACGCGAAATATCCGACATTTGTCATAGTCCGTCGAAAGTTTCCACTCGCTCGGAACTTTATCATCGTTAACGTCTCTACGCAAGGTAATTTAATTTGAGACTGTTTTCCGTTGGCCAACAGCTTCCCGCTGAAGCCATTATCGAGCCATGTAACCGAGCATAGTCGCGAAAATAGCGAACGGAATTCGATTACAGTCTTCTAAATGGTTGCGTTACACCCCCATCCCTCTTATACGTTCTCCCTTCCGAAAAATTCGCGGTTTGGCGCATCGAATATTTTTCCCCGTGCCTATCTACTCAGCCCAATAAGCCCAACTCGTCTTGTTACATCCATAAAATAAGCGTTCCAGCCCTTCTGTCGGGTTTTATCATTAGCAATTCCATAACGGAAGTCGTAGGAATATCGGGGACTCGCGATCGGACCCGCGTCTTCGCAAATATAAATGTTAATGTTCCTTTGTCAGGTTTCCGCATACATTACTGGGAGGACACAGTTTGCGGGCTCCTCGCGAGATTCTGTTGAGTTTTAGGGAGGGTGAAATTCACGGTTAAGCGGCTCGACTGTAGCCTTTGAGGGGGTTTTCTCGAAGGGTTGTCGCACGATAGCTCACCATATTCTTCGCGAGTTCTTCTATTTCTTTTTAAATGCTTTAAATGTTGTAAAATGATTGTTAATCGTCGAATAAAATGATAAAGTGTAACGTTAGTCAATGTTAACTACTTGAATCGATATGATATAAGAACACTTAAAAAAATTATAGAACTTGTATACTAGCGAATGAACGTGATATATATCAATTTTTGCACGAGATTTTAGATTCGCGCAATTGGTTTTAAATCGAATTTAAAAATGAAGCGAAATTTCACGGATTTCAACAAAATTAGACACCGATAAGTCAATTGTTTTTTTTAAAACTCGCAACGTCGCTCGTTTAAGTTAGATTCCATCGGCTTTAAAGGCAAAGTCAATAGTAATAACTCCGCTGAATAGACGAACACATTTCGAGTTAACCTCGGCCACGTCGAAATCGCAAATAAAGCGGCGCAAACATCGGCCGTCCCGACGCAATCGCAGCAGTTCGAAGCGGAAAGGGTTGTACGCCGCGCCCGCGATCGGGATACAAATCCCAAGCTGTCTGGCCAGCCTTCTCCCTCTTCGTCCCCCCTTCAATCTATCGCCGCCTGGTTTCCTCTCCCTCTCTCTTTACCTTTTAATTAACTAACTGCGTCGGCGAAGTAACTAAAGAGGTTCCGCGATTTTCGAACAGGAGCGCTTTCATCGCTGGCCGAAATAATCCATTTGGCAGAGTAGAAAGGCTAAATAAGATTATCGCGTCAGGTTCAGCCGCTCTACGAGAGACAGAGAACAACGTAGAGAGAGAAAGATCGTATCCGGTAATCCAATTTTCAGTTTCACAGTAATTGATCGCGATTCTTCCGCGCCTAACGATTCTCCAGGATTCCCTTGTTCTTCGTGATTTTTATCAGCTTTTAACTTAGGGCGATCGAGGCGAAGAGGCAAATTTTAGAAATCCTACTAAAATACACGCGTACGGTTTTATCACTGAAAGTGATTTTAGCGGGGGTAACCCGGAAAATCGGGCCTCTTCAGGTGCAACGCTAGTGCAACGAAAATTAGCGATTGGTTGATTTGAGGGTCACGTGATTCGTGAGGGGGCGTGGAGTAGACCTCGAGTAGGAGTGGCGTTGCCTGTAATTTGCTTGTATCGATTCAAGTGTTTGCATATCAATAAAATTTTATGGCAAAAAAGTCGTCTTCATTTCCTCAGTCAGAAACAGTTGCTTCTGGGCCTTTCAGTGAGACGAATCGTATTGGGGTACAAGTCGTGCAGTTTTTTTATTACGCGTTCTTTTGTATGTTTGAAAAAAGGAGGGCGGGGAGGAGGAAAAGAAAAAAAAAGAAAAAGAAAAGAGACGGTCGATAGGGCGATTAATCTGGCCGGAAAGCGAAATCATCCTTTCCAGCCGCTTTCTTCGCCGAAGACCGGAGAGAAGAAGGAACTTATGAACGTTCTCCCCGGGGATTATGGCGAGAACAATGAAGGCTGACTCGCCGTCTCCTCGTTTTCACAGAGTGACACCTTGTTCGCCGGGACTAATTACTTTCGGCTTAAAATCCTTAATTTGTTGCTGAAAGGCCCGACGACGGAAGCCTCCTATCCCCACCTCGATAAAACCTTTCCGCGGCGTTCCTTCCCAGCCTTGCTGGAAGACGCTCGAAAAAGATAATTCTTCTTGGGAGGGGGAAAAATAGGCGGACGTCGTCCTTTTCAATTCGACGAGTCTCCCTCGTTAGAGCAATCAAACTCGCGATGAAACTCGATTTTCCGTACCTCTTTCCCCTTTAGATTTATCTCGACACTCGAATAAACTGTTTAAAATATGCGAAAACAAATTGACCTGCGATTATACTCGCTGACGCGCATCTGCATAAAACTCGATTTGCATATCAGGAAAGACAAAATTGCCCTCGTTTTCACCCTCGGGAGGAACGAAGCGTGAAAGATGGACTATGAATCTCATGCACCCTTTGCGTGTATCACCCCCCTCGCCAGCGTGATTATTCATCGAAACGACTTAATTAAACACCATATATTGTACCTTTAATTGGACGATTCGAGCAAGTTGTTACGACGCGAGTGTCGATCGGGGAGGGCGTAGTTCTTCGCGTAAGTTAACGGATTAAATTCGGAGACAAGATACTGCGGAAAGGCTGGAAATTAGTCCCGCGCGTTGGCAACTTCTGGCGAAGGAAAGCCAACGGACCGATATTGAATCGCGTCTGCACCCTTTCTCGTCTCATAACGGCGAAAGGTCTACGAGGCAACAGATGTACCTGATACATATTCATATCGCGCCGCTGCGCGATTCCGTGTTATCGTTACTGTTATTATTGTCAGGGCCGCGGAGTCAGTTCGTCGTAATAGCTCGAAAAAGAACGTACGAGCCGAAGGGATGGAAGATTTCGGCCGTGCTTAATTTCACGCCCTTCGCCGATTAGGGTTATCTCGGCGAGACCGGAGCATCCTTCCTACTTACTAAGTTATTTTTTTCCTTCGGTTCTTACGGCTCTGAGAACTCTTTGTAGCTTCGGTGCTAAGTATGCAAATTACGAATGAATTCTTAAATGAACAGAGATAGAGCATTATATAAAATTCTAAACAGAAAAAAAAAAGTTCACGGTCTGCTTTTGTAGATGTTTCAAAGCTTTAACTAACGCGATCTCAGATCTGCCAAATTTGACGGAGAGGGTTAACTTGAAGGCCGCGAAACGCAGCTTTTCGACAGACCCGAGAGTGTCCGAACCAACCCAACGTAAACGTCGGGCACGAAAGGGCGTACGAGGGGCTGCGGAACTTTGAATTTTCGGCGCTTGGAGTTGCACGGTGTTCGTCGAAACTTCTCCATAACACGGTCGAATTAATGGCAATTAATGGCATCCGTGTTTACCGGTCGGCTGTACACAAGGGCCTGTTTGCGTAGCCAGTTCGCGACCAGGAGCACGTGTAAATTTCCACTCTCGTTTTCGATCGAGACGCAGCAAGAGAGAGAGAGGTTCGATCGAGGGTACTTGAACCGTGCCGCGCAAACAGACCCCTAATGAATTGCTATTCGAAAGCGGGAAAGAAAAATCCAATTACCGCGAGGCTCGCCGCCACTCCATCCTTTGGATTTCTTCTGTGATCGACGCCACTGACTTTCTGACTTTGCCAGGCTGTATCGTCGAATCAGGATCGTTAACTGCGTACACGTCTACGTCCACGATGAATGGAGCGGTCCTTCGAGACGATGGAGCATTCTTTGGATTCCGTGCCTCTCGGAAGATCCCCCCCTGTTGTACTTTTCTTCTGCTGCCTGAATCGCTTCTGTAATTTCGCAGCAGAAATGATTTATGTACGTGATATTCTTTGTGATTTCTACATCATACACACTATATAGTGTATGAATTGTATGTGGATACAGTATGAAATATAGTACTGCAACATTATATTTTTATAAGTTTATAAGTTAGTACATTTATAAGTTTATAAGTTTATAAGTTAGTATATTTATAAGTTTATAAGTTTATAAGTTAGTATATTTATAAGTTTATAAGTTTATAAGTTAGTATATTTATAAGTTTATAAGTTAGTATATTTATAAGTTTACAAGTTAGTACAATAGTTTTCAGTTAATTCTTGTGTTTCAGCATTGTGGTTATGGAAAAGGATGTCGATGAAATACTACTTTGTCTTTGAGAATTTTATAACTTTATATTCGAAGAAGTTAAATTATTTATGATGCTGGAATAGCAGTTTTTCGAAGTTGCAGAACTTCTGTTTGTATTTCTGATTCGTGCAGCGTGTTCCGACTATTCCTCTTAACTCTTGATAAAAAAACGAAGTATTTTGTGCAATTTTTGAAATTATATGAATAAGAACGTGTGCATTCTTAATTTGTCACAACTTGCTCCTCAAGCTTTGGAAACTTTTAGATCTCTGACAATTAAGTATTCGGGCCAAGGGTTGATAATGCACGCGAATCGTCAAACTTGAAATTAATTCGAAGCAAATCTTTGTCTATCGGTAATCATACTGGATTGATCGCGACGCGTTGAAGATAAGCAAAAAGTAAATACCGGGCAGTAGCGCGTACGGTAACATCCCTTTAATCCTTTAATCTCTGCGATCTATTGCCCCGTGCGTGGAACACACCGACTGAGAATTAGCGTTCCCTCGGCCTTGCCACGGCTCGCGGCTGTGGCTGAATTATTGCCACTGTATCAGAAACCCAGAGAAGCCCTCGTAATGCGATTCCCAGCGAGAAATTACGCAGCGTGACGACGTGAATCAGAGACGACTCTCGGAGACACCCTCTCCGGGCAGAAACTCTTCATAGAAAGGGAATGAAGAAAGAATGGAAGATGACAGGAAGAGAGACGTCCGCGTTATTTCGAGCATGTCGCGCGGAAGCCAAGGCGAAAAACTCGACGGAAGGCGAACAGCATCCTCGCGATAGCTATGAATTATGCATGGGGCTTGGCTGGCGAAAGTTTACGACGAATATATATATACGACCTCAAGCAAAATCCGTGGGATTCCATTAGACGGATTTTAATTAGGCGCCATTTTATTGACTCGCATCCCTTCTTCTTCTTTTTTTCTACGAAAGTTTCGTTGGTGCAAGCTTTGGTATTTAATCGTCCATAATTCCAGTGTTATTACGGTCTATAGGGGATTTTTGTCGCAGCTTTTATTTTACGCTTTCCAAAGTTTCCTTTTTGAAAATAAAAAACGCTGTCGCGAGCTTTTCTTACGAGTGAAACAAAAATGTAGAATTATTCATCTTTCCGAATGAGGAAAGCTTTAACCCCTTGACTTACAATATCGAGTCGTACTCGTGGTGCAAGTTAGGTTAGGTTTCGATTCGAAAGAAAAAGTAAATTGTAAACCTATGAATAAACTTCAAATCAGATTTTAAATTTAATTTCATTAAACTAAACATTGATAAATAAAAATTACATATAACGTTTCGATACTTTGTTGAATACCCTAAATTAATTTTACAGTTTCAATAAGTAATGATTACTCAATGATTTACTCCTTAAAACTGAAAAGAAAATCGCAAGGCAAGGGCCTGATATATACGATTTATAATTCTAGCGTCAATAAATCCAATCCATCAGACACATTTATACATCCGTGAGAAACTTGAAAGTGTACAAATGTACACAACGCACGTAGCACGTAGCATAGTTACAACATTTAGGAGTCAATAAATTTCTGTTTCTCTAAAATCCTCTACTGAGACACAAAGCTCGAGGTGGAGTCTGCGAAACTTTTGTTAAATACACAACATAGAATATTTTTAACAATTCTTTTTACTAATTTATCTTAATAAACATAACGTAACATTAATACCATTGTATTAATTTCATCTCAACTTCTGAATTGACGAAACTCGTGTGTTCCTCGATGTACAGAGTATCAGCAAAGTAAAGTCTGAAACTCCTCAAATGTACACATAAAAACATAATTCAACGTAGACATCATTACTTACCTTTCCAGTCTTTTAAAAGCACTCCGATAAAAAACTTGCTACAACATTCCTTCCGACGATAATCGTAGCTAATTTCATCCCAGGTGGTGTGGCGAGGATTTTACTCTCTGCTTGGGAAAAAGGGGGTTGGCAAGTGGCGCCACGAGGGACTTTCACTGTTGTCAGTGTTTCTCGCGGAGCAGGTGTCCAGCGCAGCCACTATACTCACAAACGGAAAACAGACGAGCATTGGCGGTGAGTTTTCACGAAACGACGTAACTTGGAAAGAAAGAAAGGAAAAGAATAAATAAATAAAAAGAAGAAACTTCGGGTAAAAATTGAACGAGCTACACTTCCCGTGAATTCGGCGAACGAGCTTCCTCGTCGTCGTTTATGGAACGTAAACAACGCGGGGAGAAACGACAGTCGGACAACTGGCACGAGGGAAAAATCGGCCGTTTTCCGCCTTCCAGTTTGTATTTATTACTTGGAGTTCGATCCGTGCGCCGCGGTTCTTATTTTTCTTTCTCGATGAACGAAACCTTCGCGCAGCGGATGGTTGGAAAATGTTTGTACCATCACGAGGCAACACCTGGTTGCTAGGGGTTGTTTGTCCAGACGATGAACGTGTTCTCGATTCTGAGTAGGAACGACGTTAGTAATTAATTTCCGAGGGAAGAAATTTCATTCTTGTCACGTTCTTAGAAATTTATAAGAAATAGATTTAAGTTTGATTAAGTTTGACAAAATTGGATTGGAAGTTTAGCTGTTGCACTTCATCCCCTTGTATACATGACATTATCGAGCTAGTAAAGACAAGTCTTGAGAACAAGTCTTGAAAACAACTCTTTAGAATTTTTAATCAGAACGTCAATGAAAAACAGAAGTTTTTGAAATTTCAATTCAATATTGAGAAAGGAGAGCTGATATAATTGAGAAGAACGTTGGTCCCTGATGGCCTAATTTTTCATCGAAGAATACCAAACAGAAGCTTACGTAGAACAAAATAGAATTAAAATGTAAATTAATAGGAAATTGTTGTTAAAGACAAATAAAAAATCGCAGGGCAACGGTTTAAAGGTAAATCGTCTCTCTGGAAGAGATAGTAACGCGCGAAGAGAGTATCTCTTTTACTCAGGCAATACTCTCGCTTTTCGATCCTGTCACGCGTGTTTCCCTCTGTTTCCCGAGACTTAACCCTTTGCGGACGAGAGGCGACTCTCGGTCGCCAAGGCGTTTCGCGCGGCAGGACGAGTGGCGAGTGAGAGGCGACAGTCGGTGTTTGTAGTGGGTAGTGGGTGGGTTGTAGTGGGTGGTGGGTGGTGGGTGGTAGTGGGTGGTGGGTGGTGGGTGGTAGTGGGTGGTGGGTGGTG